>CM055118.1:318626643-319174266 GCA_029206835.1 Rana muscosa | reverse complement strand
AATAACAACCCGCTATGGTCACCATAATAAAAAACTATAGTGTACACTTTTACTTATTAATCTAAAAGTCTAAAAATCTGTAAAGTTGTATAGCTATACATCTCAGTCTGTTGGTGGTATTACAAATCTGTTTAACCACTTCAGCCCTGGACCAATTTTCTGGTCAAAGACCAGGCCACTTTTTGCTATTTAGCACTGCGTTACTTTAACTGACAATTGCACGGTCGTGCGACGTGACTCCCAGACAAAATTCACGTCCTTTTTTCCCCACAAATAGAGATTTCTTTTGGTGGCATTTGATCACATCTCCTGTTTTTTTTTTTGCACTATAAACAAAAATAGAGCGAAAATTGTGAAAAAATTGCAATATTTTTTACTTTTTGCTATAATAAATATCCCCAAAAAAATATAAAAAAACATTTTTTTCCTCAGTTTAGGCCGATACGTATTCTACATATTTTTGGTAAAAAAAATTGCAATAAGCGTTTATTGATTGGTTTGCGCAAAAGTTATAGTGTCTACAAAATAGGGGGTAGTTTTATGGCATTTTTATTAATATATATTTTTTTTTTACTAGTAATGGCGGCGATCAGCGATTTTTATCATGACTGCGACATTATGGCGGACACATCGGACACTTTTGACACATTTTTGGGACCATTGTCATTTTTACAGCGATCAGTGCTATAAAAATGCATTGATTACTGTGAAAATGACACTGGCAGTGAAGGGGTTAACCACTAGGTGGCGCTGTAGGGGTTAAGTGTAGCATTTTTATGCCAGATTCTAGTAGCATTTTAGTAGATTTTAGGAGCATTTAGAAGCTTTAGGAGCAGTTAGGAGCATTAGCATTTTTGCTGTGCATGAAGATTTAAAAAAAAAAAAGTTGTTAGGATCCATGCAAACTGGATTTAAAAAACGCTGCTTCTACAGGAGTTTTGTGTTTTGCCTGTGGAAGCAGCTTAAAGTGGAAGTAAACCCTCCTATCATTTTCAGGCAAGGAAGCTGCCATCTTGGCCTCTGTTTAATCTTCAACTGCCATGATGATGCACATGTGATAAGTTATGAAACCAGCCATTGGATGGTTTGACAGTTTGGTTGAGACAACAACCAATGTGACAGTTGGCATTCCCGGCATGCCGGGAATGTAACTGCTTTTTGAAACAGTTAAATCGATGGGTTTACTTCCGCTTTAATGTTATCCTATATGTTCATGCACATTAGGACGTTAAGAGGCATATTTTGAGTTTAACGTTTAGAGGCAGAAAAAAAAACTTTCTCATTCGCATTTCTGATTGGAGCTTGGAGGCAGAAATAATGTAAAACTCCCCTAAACTTTGTACAAAAAATGCTCTATATGAGCACTTTTTACTCCAGAGAGAACAGGCATTTTTTAAAGCCCAGTGTGCATGGAGCCTGATGCCACGTACACACGATCGGAAATTTAGACCGTGTGTAGGCTACATGTGACTTTTTCTGTCGGAATTTCAAACAGCAAAAGTTTGAGAGCTGGTTCTCAATTTTTCTGACAAGAAAAGTTCTTGTCGGAAATTCCGATCGTCTGTATGGAATTCCGACGCACAAAAAAACATGCATGCTTTGAATCAAGCAAAAGAGCCGCACTGCCTATTGAACTTAATTTTTCTCGGCTCGTTGTACATGTTGTACGTCACCGCGTTCTTGGCGGTCGGAATTTCCGACAGCATCTGTGTGACCGTGTGTATGCAAAACACAAGTTTGAGCCAAAATGCCGTCGGAAAAAAATCCACGGTTTTGTTTTTGGAATTTCCGATTGTGTGTATGCAGCATAAGAGGCAGGAAAAAAATAACTTCTGGTTTGTGTTTCTGATTGGAGTTTAATGGCAAAAAAAACCCATAAAACTCCTCAAAACTCATCTAAACTTTGTACAAAAATGCTCTATATGAGCAATTTTACTGGCAAGAGAACAGACTTTTTTTAAAGCTCAGTGTGCATGGAGCCTTAGTGGCATTTTACTAACTTTTAGAAGCAGTTAGGAGCATTTCTGCTGGAAAACGCTCAAAGAAACTCTACAAAAACAATTTTTTTCCTGCTCCTAGAAGCTGAAGCTCAAAAAATGGTAATAGCCTAAATTAGTGTGCATGGACACATAGGATAAAACTATTTAGCTTCTAGGAGCTTACAAAAATGCTAGTGTGCATGGAGCCTTAGACCCCATATACACTAGTAGATTTTCTGCAGATTTTTGTCTTCAGATTTACCAAAACCATATATTATGCGGTCAAAACCTTAAGAGTTTTAATTTTTTGCAATCAGACAGGACATTGCACTACATGGTTTTGGGAAATCTGAAGACAAAAATATGCAGAAAATCTCATCATGTGTATGGGGCTTTGGCTTATTTGCTAAAGGAGCTGAGAATCTTTACTTTATAAATTACATCCATATTCACTTAAATTATCCAATCATTTGAAAAGCAAATTCATGTTTACCTATTTTATCGGCACTGGATTAGATATTCAGAATGGCCATGAATTTGTTTTACACTTGTTGGAATATTTGAAGTGAAGCAATTGAATCTTCAGAAGGTTTGTAATAGTAAGCTCTTTGTTTTTCATCAAAAGTTGTATATAAATAGATTTAGTATGTCACCATACAAAATCTATTCTTAAAATTTCACATAGGGCAACTTAATTGGGTACAGGATGGGTCATATATCTCAATGTTTTTTAAGAAGCCATACATATTTATGTACAAGTGTTCAGATGAAACAATAATCTTTGGAAAAGACCAAAACATTTCTAAGTATTTCCATTCACAATGACATCCTTGTTTAAGTTGTTTTTGGTACCTATTGAGCCAATTATCATACTGTTTAGTTTAAGGATCCTTCTCAATACTGTATATCTCCTCCCAGGATTAAAATGCTACTGACTGGGATGATCAATGAAAACAAAGGATAGTTGCACCGTTCAAAATATATCAAAATATATATCACAAAGTAAAAAAGGAAAAAATATAGCCTGGAAAAAATGAATGCAAGAATTACATGAAAGACTTGTCAGTAGCAACATGTACAATTTGGGGTTTAGATACACTTTAATCTGAATGAAAGTGAAACAGAAATTAGATACAAAGATTGATAAAGAACAGAGAGTGGGACTTTTGTGAGACACATGAAAGCAAATATAAATATACAATACAAAATAACTTTAATTGGTCAGAATGACTGTTTCTGCATGTACATATACATGTCATTTCAAAACTGTATGCATTTTGCTATACGTAAAGATACATATGAACATTGGGTCAAACCAAAAAAAGCATGATAAAATCATTCCAACGAGGAATTTATAAGGTAAAAAGAATTCAAGGGTCACATTACAGGGAATGTTCAACATGATTTGTCAATCAAGCAAATTTTTTGAAAAAAATCAAATAGCTATCAGAAAAATTGGGGTCTTCTTCACCAGCTTTCCCTCTACACCACTACCATGACTCTGTTGGGGTGCACGCCCTGTGGTCTGGCTGCCGCCCACCCCGCCTCCTCAGCTCCCATCCGTGGCATTCCTTGTTTGACTCATCGTCATCACGGCCACGCGGCTATTGCTCAGACATACATGTAAGTTAGTGGGTTGAGTGTTTGTGTGATGGATGGGGGACCATCACTTCTTATACTTACCCACATTTCTTAAGGACCAAACAATAACTCTTATCCCCTTCACTCGCAGATACTGACTACGGTCTTGTTCCCGATGAGGGGCTTGAAGGCCCTGAAACGCGTAGAACTCACATCGACTGACTAGTCTACTTTTTACTCTATGTGACACGGATGTTCCATTCAATCCATTCAAATTTTTCTGACAGCTATTTGATTTTTTTCAAAAAATTTGCTTGATGAACAAATCATGTTGAACATTCCCTGTAATGTGACGCTTGAATTCTTTTTACCTTATAAATTCCTCGTTGGATTGATTTTATCATGTTTTTTTTGGTTTGACCCAATGTTCATATGTATCTTTACGTATAGCAAAATGCATACTGTTTTGAAATGACATGTATATGTACACGCAGAAACAGTCATTCTGACCAATTAAAGTTATTTTGTATTGTATATTTATATTTGCTTTCATGTGTCTCACAAAAGTCCCACTCTCTGTTCTTTATCAATCACCTAACTCAGGGATGGAGGAGGGGATTGAATGGCCCCATCTATCCTCATTTAAAGTCCCACCAATTTACCACCTCTTTTTTCAAACAACCAGGGATGGAGACACATGAAATGCCTAAAATTTAAAAATTTAAAAATTTAAAAATGCAGTTTCTCTTTACATCAATTATTCCAACTGCGTGCCCACCAGCTCGCATTATAATTATTTAATTGTGTTTTTCCTCTGTATTATTTCTCTGCAGACCCCCCTTTTTGCTCTCTCCATATTCTCATTGTTACAATATACCAATGCATGATGCCTGTGCATCGCCGCAGTCGGCCCTGTTTGGTTGCTGGGCTGGGCTTCTTGTATCATGTTTGGGGGCTGCGACGCGCACTGGGTGTCCCCCCTCTGCCCCGATCTGACACGGGGTGGGCGGGGGCTATGCCACTGTGTGTTGACGTCACGCTCCCCGCCGGAGGTGTGCGGCGTCCTCATGACGCCGCGGCTCCCTCCTTAGGCGGGGTTTTCACCATCTGTCAGCACACCGGGAGTGATCTCGGTCATGGCTGGCCCTCCCCCTGTGCTTTCGCGTGATGTTGGGGGCGGGGCTGTGGTGGCGTTGCCTATATGGGCTTCCCCCCTTGCAGAGTCTCACATCCGGTTACATCTCTTCTTCCCTCACCAAGGACCCACACATACAGCTGCTGTGCACTATCTGTTCACAGCTATCAAGCATTATGGTATACATTTATTCATTTCTCTTCACTTTATCCTGCTCTCTGCAGGCTTCCCTTCACTTTTTTCATGGTTAGCTTTTTTTTGATTGCCTGATATATCTTTTTCGTACATTCCAATATCTTCGTGCACCACCACTCACATTTTTTTCACTTCATACCCCATATTCAATCAACATTTTTTCACATCTACATTTATATTTACATTAATTATTTCATTCATATTTATGTTTATTTATATATTTTTTACTTTAACTTTAATCTCAATTTCATCCTAATTGTATTTTAATTTTATTTATTCATTTTATTTATTCTATTTCATACATATCTATTTATTTTTTACAATTTTTTCACATTACATTTTTCCATTACACATTTTTTCCTTTTTCCCTAGATTTCCCTCCCCTTGGGGTCTTCTTCACCAGCTTTCCCTCTACACCACTACCATGACTCTGTTGGGGTGCACGCCCTGTGGTCCGGCTGCCGCCCACCCCGCCTCCTCAGCTCCCATCCGTGGCATTCCTTGTTTGGCTCATCGTCATCACGGCCGCGCGGCTATTGCTCAGACATACATGGAAGTTAGTGGGTTGAGTGTTTGTGTGATGGATGGGGGACCATCACTTCTTATACTTACCCACATTTCTTAAGGACCAAACAATAACTCTTATCCCCTTCACTCGCAGATACTGACTACGGTCTTGTTCCTGATGAGGGGCTTGAAGGCCCTAAAACGCGTAGAACTCACATCCACTGACTAGTCTACTTTTTACTCTATGTGACACGGACGTTCCATTCAATCCATTCAAATTTTTCTGACAGCTATTTGATTTTTTTCAAAAAATTTGCTTGAGTGACAAATCATGTTGAACATTCCCTGTAATGTGACCCTTGAATTCTTTTTACCTTATAAATTCCTAGTTGGAATGATTTTATCATGCTTTTTTTGGTTTGACCCAATGTTCATATGTATCTTTACGTATAGCAAAATGCATACAGTTTTGAAATGACATGTATATGTACACGCAGAAACAGTCATTCTGACCAATTAAAGTTATTTTGTATTGTATATTTATATTTGCTTTCATGTGTCTCACAAAAGTCCCACTCTCTGTTCTTTATCAATCACCTAACTCAGGGATGGAGGAGGGGATTGAATGGCCCCATCTATCCTCATTAAAAGTCCCACCAATTTGCCACCTCTTTTTTCAAACAACCAGGAATGGAGACACATGAAATGCCTAAAATTAAAAAATTAAAAAATTTAAAAATGCAGTTTCTCTTTATCATCAATTATTCCAACTGCATGCCCACCAGCTCGCATTATAATTATTTAATTTTGTTTTTCCTCTGTATTATTTCTCTGCAGACCCCCCCTTTTTGCTCTCTCCATATTCTCATTGTTACAATATACCAATGCATGATGCCTGTGCATTGCCGCAGTCGGCCCTGTTTGGTTGCTGGGCTGGGCTTCTTGTATCACGTTTGGGGGCTGCGACGCGCACTGGGTGTCCCCCCTCCGCCCCGATCTGACACGGGGTGGGCGGGGACTATGCCACTGTGTGTCGACGTCACGCTCCCCGCTGGAGGTGTGCGGCGTCCTCATGACGCCGCGGCTCCCTCCTTAGGCGGGGTTTTGACCATCTGTCAGCACTTCGGGAGTGATCTCGGTCATGGCCGGCCCTCCCCCTGTGCTTTTGCGTGACGTTGGGGGCGGGGCTGTGGCGGCGTCGCCTATATGGGCTTCCCCCTTGCAGAGTCTCACATCCGGTTACATCTCTTCTTCCCTCACCAAGGACCCACACATACAGCTGCTGTGCACTATCTGTTCACAGCTATCAAGCATTATGGTATACATTTATTCATTTCTCTTCACTTTATCCTGCTCTCTGCAGGCTTCCCTTCACTTTTTTCATGGTTAGCTTTTTTTTGATTGCCTGATATATCTTTTCGTACATTCCAATATCTTCGTGCACCACCACTCACATTTTTTTCACTTCATACCCCATATTCAATCAACATTTTTTCACATCTACATTTATATTTACATTAATTATTTCATTCATATTTATGTTTATTTATATTTTATTTATTTTTTTTAATATATTTTTTACTTTAACTTTAATCTCAATTTCATCCTAATTGTATTTTAATTTTATTTATTCATTTTATTTATTCTATTTCATACATATCTATTTATTTTTTACAATTTTTTCACATTACATTTTTCCATTACACATTTTTTCCTTTTTCCCTAGATTTCCCTCCCCTTGGGGTCTTCTTCACCAGCTTTCCCTCTACACCACTACCATGACTCTGTTGGGGTGCATGCCCTGTGGTCCGGCTGCCGCCCACCCCGCCTCCTCAGCTCCCATCCGTGGCATTCCTTGTTTGGCTCATCGTCATCACGGCCGCGCGGCTATTGCTCAGACATACATGTAAGTTAGTGGGTTGAGTGTTTGTGTGATGGATGGGGAACCATCACTTCTTATACCTACCCACATTTCTTAAGGACCAAACAATAACTCTTATCCCCTTCACTCGCAGATACTGACTACGGTCTTGTTCCTGATGAGGGGCTTGAAGGCCCTGAAACGCGTAGAACTCACATCGACTGACTAGTCTACTTTTTACTTTATGTGACACGGATGTTCCATTCAATCCATTCAAATTTTTCGGACAGCTATTTGATTTTTTTCAAAAAATTTGCTTGATTGACAAATCATGTTGAACATTCCCTGTAATGTGACCCTTGAATTCTTTTTACCTTATAAATTCCTCGTTGGAATGATTTTATCATGCTTTTTTTGGTTTGACCCAATGTTCATATGTATCTTTATGTATAGCAAAATGCATACAGTTTTGAAATGACATGTATATGTACACGCAGAAACAGTCATTCTGACCAATTAAAGTTATTTTGTATTGTATATTTATATTTGCTTTCATGTGTCTCACAAAAGTCCCACTCTCTGTTCTTTATCAATCACCTAACTCAGGGATGGAGGAGGGGATTGAATGGCCCCATCTATCCTCATTAAAAGTCCCACCAATTTGCCACCTCTTTTTTCAAACAACCAGGGATGGAGACACATGAAATGCCTAAAATTAAAAAATTAAAAAATTTAAAAATGCAGTTTCTCTTTACATCAATTATTCCAACTGCGTGCCCACCAGCTCGCATTATAATTATTTAATTGTGTTTTTCCTCTGTATTATTTCTCTGCAGACCCCCCTTTTTGCTCTCTCCATATTCTCATTGTTACAATATACCAATGCATGATGCCTGTGCATCGCCGCAGTCGGCCCTGTTTGGTTGCTGGGCTGGGCTTCTTGTATCATGTTTGGGGGCTGCGACGCGCACTGGGTGTCCCCCCTCTGCCCCGATCTGACACGGGGTGGGCGGGGGCTATGCCACTGTGTGTTGACGTCACGCTCCCCGCCGGAGGTGTGCGGCGTCCTCATGACGCCGCGGCTCCCTCCTTAGGCGGGGTTTTCACCATCTGTCAGCACACCGGGAGTGATCTCGGACATGGCTGGCCCTCCCCCTGTGCTTTCGCGTGACGTTGGGGGCGGGGCTGTGGTGGCGTCGCCTATATGGGCTTCCCCCCTTGCAGAGTCTCACATCCGGTTACATCTCTTCTTCCCTCACCAAGGACCCACACATACAGCTGCTGTGCACTATCTGTTCACAGCTATCAAGCATTATGGTATACATTTATTCATTTCTCTTCACTTTATCCTGCTCTCTGCAGGCTTCCCTTCACTTTTTTCATGGTTAGCTTTTTTTTGATTGCCTGATATATCTTTTTCGTACATTCCAATATCTTCGTGCACCACCACTCACATTTTTTTCACTTCATACCCCATATTCAATCAACATTTTTTCACATCTACATTTATATTTACATTAATTATTTCATTCATATTTATGTTTATTTATATATTTTTTACTTTAACTTTAATCTCAATTTCATCCTAATTGTATTTTAATTTTATTTATTCATTTTATTTATTCTATTTCATACATATCTATTTATTTTTTACAATTTTTTCACATTACATTTTTCCATTACACATTTTTTCCTTTTTCCCTAGATTTCCCTCCCCTTGGGGTCTTCTTCACCAGCTTTCCCTCTACACCACTACCATGACTCTGTTGGGGTGCACGCCCTGTGGTCCGGCTGCCGCCCACCCCGCCTCCTCAGCTCCCATCCGTGGCATTCCTTGTTTGGCTCATCGTCATCACGGCCGCGCGGCTATTGCTCAGACATACATGGAAGTTAGTGGGTTGAGTGTTTGTGTGATGGATGGGGGACCATCACTTCTTATACTTACCCACATTTCTTAAGGACCAAACAATAACTCTTATCCCCTTCACTCGCAGATACTGACTACGGTCTTGTTCCTGATGAGGGGCTTGAAGGCCCTAAAACGCGTAGAACTCACATCCACTGACTAGTCTACTTTTTACTCTATGTGACACGGACGTTCCATTCAATCCATTCAAATTTTTCTGACAGCTATTTGATTTTTTTCAAAAAATTTGCTTGAGTGACAAATCATGTTGAACATTCCCTGTAATGTGACCCTTGAATTCTTTTTACCTTATAAATTCCTAGTTGGAATGATTTTATCATGCTTTTTTTGGTTTGACCCAATGTTCATATGTATCTTTACGTATAGCAAAATGCATACAGTTTTGAAATGACATGTATATGTACACGCAGAAACAGTCATTCTGACCAATTAAAGTTATTTTGTATTGTATATTTATATTTGCTTTCATGTGTCTCACAAAAGTCCCACTCTCTGTTCTTTATCAATCACCTAACTCAGGGATGGAGGAGGGGATTGAATGGCCCCATCTATCCTCATTAAAAGTCCCACCAATTTGCCACCTCTTTTTTCAAACAACCAGGAATGGAGACACATGAAATGCCTAAAATTTTAAAATTTAAAAATTAAAAAATGCAGTTTCTCTTTATCATCAATTATTCCAACTGCATGCCCACCAGCTCGCATTATAATAATTTAATTTTGTTTTTCCTCTGTATTATTTCTCTGCAGACCCCCCCTTTTTGCTCTCTCCATATTCTCATTGTTACAATATACCAATGCATGATGCCTGTGCATTGCCGCAGTCGGCCCTGTTTGGTTGCTGGGCTGGGCTTCTTGTATCACGTTTGGGGGCTGCGACGCGCACTGGGTGTCCCCCTCCGCCCCGATCTGACACGGGGTGGGCGGGGACTACGCCACTGTGTGTCGACGTCACGCTCCCCGCTGGAGGTGTGCGGCGTCCTCATGACGCCGCGGCTCCCTCCTTAGGCGGGGTTTTGACCATCTGTCAGCACATCGGGAGTGATCTCGGTCATGGCCGGCCCTCCCCCTGTGCTTTTCCGTGACGTTGGGGGCGGGGCTGTGGCGGCGTCGCCTATATGGGCTTCCCCCTTGCAGAGTCTCACATCCGGTTACATCTCTTCTTCCCTCACCAAGGACCCACACATACAGCTGCTGTGCACTATCTGTTCACAGCTATCAAGCATTATGGTATACATTTATTCATTTCTCTTCACTTTATCCTGCTCTCTGCAGGCTTCCCTTCACTTTTTTCATGGTTAGCTTTTTTTTGATTGCCTGATATATCTTTTTCGTACATTCCAATATCTTCGTGCACCACCACTCAAATTTTTTTGACTTCATACCCCATATTCAATCAACATTTTTTCACATCTACATTTATATTTACATTAATTATTTCATTCATATTTATGTTTATTTATATTTTATTTATTTTTTTTAATATATTTTTTACTTTAACTTTAATCTCAATTTCATCCTAATTGTATTTTAATTTTATTTATTCATTTTATTTATTCTATTTCATACATATCTATTTATTTTTTACAATTTTTTCACATTACATTTTTCCATTACACATTTTTTCCTTTTTCCCTAGATTTCCCTCCCCTTGGGGTCTTCTTCACCAGCTTTCCCTCTACACCACTACCATGACTCTGTTGGGGTGCATGCCCTGTGGTCCGGCTGCCGCCCACCCCGCCTCCTCAGCTCCCATCCGTGGCATTCCTTGTTTGGCTCATCGTCATCACGGCCGCGCGGCTATTGCTCAGACATACATGTAAGTTAGTGGGTTGAGTGTTTGTGTGATGGATGGGGAACCATCACTTCTTATACTTACCCACATTTCTTAAGGACCAAACAATAACTCTTATCCCCTTCACTCGCAGATACTGACTACGGTCTTGTTCCTGATGAGGGGCTTGAAGGCCCTGAAACGCGTAGAACTCACATCGACTGACTAGTCTACTTTTTACTCTATGTGACACGGATGTTCCATTCAATCCATTCAAATTTTTCGGACAGCTATTTGATTTTTTTCAAAAAATTTGCTTGATTGACAAATCATGTTGAACATTCCCTGTAATGTGACCCTTGAATTCTTTTTACCTTATAAATTCCTCGTTGGAATGATTTTATCATGCTTTTTTTGGTTTGACCCAATGTTCATATGTATCTTTACGTATAGCAAAATGCATACAGTTTTGAAATGACATGTATATGTACACGCAGAAACAGTCATTCTGACCAATTAAAGTTATTTTGTATTGTATATTTATATTTGCTTTCATGTGTCTCACAAAAGTCCCACTCTCTGTTCTTTATCAATCACCTAACTCAGGGATGGAGGAGGGGATTGAATGGCCCCATCTATCCTCATTAAAAGTCCCACCAATTTGCCACCTCTTTTTTCAAACAACCAGGGATGGAGACACATGAAATGCCTAAAATTTAAAAATGTAAAAATTTAAAAATGCAGTTTCTCTTTACATCAATTATTCCAACTGCGTGCCCACCAGCTCGCATTATAATTATTTAATTGTGTTTTTCCTCTGTATTATTTCTCTGCAGACCCCCCTTTTTGCTCTCTCCATATTCTCATTGTTACAATATACCAATGCATGATGCCTGTGCATCGCCGCAGTCGGCCCTGTTTGGTTGCTGGGCTGGGCTTCTTGTATCATGTTTGGGGGCTGCGACGCGCACTGGGTGTCCCCCCTCTGCCCCGATCTGACACGGGGTGGGCGGGGGCTATGCCACTGTGTGTTGACGTCACGCTCCCCGCCGGAGGTGTGCGGCGTCCTCATGACGCCGCGGCTCCCTCCTTAGGCGGGGTTTTCACCATCTGTCAGCACACCGGGAGTGATCTCGGACATGGCTGGCCCTCCCCCTGTGCTTTCGTGTGACGTTGGGGGCGGGGCTGTGGTGGCGTCGCCTATATGGGCTTCCCCCCTTGCAGAGTCTCACATCCGGTTACATCTCTTCTTCCCTCACCAAGGACCCACACATACAGCTGCTGTGCACTATCTGTTCACAGCTATCAAGCATTATGGTATACATTTATTCATTTCTCTTCACTTTATCCTGCTCTCTGCAGGCTTCCCTTCACTTTTTTCATGGTTAGCTTTTTTTTGATTGCCTGATATATCTTTTTCGTACATTCCAATATCTTCGTGCACCACCACTCACATTTTTTTCACTTCATACCCCATATTCAATCAACATTTTTTCACATCTACATTTATATTTACATTAATTATTTCATTCATATTTATGTTTATTTATATATTTTTTACTTTAACTTTAATCTCAATTTCATCCTAATTGTATTTTAATTTTATTTATTCATTTTATTTATTTATTGTATTTCATACATATCTATTTATTTTTTACAATTTTTTCACATTACATTTTTCCATTACACATTTTTTCCTTTTTCCCTAGATTTCCCTCCCCTTGGGGTCTTCTTCACCAGCTTTCCCTCTACACCACTACCATGACTCTGTTGGGGTGCATGCCCTGTGGTCCGGCTGCCGCCCACCCCGCCTCCTCAGCTCCCATCCGTGGCATTCCTTGTTTGGCTCATCGTCATCACGGCCGCGCGGCTATTGCTCAGACATACATGTAAGTTAGTGGGTTGAGTGTTTGTGTGATGGATGGGGAACCATCACTTCTTATACTTACCCACATTTCTTAAGGACCAAACAATAACTCTTATCCCCTTCACTCGCAGATACTGACTACGGTCTTGTTCCTGATGAGGGGCTTGAAGGCCCTGAAACGCGTAGAACTCACATCGACTGACTAGTCTACTTTTTACTCTATGTGACACGGATGTTCCATTCAATCCATTCAAATTTTTCGGACAGCTATTTGATTTTTTTCAAAAAATTTGCTTGATTGACAAATCATGTTGAACATTCCCTGTAATGTGACCCTTGAATTCTTTTTACCTTATAAATTCCTCGTTGGAATGATTTTATCATGCTTTTTTTGGTTTGACCCAATGTTCATATGTATCTTTACGTATAGCAAAATGCATACAGTTTTGAAATGACATGTATATGTACACGCAGAAACAGTCATTCTGACCAATTAAAGTTATTTTGTATTGTATATTTATATTTGCTTTCATGTGTCTCACAAAAGTCCCATTCTCTGTTCTTTATCAATCACCTAACTCAGGGATGGAGGAGGGGATTGAATGGCCCCATCTATCCTCATTAAAAGTCCCACCAATTTGCCACCTCTTTTTTCAAACAACCAGGGATGGAGACACATGAAATGCCTAAAATTTAAAAATTAAAAAAATTAAAAATGCAGTTTCTCTTTATCATCAATTATTCCAACTGCGTGCCCACCAGCTCGCATTATAATTATTTAATTTTGTTTTTCCTCTGTATTATTTCTCTGCAGACCCCCCCTTTTTGCTCTCTCCCTATTCTCATTGTTACAATATACCAATGCATGATGCCTGTGCATTGCCGCAGTCGGCCCTGTTTGGTTGCTGGGCTGGGCTTCTTGTATCACGTTTGGGGGCTGCGACGCGCACTGGGTGTCCCCCCTCCGCCCCGATCTGACACGGGGTGGGCGGGGACTACGCCACTGTGTGTCGACGTCACGCTCCCCGCTGGAGGTGTGCGGCGTCCTCATGACGCCGCGGCTCCCTCCTTAGGCGGGGTTTTGACCATCTGTCAGCACATCGGGAGTGATCTCGGTCATGGCCGGCCCTCCCCCTGTGCTTTTGCGTGACGTTGGGGGCGGGGCTGTGGCGGCGTCGCCTATATGGGCTTCCCCCTTGCAGAGTCTCACATCCGGTTACATCTCTTCTTCCCTCACCAAGGACCCACACATACAGCTGCTGTGCACTATCTGTTCATAGCTATCAAGCATTATGGTATACATTTATTCATTTCTCTTCACTTTATCCTGCTCTCTGCAGGCTTCCCTTCACTTTTTTCATGGTTAGCTTTTTTTTGATTGCCTGATATATCTTTTTCGTACATTCCAATATCTTCGTGCACCACCACTCACATTTTTTTCACTTCATACCCCATATTCAATCAACATTTTTTCACATCTACATTTATATTTACATTAATTATTTCATTCATATTTATGTTTATTTATATTTTTTTTAGTTTTTTATATATTTTTTACTTTAACTTTAATCTCAATTTCATCCTAATTGTATTTTAATTTTATTTATTAATTTTATTTATTCTATTTCATACATATCTATTTATTTTTTACAATTTTTTCACATTACATTTTTCCATTACACATTTTTTCCTTTTTCCCTAGATTTCCCTCCCCTTGGGGTCTTCTTCACCAGCTTTCCCTCTACACCACTACCATGACTCTGTTGGGGTGCATGCCCTGTGGTCCGGCTGCCGCCCACCCCGCCTCCTCAGCTCCCATCCGTGGCATTCCTTGTTTGGCTCATCGTCATCACGGCCGCGCGGCTATTGCTCAGACATACATGTAAGTTAGTGGGTTGAGTGTTTGTGTGATGGATGGGGAACCATCACTTCTTATACTTACCCACATTTCTTAAGGACCAAACAATAACTCTTATCCCCTTCACTCGCAGATACTGACTACGGTCTTGTTCCTGATGAGGGGCTTGAAGGCCCTGAAACGCGTAGAACTCACATCGACTGACTAGTCTACTTTTTACTCTATGTGACACGGATGTTCCATTCAATCCATTCAAATTTTTCGGACAGCTATTTGATTTTTTTCAAAAAATTTGCTTGATTGACAAATCATGTTGAACATTCCCTGTAATGTGACCCTTGAATTCTTTTTACCTTATAAATTCCTCGTTGGAATGATTTTATCATGCTTTTTTTGGTTTGACCCAATGTTCATATGTATCTTTACGTATAGCAAAATGCATACAGTTTTGAAATGACATGTATATGTACACGCAGAAACAGTCATTCTGACCAATTAAAGTTATTTTGTATTGTATATTTATATTTGCTTTCATGTGTCTCACAAAAGTCCCATTCTCTGTTCTTTATCAATCACCTAACTCAGGGATGGAGGAGGGGATTGAATGGCCCCATCTATCCTCATTAAAAGTCCCACCAATTTGCCACCTCTTTTTTCAAACAACCAGGGATGGAGACACATGAAATACCTAAAATTTAAAAATTTAAAAATTTAAAAATGCAGTTTCTCTTTATCATCAATTATTCCAACTGCGTGCCCACCAGCTCGCATTATAATTATTTAATTTTGTTTTTCCTCTGTATTATTTCTCTGCAGACCCCCCCTTTTTGCTCTCTCCATATTCTCATTGTTACAATATACCAATGCATGATGCCTGTGCATTGCCGCAGTCGGCCCTGTTTGGTTGCTGGGCTTCTTGTATCACGTTTGGGGGCTGCGACGCGCACTGGGTGTCCCCCCTCCGCCCCGATCTGACACGGGGTGGGCGGGGGCTACGCCACTGTGTGTCGACGTCACGCTCCCCGCTGGAGGTGTGCGGCGTCCTCATGACGCCGCGGCTCCCTCCTTAGGCGGGGTTTTCACCATCTGTCAGCACATCGGGAGTGATCTCGGTCATGGCCGGCCCTCCCCCTGTGCTTTCGCATGACGTTGGGGGCGGGGCTGTGGCGGCGTCGCCTATATGGGCTTCCCCCTTGCAGAGTCTCACATCCGGTTACATCTCTTCTTCCCTCACCAAGGACCCACACATACAGCTGCTGTGCACTATCTGTTCACAGCTATCAAGCATTATGGTATACATTTATTCATTTCTCTTCACTTTATCCTGCTCTCTGCAGGCTTCCCTTCACTTTTTTCATGGTTAGCTTTTTTTTGATTGCCTGATATATCTTTTTCGTACATTCCAATATCTTCGTGCACCACCACTCACATTTTTTTCACTTCATACCCCATATTCAATCAACATTTTTTCACATCTACATTTATATTTACATTAATTATTTCATTCATATTTATGTTTATTTATATATTTTTTACTTTAACTTTAATCTCAATTTCATCCTAATTGTATTTTAATTTTATTTATTCATTTTATTTATTCTATTTCATACATATTGTGACAGCAGGAAGGTAAAGTCACCTGGTTGCATCCAGGGGGGTAGATATATTTCGCCCAGATTCAGGCTTTACGCCGACTTATACAACTAAGTGGAGAGTTGTATAAGGCTAGTGGGCTCATGGATGACTCATACCTCTAGGGAGAGTGTGGGGCGTCGTGCAGACAGGGAGTTGATGAGACCAGCTGAAGCTTGTCAGCTCATTTAGGCCTCTATAAGAACTCCCAGCTTCATTAGATGTTAGCTCATGCCTGGACCCAGACCTGTGTGGACTGTCTAGGGAGAGTGAACCCCTGTGCGGTGAGACAAAGCCTGTGTGGCTATTTGCTTGGACATTTAAAACCAGGGACTTAGGGGCTAGGACAGCACTAGGCTGATCCCAGTTGTTAGTTAGGAAACCTGTATGTTTAGTCAGAGGTCAAGTTGACCAGGATTTATTTTGTTTATGTTTCTTTTTTCTTTGCTGTGTTTTGTCACTGTAAATAGAAAATAAACCGCACCTTTTTGATTTTGAAAACCACAACCTCCGTTTGCTGGGCCTGTTTTTGTGTGGGGAGCCCATCTCGGGGGTCACACACACCCGCTGCCGAGCTAACCCCCTCACAATATCTATTTATTTTTTACAATTTTTTCACATTACATTTTTCCATTACACATTTTTTCCTTTTTCCCTAGATTTCCCTCCCCTTGGGGTCTTCTTCACCAGCTTTCCCTCTACACCACTACCATGACTCTGTTGGGGTGCATGCCCTGTGGTCCGGCTGCCGCCCACCCCGCCTCCTCAGCTCCCATCCGTGGCATTCCTTGTTTGGCTCATCGTCATCACGGCCGCGCGGCTATTGCTCAGACATACATGTAAGTTAGTGGGTTGAGTGTTTGTGTGATGGATGGGGAACCATCACTTCTTATACTTACCCACATTTCTTAAGGACCAAACAATAACTCTTATCCCCTTCACTCGCAGATACTGACTACGGTCTTGTTCCTGATGAGGGGCTTGAAGGCCCTGAAACGCGTAGAACTCACATCGACTGACTAGTCTACTTTTTACTCTATGTGACACGGATGTTCCATTCAATCCATTCAAATTTTTCGGACAGCTATTTGATTTTTTTCAAAAAATTTGCTTGATTGACAAATCATGTTGAACATTCCCTGTAATGTGACCCTTGAATTCTTTTTACCTTATAAATTCCTCGTTGGAATGATTTTATCATGCTTTTTTTGGTTTGACCCAATGTTCATATGTATCTTTACGTATAGCAAAATGCATACAGTTTTGAAATGACATGTATATGTACACGCAGAAACAGTCATTCTGACCAATTAAAGTTATTTTGTATTGTATATTTATATTTGCTTTCATGTGTCTCACAAAAGTCCCATACTCTGTTCTTTATCAATCACCTAACTCAGGGATGGAGGAGGGGATTGAATGGCCCCATCGATCCTCATTAAAAGTCCCACCAATTTGCCACCTCTTTTTTCAAACAACCAGGGATGGAGACACATGAAATACCTAAAATTTAAAAATTTAAAAATTTAAAAATGCAGTTTCTCTTTACATCAATTATTCCAACTGCGTGCCCACCAGCTCGCATTATAATTATTTAATTGTGTTTTTCCTCTGTATTATTTCTCTGCAGACCCCCCCTTTTTGCTCTCTCCATATTCTCATTGTTACAATATACCAATGCATGATGCCTGTGCATCGCCGCAGTCGGCCCTGTTTGGTTGCTGGGCTGGGCTTCTTGTATCATGTTTGGGGGCTGCGACGCGCACTGGGTGTCCCCCCTCCGCCCCGATCTGACACGGGGTGGGCGGGGGCTACGCCACTGTGTGTCGATGTCACGCTCCCCGCCGGAGGTGTGCGGCGTCCTCATGACGCCGCGGCTCCCTCCTTAGGCGGGATTTTCACCATCTGTCAGCACACCGGGAGTGATCTCGGTCATGGCCGGCCCTCCCCCTGTGCTTTCGCGTGACATTGGGGGCGGGGCTGTGGTGGCGTCGCCTATATGGGCTTCCCCCCTTGCAGAGTCTCACATCCGGTTACATCTCTTCTTCCCTCACCAAGGACCCACACATACAGCTGCTGTGCACTATCTGTTCACAGCTATCAAGCATTATGGTATACATTTATTCATTTCTCTTCACTTTATCCTGCTCTCTGCAGGCTTCCCTTCACTTTTTTCATGGTTAGCTTTTTTTTGATTGCCTGATATATCTTTTTCGTACATTCCAATATCTTTGTGCACCACCACTCACATTTTTTTCACTTCATACCCCATATTCAATCAACATTTTTTCACATCTACATTTATATTTACATTAATTATTTCATTCATATTTATGTTTATTTATATTTTATTTATTTTTTTTATATATTTTTTACTTTAACTTTAATCTCAATTTCATCCTAATTGTATTTTAATTTTATTTATTCATTTTATTTATTCTATTTCATACATATCTATTTATTTTTTACAATTTTTTCACATTACATTTTTCCATTACACATTTTTTCCTTTTTCCCTAGATTTCCCTCCCCTTGGGGTCTTCTTCACCAGCTTTCCCTCTACACCACTACCATGACTCTGTTGGGGTGCATGCCCTGTGGTCCAGCTGCCGCCCACCCCGCCTCCTCAGCTCCCATCCGTGGCATTCCTTGTTTGGCTCATCGTCATCACGGCCGCGCGGCTATTGCTCAGACATACATGGAAGTTAGTGGGTTGAGTGTTTGTGTGATGGATGGGGATCCATCACTTCTTATACTTACCCACATTTCTTAAGGACCAAACAATAACTCTTATCCCCTTCACTCGCAGATGCTGACAACGGTCTTGTTCCTGATGAGGGGCTTGAAGGCCCTGAAACGCGTAGAACTCACATCGACTGACTAGTCTACTTTTTACTCTATGTGACACGGATGTTCCATTCAATCCATTCAAATTTTTCTGACAGCTATTTGATTTTTTTCAAAAAATTTGCTTGATTGACAAATCATGTTGAACATTCCCTCTAATGTGACCCTTGAATTCTTTTTACCTTATAAATTCCTCGTTGGAATGATTTTATCATGCTTTTTTTGGTTTGACCCAATGTTCATATGTATCTTTACGTATAGCAAAATGCATACAGTTTTGAAATGACATGTATATGTACACGCAGAAACAGTCATTCTGACCAATTAAAGTTATTTTGTATTGTATATTTATATTTGCTTTCATGTGTCTCACAAAAGTCCCACTCTCTGTTCTTTATCAATCACCTAACTCAGGGATGGAGGAGGGGATTGAATGGCCCCATCTATCCTCATTAAAAGTCCCACCAATTTGCCACCTCTTTTTTCAAACAACCAGGGATGGAGACACATGAAATGCCTAAAATTAAAAAATTAAAAAATTAAAAAATGCAGTTTCTCTTTATCATCAATTATTCCAACTGTGTGCCCACCAGCTCGCATTATAATTATTTAATTTTGTTTTTCCTCTGTATTATTTCTCTGCAGACCCCCCCTTTTTGCTCTCTCCATATTCTCATTGTTACAATATACCAATGCATGATGCCTGTGCATTGCCGCAGTCGGCCCTGTTTGGTTGCTGGGCTGGGCTTCTTGTATCACGTTTGGGGGCTGCGACGCGCACTGGGTGTCCCCCCTCTGCCCCGATCTGACACGGGGTGGGCGGGGGCTACGCCACTGTGTGTCGACTTCACGCTCCCCGCTGGAGGTGTGCGGCGTCCTCATGACGCCGCGGCTCCCTCCTTAGGCGGGGTTTTCACCATCTGTCAGCACATCGGGAGTGATCTCGGTCATGGCCGGCCCTCCCCCTGTGCTTTTGCGTGACGTTGGGGGCGGGGCTGTGGAGGCGTCGCCTATATGGGCTTCCCCCTTGCAGAGTCTCACTTCCGGTTACATCTCTTCTTCCCTCACCAAGGACCCACACATACAGCTGCTGTGCACTATCTGTTCACAGCTATCAAGCATTATGGTATACATTTATTCATTTCTCTTCACTTTATCCTGCTCTCTGCAGGCTTCCCTTCACTTTTTTCATGGTTAGCTTTTTTTTGATTGCCTGATATATCGTTTTCGTACATTCCAATATCTTCGTGCACCACCACTCACATTTTTTTCACTTCATACCCCATATTCAATCAACATTTTTTCACATCTACATTTATATTTACATTAATTATTTCATTCATATTTATGTTTATTTATATATTTTTTACTTTAACTTTAATCTCAATTTCATCCTAATTGTATTTTAATTTTATTTATTCATTTTATTTATTCTATTTCATACATATCTATTTATTTTTTACAATTTTTTCACATTACATTTTTCCATTACACATTTTTCCCTTTTTCCCTAGATTTCCCTCCCCTTGGGGTCTTCTTCACCAGCTTTCCCTCTACACTACTACCATGACTCTGTTGGGGTGCACGCCCTGTGGTCCGGCTGCCGCCCACCCCGCCTCCTCAGCTCCCATCCGTGGCATTCCTTGTTTGGCTCATCATCATCACGGCCGCGCGGCTATTGCTCAGACATACATGTAAGTTAGTGGGTTGAGTGTTTGTGTGATGGATAGGGAACCATCACTTCTTATACTTACCCACATTTCTTAAGGACCAAACAATAACTCTTATCCCCTTCACTCGCAGATACTGACTACGGTCTTGTTCCTGATGAGGGGCTTGAAGGCCCTGAAACGCGTAGAACTCACATCGACTGACTAGTCTACTTTTTACTCTATGTGACATTCAATCCATTCAAATTTTTCTGACAGCTATTTGATTTTTTTCAAAAAATGTGCTTGATTGACAAATCATGTTGAACATTCCCTGTAATGTGACCCTTGAATTCTTTTTACCTTATAAATTCCTAGTTGGAATGATTTTATCATGCTTTTTTTGGTTTGACCCAATGTTCATATGTATCTTTACGTATAGCAAAATGCATACAGTTTTGAAATGACATGTATATGTACACGCAGAAACAGTCATTCTGACCAATTAAAGTTATTTTGTATTGTATATTTATATTTGCTTTCATGTGTCTCACAAAAGTCCCACTCTCTGTTCTTTATCAATCACCTAACTCAGGGATGGACGAGGGGATTGAATGGCCCCATCTATCCTCATTAAAAGTCCCACCAATTTGCCACCTCTTTTTTCAAACAACCAGGGATGGAGACACATGAAATGCCTAAAATTTAAAAATTTAAAAATTTAAAAATGCAGTTTCTCTTTATCATCAATTATTCCAACTGCTTGCCCACCAGCTCGCATTATAATTATTTAATTTTGTTTTTCCTCTGTATTATTTCTCTGCAGACCCCCCTTTTTGCTCTCTCCATATTCTCATTGTTACAATATACCAATGCATGATGCCTGTGCATCGCCGCAGTCGTCCCTGTTTGGTTGCTGGGCTGGGCTTCTTGTATCACGTTTGGGGGCTGCGACACGCACTGGGTGTCCCCCCTCCGCCCCGATCTGACACGGGGTGGGCAGGGAATACGCCACTGTGTGTCGACGTCACGCTCCCCGCCGGATGTGTGCGGCGTCCTCATGATGCCGCGGCTCCCTCCTTAGGCGGGGTTTTCACCACCTGTCAGCACACCGGGAGTGATCTCGGTCATGGCCGGCCCTCCCCCTGTGCTTTCGCGTGATGTTGGGGGCGGGGCTGTGGCGGCGTCGCCTATATGGGCTTCCCCCCTTGCAGAGTCTCACATCCGGTTACATCTCTTCTTCCCTCACCAAGGACCCACACATACAGCTGCTGTGCACTATCTGTTCACAGCTATCAAGCATTATGGTATACATTTATTCATTTCTCTTCACTTTATCCTGCTCTCTGCAGGCTTCCCTTCACTTTTTTCATGGTTAGCTTTTTTTTGATTGCCTGATATATCTTTTTCGTACATTCCAATATCTTCGTGCACCACCACTCACATTTTTTTCACTTCATACCCCATATTCAATCAATATTTTTTCACATCTACATTTATATTTACATTAATTATTTCATTCATATTTATGTTTATTTATATTTTATTTATTTATTTTTATATATTTTTTACTTTAACTTTAATCTCAATTTCATCCTAATTGTATTTTAATTTTATTTATTCATTTTATTTATTCTATTTCATACATATCTATTTATTTTTTACAATTTTTTCACATTACATTTTTCCATTACACATTTTTTCCTTTTTCCCTAGATTTCCCTCCCCTTGGGGTCTTCTTCACCAGCTTTCCCTCTACACCACTACCATGACTCTGTTGGGGTGCATGCCCTGTGGTCCGGCTGCCGCCCACCCCGCCTCCTCAGCTCCCATCCGTGGCATTCCTTGTTTGGCTCATCGTCATCACGGCCGCACGGCTATTGCTCAGACATACATGTAAGTTAGTGGGTTGAGTGTTTGTGTGATGGATGGGGAACCATCACTTCTTATACTTACCCACATTTCTTAAGGACCAAACAATAACTCTTATCCCCTTCACTCGCAGATACTGACTACGGACTTGTTCCTGATGAGGGGCTTGAAGGCCCTGAAACGCGTAGAACTCACATCGACCGACTAGTCTACTTTTTACTCTACGTGACACGGACGTTCCATTCAATCCATTCAAATTTTTCTGACAGCTATTTGATTTTTTTCAAAAAATTTGCTTGATTGACAAATCATGTTGAACATTCCCTGTAATGTGACCCTTGAATTCTTTTTACCTTATAAATTCCTCGTTGGAATGATTTTATCATGCTTTTTTTGGTTTGACCCAATGTTCATATGTATCTTTACGTATAGCAAAATGCATACAGTTTTGAAATGACATGTATATGTACACGCAGAAACAGTCATTCTGACCAATTAAAGTTATTTTGTATTGTATATTTATATTTGCTTTCATGTGTCTCACAAAAGTCCCACTCTCTGTTCTTTATCAATCACCTAACTCAGGGATGGAGGAGGGGATTGAATGGCCCCATCTATCCTCATTAAAAGTCCCACCAATTTGCCACCTCTTTTTTCAAACAACCAGGGATGGAGACACATGAAACGCCTAAAATTTAAAAATTAAAATTTTTTAAAATGCAGTTTCTCTTTATCATCAATTATTCCAACTGCGTGCCCACCAGCTCGCATTATAATTATTTAATTTTGTTTTTCCTCTGTATTATTTCTCTGCAGACCCCCCTTTTTGCTCTCTCCATATTCTCATTGTTACAATATACCAATGCATGATGCCTGTGCATTGCCGCAGTCGGCCCTGTTTGGTTGCTGGGCTGGGCTTCTTGTATCACGTTTGGGGGCTGCGACGCGCACTGGGTGTCCCCCCTCCGCCCCGATCTGACACGGGGTGGGCGGGGGCTACGCCACTGTGTGTCGACGTCACGCTCCCCGCTGGAGGTGTGCGGCGTCCTCATGACGCAGCGGCTCCCTCCTTAGGCGGGGTTTTCACCACCTGTCAGCACACCGGGAGTGATCTCGGTCATGGCCGGCCCTCCCCCTGTGCTTTCGCGTGATGTTGGGGGCGGGGCTGTGGCGGCGTCGCCTAAATGGGCTTCCCCCTTGCAGAGTCTCACATCCGGTTACATCTCTTCTTCCCTCACCAAGGACCCACACATACAGCTGCTGTGCACTATCTGTTCATAGCTATCAAGCATTATGGTATACATTTATTCATTTCTCTTCACTTTATCCTGCTCTCTGCAGGCTTCCCTTCACTTTTTTCATGGTTAGCTTTTTTTTGATTGCCTGATATATCTTTTTCGTACATTCCAATATCTTCGTGCACCACCACTCACATTTTTTTCACTTCATACCCCATATTCAATCAACATTTTTTCACATCTACATTTATATTTACATTAATTATTTCATTCATATTTATGTTTATTTATATATTTTTTACTTTAACTTTAATCTCAATTTCATCCTAATTGTATTTTAATTTTATTTATTCATTTTATTTATTCTATTTCATACATATCTATTTATTTTTTACAATTTTTTCACATTACATTTTTCCATTACACATTTTTTCCTTTTTCCCTAGATTTCCCTCCCCTTGGGGTCTTCTTCACCAGCTTTCCCTCTACACCACTACCATGACTCTGTTGGGGTGCACGCCCTGTGGTCCGGCTGCCGCCCACCCCGCCTCCTCAGCTCCCATCCGTGGCATTCCTTGTTTGGCTCATCGTCATCACGGCCGCGCGGCTATTGCTCAGACATACATGGAAGTTAGTGGGTTGAGTGTTTGTGTGATGGATGGGGGACCATCACTTCTTATACTTACCCACATTTCTTAAGGACCAAACAATAACTCTTATCCCCTTCACTCGCAGATACTGACTACGGTCTTGTTCCTGATGAGGGGCTTGAAGGCCCTAAAACGCGTAGAACTCACATCCACTGACTAGTCTACTTTTTACTCTATGTGACACGGACGTTCCATTCAATCCATTCAAATTTTTCTGACAGCTATTTGATTTTTTTCAAAAAATTTGCTTGATTGACAAATCATGTTGAACATTCCCTGTAATGTGACCCTTGAATTCTTTTTACCTTATAAATTCCTAGTTGGAATGATTTTATCATGCTTTTTTTGGTTTGACCCAATGTTCATATGTATCTTTACGTATAGCAAAATGCATACAGTTTTGAAATGACATGTATATGTACACTAGGGATGAGCTTCGTGTTCGAGTCGAACATACGTTCGACTCGAACATCGGCTGTTCGATCGTTCGACGAAGATCGAACGATTTGGGCCGTTCGCGCTAAATTCGAGTGACGCGAACGGCCCACAATGCACTACGCCATCGCAGTGTCATCCAGGCGCTGTGATTGGCCAAGCATGCACTGTGACCCCGCATGCTTGGCCAATCACAGCGCCGGCAGCGAGGAGAGCAATGATTGGCCACAGGCAGGATGCCTGTGGCCAATTATTGCTGAGGGTGTTTAGTACACGCCCCACACTATAAAAGGCCGCCAGCACGGCGGCCTAGTGTAGTGTGTTCCGGAGCAGGGATAGAGCAGCATAGGCAGGGACAGTGACTTTTATTTCTTTCTTGCTTAACCTGGATTCCTTTAGTTTAGGGAAAGAGAAGGATAGGTAGGGAGAGTGTCAGTGTGTTTTGTGCTTGTGCTATATTGTGCTTAAAAAAAACATTTTTTCTAGGGACAGAAAACTGTAGGTAGGGAGAGTGTGTCAGTTTCTTTCACTGTCAAAGTCCTTGTTTCCAGGGACCTGGAAGGACAGTGAGTGAATTCTCCTTGTGCTAAATTGTGCTTAAAAAAAATCATTTTTTCTAGGGACAGAAAACTGTAGGTAGGGAGAGTGTGTCAGTTTCTTTCACTGTCAAAGTCCTTGTTTCCAGGGACCTGGAAGGACAGTGAGTGAATTCTCCTTGTGCTAAATTGTGCTTAAAAAAAACATTTTTTCTAGGGACAGAAAACTGTAGGTAGGGAGAGTGTGTCAGTTTCTTTCACTGTCAAAGTCCTTGTTTCCAGGGACCTGGAAGGACAGTGAGTGAATTCTCCTTGTGCTAAATTGTGCTTAAAAAAAACATTTTTTCTAGGGACAGAAAACTGTAGGTAGGGAGAGTGTGTCAGTTTCTTTCACTGTCAAAGTCCTTGTTTCCAGGGACCTGGAAGGACAGTGAGTGAATTCTCCTTGTGCTAAATTGTGCTTAAAAAAAACATTTTTTCTAGGGACAGAAAACTGTAGGTAGGGAGAGTGTGTCAGTTTCTTTCACTGTCAAAGTCCTTGTTTCCAGGGACCTGGAAGGACAGTGAGTGAATTCTCCTTGTGCTAAATTGTGCTTAAAAAAAAACATTTTTTCTAGGGACAGAAAACTGTAGGTAGGGAGAGTGTGTCAGTTTCTTTCACTGTCAAAGTCCTTGTTTCCAGGGACCTGGAAGGACAGTGAGTGAATTCTCCTTGTGCTAAATTGTGCTTAAAAAAAACATTTTTTCTAGGGACAGAAAACTGTAGGTAGGGAGAGTGTGTCAGTTTCTTTCACTGTCAAAGTCCTTGTTTCCAGGGACCTGGAAGGACAGTGAGTGAATTCTCCTTGTGCTAAATTGTGCTTAAAAAAAACATTTTTTCTAGGGACAGAAAACTGTAGGTAGGGAGAGTGTGTCAGTTTCTTTCACTGTCAAAGTCCTTGTTTCCAGGGACCTGGAAGGACAGTGAGTGAATTCTCCTTGTGCTAAATTGTGCTTAAAAAAAATGTTTTTTCTAGGGACAGAAAACTGTAGGTAGGGAGAGTGTGTCAGTTTCTTTCACTGTCAAAGTCCTTGTTTCCAGGGACCTGGAAGGACAGTGAGTGAATTCTCCTTGTGCTAAATTGTGCTTAAAAAAAAACATTTTTTCTAGGGACAGAAAACTGTAGGTAGGGAGAGTGTGTCAGTTTCTTTCACTGTCAAAGTCCTTGTTTCCAGGGACCTGGAAGGACAGTGAGTGAATTCTCCTTGTGCTAAATTGTGCTTAAAAAAACATTTTTTCTAGGGACAGAAAACTGTAGGTAGGGAGAGTGTGTCAGTTTCTTTCACTGTCAAAGTCCTTGTTTCCAGGGACCTGGAAGGACAGTGAGTGAATTCTCCTTGTGCTAAATTGTGCTTAAAAAAAACATTTTTTCTAGGGACAGAAAACTGTAGGTAGGGAGAGTGTGTCAGTTTCTTTCACTGTCAAAGTCCTTGTTTCCAGGGACCTGGAAGGACAGTGAGTGAATTCTCCTTGTGCTAAATTGTGCTTAAAAAAAACATTTTTTCTAGGGACAGAAAACTGTAGGTAGGGAGAGTGTGTCAGTTTCTTTCACTGTCAAAGTCCTTGTTTCCAGGGACCTGGAAGGACAGTGAGTGAATTCTCCTTGTGCTAAATTGTGCTTAAAAAAAAACATTTTTTCTAGGGACAGAAAACTGTAGGTAGGGAGAGTGTGTCAGTTTCTTTCACTGTCAAAGTCCTTGTTTCCAGGGACCTGGAAGGACAGTGAGTGAATTCTCCTTGTGCTAAATTGTGCTTAAAAAAAACATTTTTTCTAGGGACAGAAAACTGTAGGTAGGGAGAGTGTGTCAGTTTCTTTCACTGTCAAAGTCCTTGTTTCCAGGGACCTGGAAGGACAGTGAGTGAATTCTCCTTGTGCTAAATTGTGCTTAAAAAAAACATTTTTTCTAGGGACAGAAAACTGTAGGTAGGGAGAGTGTGTCAGTTTCTTTCACTGTCAAAGTCCTTGTTTCCAGGGACCTGGAAGGACAGTGAGTGAATTCTCCTTGTGCTAAATTGTGCTTAAAAAAAACATTTTTTCTAGGGACAGAAAACTGTAGGTAGGGAGAGTGTGTCAGTTTCTTTCACTGTCAAAGTCCTTGTTTCCAGGGACCTGGAAGGACAGTGAGTGAATTCTCCTTGTGCTAAATTGTGCTTAAAAAAAACATTTTTTCTAGGGACAGAAAACTGTAGGTAGGGAGAGTGTGTCAGTTTCTTTCACTGTCAAAGTCCTTGTTTCCAGGGACCTGGAAGGACAGTGAGTGAATTCTCCTTGTGCTAATTTGTGCTTAAAAAAAACATTTTTTCTAGGGACAGAAAACTGTAGGTAGGGAGAGTGTGTCAGTTTCTTTCACTGTCAAAGTCCTTGTTTCAAGGGACAGAGAAGGACACCTGAAGGTAGCCCTTATTGCTTTTTTCCCATCTCCCTGCAGGCCATCTATTAGAATGTCTGGAAGGCAAACAAGGAGAGGCAGACAGTCAGGAGGCAATAAAAGAGGGCAAGCAGGCTCTGTGTCTGGGGGCAACAGTGCTGGTCGTGGACGCGGTGCATTGTCATCAGCACATGGCCATGGGACACGCTTGTCCTTCTTTTCGGCAGCTGGACATGTTGAGCCACATCATGCCGAAGACTTGGTAGAGTGGATGACCAAGCCCTCCTCCTCCTCCTCATCCTCTCTCACCCAGGCTCAGGGTACTGGAAAAGCAGCTGCCAAAGCGTCCTCTTCCCTGGTATCAATGTCAGACTCATCATCAGTCACTCCTTCCCTAGACCCACCATGTCCTCCTCCTGAGGAGTCCCCCGAACTGTTTCAGCACAGTGTTGGGTACATGCTCCAGGAGGATGCCCAGCGTTTCGAAGGGTCTGATGATGAAACCCAGCTAGAGGAAGGCAGTAGCGTGAGAGCAGACAGAGGGGATGCTCAAGAAGGACACCAATCTGGCAGTCATGTTCCAGCAGCTGCAGCATACTGCCAGATTGGCTCCAGTGATGAGGAGGGAGGTGATGATGAGGTCACTGACTCCACGTGGGTGCCTAATAGGAGAGAGGAGGAGGAGGAGGATGAGGAGGAGGCACATCTCCAACGAGGCAGGATGCCCTTTGGTGGCCAGCGTAAGGGCAGTACACCGACGGAATCACACCGCAGAGCTCCGCCTGTGCAGGGCGCTGCCTCTGCCCGTCATTCAAAAAGTTCTTTGGTGTGGGCCTTTTTTGAGGCTAGTGCATCAGATCGCACAGCTGCTGTTTGCAACATATGTCTCAAGCGTATATCGCGTGGCCAAAACATCAGCCGCTTGGGTACCACATGCCTGACCAGACATATGTTGACCTGCCATGCAGCTCGTTGGCAAGCCTACCTCAAAGACCCACACCAAAGAACAAAGCGGACCTCTCCTTGCACCGCATCAGCTGGGATCTCCAACCCCACTATAACTTCAGTCCTCTCTGAAACATGCACTGAGAGGAATGAAGGTGTAGAATTAGGTGTGTCACAGCCAAGTACTTGCGGCCACTCTGCTAGCAGTACACCGACGTCCGATTCTAGCAGGCAAATTTCCCTGCCCCAGCTGCTGGACCGTCGAAAGAAGTTCACTCCCAGCCATCCACATGCCCAGCGGTTGAATGCTAGCTTGGCTAAATTGCTAGCGCTTCAACTGCTGCCTTTTCAGTTGGTAGACTCGGCCCCCTTCCGTGAGTTTGTGCAATGTGCGGTTCCTCAGTGGCAGGTTCCCAAACGCCACTTTTTCTCACGGAAGGCTATTCCGGCTCTCTACCGGCATGTGGAAGGCAATGTCTTGGCCTCGCTGGACAGGGCGGTCAGCGGTAAGGTGCATATTACCGCTGACTCATGGTCCAGCAGGCATGGACAGGGACGTTACCTTTCTTTCACGGCCCATTGGGTCACTCTTTTGGCAGCTGGGAAGGATGCAGGACAAGGTGCAGTAGTGTTGGAGGTTGTCCCACCGCCACGCCTCCAAAATGCTACTACTGGTTGTGACACACCTCTCTCCTCCACCCCCTCCTCTTCTTCTTCCTCCATGGCCTCTTCCTGTGGTTTGTCCTATGAACCAGCGGTGCTCCGTAGCCGTTCACGGGGCTATGCAAGTACGCAGGCAAAAAGATGCCATGCCGTGCTTGCGCTGGTGTGTTTGGGGGACAGAAGCCACACTGGGGCAGAGGTCCTGTCTGCTCTGCAGGGCCAGGCCGAGAGGTGGTTGACGCCACGCCAGCTTAAGCCAGGAATGGTGGTTTGCGACAATGGCACCAACCTCCTCTCCGCCCTCCGACAGGGACAACTGACCCATGTGCCCTGTGTGGCTCACATCCTTAACCTGGTGGTGCAGTGGTTCTTGGGCAGGTACCCGGGCTTACAGGATGTCCTGAGGCAGGCCAGGAAAGTCTGTGTGCATTTCCGCAGATCTTATAATGCCAGTGTTCGCCTGGCTGAGCTGCAAAAGGAGTTGAACCTGCCCAAGAACCGCCTTATATGTGACATGCCCACCAGGTGGAACTCAACGTTGGCCATGCTGCAGCGGCTGCACACGCAGCAGAGGGCCATCAATGAGTACCTGTGCGACTACGGCACCAGGACAGGGTCAGGGGAGCTTGGTTTTTTTTCTCCACGCCAGTGGGGCATGATCAGGGATGCATGCACTGTCCTGGCACCATTTGAGGAGGCCACGAGGATGGTGAGCAGTGACAGTGCATGCATCAGTGACACTGTACCTCTTGTCCACCTGTTGGAGCACACGCTGCGTGGAATAATGGACAGGGCACTTGAGGCAGAACAGAGGCAGGAAGAGGAGGACTTCCTTGCCTCTCAAGGCCCCCTTTACCCAGACAGTGTTCCTTCTGTCCCACCCATCGCACAGGAAGAGGAGGAGGAGGAGGAGGAGGAGGAGGATTGTGTCAGCATGGAGGTGGAGGCTGGCACTCAGCATCATCAGCAGCAGTCTTTTAGGGATGATTTACAGTCCCAAGAAACCAGTGGACTTGTACGTGGCTGGGAGGAGGTGGCTGCGGATCATGTCGTCCTTAGTGACCCAGAGGACTCCGGAGCGAATGCCTCAGCAAACCTACGCTGCATGGCCTCCCTGATCCTGCAAAGTCTGCGGAAGGATCCTCGTATTCTTCGGATCAAGGAGAGGGACCATTACTGGCTGGCCACTCTCCTTGATCCACGGTACAAGGGTAAGGTTGCGGACCTTATGTTACCGTCGCAGAGGGAGCAGAGGATGAGACAACTCCGGGAGGCCTTGCAGAAAGGTCTGTGCAACGCGTTCCCAGAGACTGGGAGGTTACAAACTCCTGGTCCTGGACAACGAGTTGCTGAGGCTTCGGCCAGTCAAAGAAGGAGCGGTGGGGAAGGTGGCCGTCTGACCGATGCGTTCAGACAATTCTTTAGTCCGCAGCCCCAAAGTATGATCGGTTCCAGCAACCATCGCCAGCGTCTGATAAACATGGTGCAGGAATATCTAGGGGCAAGGTCAGACTTGGACACCTTCCCCACCGAAAATCCTCTGGCTTACTGGGTCTTGAGGATGGATCACTGGCCAGAGCTTGCACAGTATGCAATTGAGCTACTGGCCTGTCCTGCATCCAGCGTTCTTTCGGAACGCACATTCAGTGCTGCTGGAGGATTTGTCACGGATCACAGGGTGCGCCTGTCCACCGACTCGGTTGATCGACTGACTTTCATCAAGATGAACCAGTCTTGGATCACCACCAGCTACCACACACCTGATGCTGATATAACAGACTAATTGATTTTAACATGTCACATCCCTTCAAGACTGATGCTGATGCTGAGTGCCTGTGCTGTTATGTTGACTGGCTATCCTCCTCCTCCGAGTCCTCAATGATACGATTGATGATGATAGCTTGGAAGATCATTTTTGTTTATGGGTGCCGCCACCAGTGGCTAAGGCCCAATTTTTCAGCCCCTGTTTTACAGGGGCGTGTAATTACAATTTTTTTAGCAATAATTTGCCATAGGGCTCATTGCTGTGCTCCAAGTACAGTATCTGTGAGGGGTTGGAGTGTTGTGGCACCAGTGCCTAAGGCCCAATTTTTCAGCCCCTGTTTAACAGGGGCGTGTCATTACAATTTTTGAAGCAATACTTTGCAACAGGGCTCATTGCTGTGCTCCAAGTACAGTATCTGTGAGGGGTTGTAGTGTTGTGCCACCAGTGCCTAAGGCCCAATTTTTCAGCCCCTGTTCAACAGGGGCATGCAATTACAATTCTTGATCTAATAATTCACAGCAGGGTCCATTGCTGCACCCACCAAGAGTAACTCTGAGGGCTTACAGTCTTGTGGCAACGCCACCACCACGAAAGGCCCAATTTTTCAGCCCCTGTTCAAAAGGGGCATGTAATTACAATTCTTGATCTAATAATTCACAGCAGGGCCCATTGCTGCACCCACCAAGAGTAACTGTCAGGGCTTACAGTGTTGTGGCACCAGCACCACCATCAAAGCCCCAATTTTTACTACCACTGTTCAACAATTATATGTAATTAAAATTCCTGATATAATAGTTGACAGCAGGGCGTTCCAGCACCAACCAAGAGTAACTGAGTGCTTACAGTGTTGTGCCAACACCAACAACTAAGGGGCCTATTTCTGCAGAGTATATACGGCAGGTCCCTACTTTCAAACATCCAACTTACAAACGACTCCTACTTGCAAACGAAAGAAGACAACAGGAAGTGAGAGGAAATCTACCCCTAGAAAGGAAAATTCTCTCCTGTAAGAATAAATATGGGAGAAAGGGGTCTCATCTGTACTGATGCTTTATCAGCAATCCTTGTTTCAAGAAAAACACCACATTTCAAAAACAGTTGTCATTGGGACGGAAAGTGAGGTGAAATGTTCTGAACAGGGGCACAGACAGCAAAACAAATGTTACAGGGGTGATAACCCTTACCTATGTTTCCCAAAAAGTTTAAAAATAGATTTTTGGGCTGGAGCTACACTTCAACAATGTACCTGTTCAAAATTACAAACAGATTCTACATAAGAACAAACCTACAGTCCCTGTCTTGTATGCACCGCCTGTATACGGCTGTTCAGAGTATATAGGGCCTTTTTTATTTTATGTGCGGGGTTCCCCTTAATATCCATACAAGACCCAAAGGGGCTGGTAATGGGCTGGGGGGGTCATGGGGTAGCTATGCCATTTTTCTTAAAGATTTTCATCCATATTACCGGGACCAGACATTACATTAAAGCCGCAAGAAGTTTTAAATGGCTTTTTTTTCCTTTAGAAGTGTCATTTTGTGCAGGGACAGTTCTAAACACGGGAAACACGTGGCACTTCACAGGCATACTTTAGACACCCCCCAGGTACGATATTTAAAGGAATATTTGACTTTTTTTTTTCACTTTATGCATCATTAAAATGACTGCTCCCGAAAAACGACCGTTTTTAAAACTTATTTTTGCATTGATACATGTCCCCTGGTGCAGAACCCGGGTTCCCAAACCCTATTTATGACAATAACATGCATAATAGTTGTTATAATTAGCACTTTAGAATTCGAACGTTCGCATCCATTGTATTTAATAGGGTTCTAATGTTCGTTCGAACTTTCGGTCCGTTCGCGGGTTCTGGTGCGAACCGAACCCGGGGGTGTTCGGCTCATCACTAATGTACACGCAGAAACAGTCATTCTGACCAATTAAATTTATTTTGTATTGTATATTTATATTTGCTTTCATGTGTCTCACAAAAGTCCCACTCTCTGTTCTTTATCAATCACCTAACTCAGGGATGGAGGAGGGGATTGAATGGCCTTATCTATCCTCATTAAAAGTCCCACCAATTTGCCACCTCTTTTTTCAAACAACCAGGGATGGAGACACATGAAATGCCTAAAATTTAAAAATTTAAAAATGCAGTTTCTCTTTATCATCAATTATTCCAACTGCGTGCCCACCAGCTCGCATTATAATTATTTAATTTTGTTTTTCCTCTGTATTATTTCTCTGCAGACCCCCCCTTTTTGCTCTCTCCATATTCTCATTGTTACAATATACCAATGCATGATGCCTGTGCATTGCCGCAGTCGGCCCTGTTTGGTTGCTGGGCTGGGCTTCTTGTATCACGTTTGGGGGCTGCGACGCGCACTGGGGGTCCCCCCTCTGCCCCGATCTGACACGGGGTGGGCGGGGGCTACGCCACTGTGTGTCGACATCACGCTCCCCGCTGGAGGTGTGCGGCGTCCTCATGACGCCGCGGCTCCCTCCTTAGGCGGGGTTTTCACCATCTGTCAGCACATCTGGAGTGATCTCGGTCATGGCTGGCCCTCCCCCTGTGCTTTCGCGTGACGTTGGGGGCGGGGCTGTGGAGGCGTCGCCTATATGGGCTTCCCCCTTGCAGAGTCTCACTTTCGGTTACATCTCTTCTTCCCTCACCAAGGACCCACACATACAGCTGCTGTGCACTATCTGTTCACAGCTATCAAGCATTATGGTATACATTTATTCATTTCTCTTCACTTTATCCTGCTCTCTGCAGGCTTCCCTTCACTTTTTTCATGGTTAGCTTTTTTTTGATTGCCTGATATATCTTTTTCGTACATTCCAATATCTTCGTGCACCACCACTCACATTTTTTTCACTTCATACCCCATATTCAATCAACATTTTTTCACATCTACATTTATATTTACATTAATTATTTCATTCATATTTATGTTTATTTATATATTTTTTACTTTAACTTTAATCTCAATTTCATCCTAATTGTATTTTAATTTTATTTATTCATTTTATTTATTCTATTTCATACATATCTATTTATTTTTTACAATTTTTTCACATTACATTTTTCCATTACACATTTTTTCCTTTTTCCCTAGATTTCCCTCCCCTTGGGGTCTTCTTCACCAGCTTTCCCTCTACACCACTACCATGACTCTGTTGGGGTGCATGCCCTGTGGTCCGGCTGCCGCCCACCCCGCCTCCTCAGCTCCCATCCGTGGCATTCCTTGTTTGGCTCATCGTCATCACGGCCGCGCGGCTATTGCTCAGACATACATGTAAGTTAGTGGGTTGAGTGTTTGTGTGATGGATGGGGAACCATCACTTCTTATACTTACCCACATTTCTTAAGGACCAAACAATAACTCTTATCCCCTTCACTCGCAGATACTGACTACGGTCTTGTTCCTGATGAGGGGCTTGAAGGCCCTGAAACGCGTAAAACTCACATCGACCGACTAGTCTACTTTTTACTCTACGTGACACGGACGTTCCATTCAATCCATTCAAATTTTTCTGACAGCTATTTGATTTTTTTCAAAAAATTTGCTTGATTGACAAATCATGTTGAACATTCCCTGTAATGTGACCCTTGAATTCTTTTTACCTTATAAATTCCTCGTTGGAATGATTTTATCATGCTTTTTTTGGTTTGACCCAATGTTCATATGTATCTTTACGTATAGCAAAATGCATACAGTTTTGAAATGACATGTATATGTACACGCAGAAACAGTCATTCTGACCAATTAAAGTTATTTTGTATTGTATATTTATATTTGCTTTCATGTGTCTCACAAAAGTCCCACTCTCTGTTCTTTATCAATCACCTAACTCAGGGATGGAGGAGGGGATTGAATGGCCCCATCTATCCTCATTAAAAGTCCCACCAATTTGCCACCTCTTTTTTCAAACAACCAGGGATGGAGACACATGAAACGCCTAAAATTTAAAAATTAAAAATTTTTAAAATGCAGTTTCTCTTTATCATCAATTATTCCAACTGCGTGCCCACCAGCTCGCATTATAATTATTTAATTTTGTTTTTCCTCTGTATTATTTCTCTGCAGACCCCCCTTTTTGCTCTCTCCATATTCTCATTGTTACAATATACCAATGCATGATGCCTGTGCATCGCCGCAGTCGGCCCTGTTTGGTTGCTGGGCTGGGCTTCTTGTATCACGTTTGGGGGCTGCGACGCGCACTGGGTGTCCCCCCTCCGCCCCGATCTGACACGGGGTGGGCGGGGGCTACGCCACTGTGTGTCGACGTCACGCTCCCCGCTGGAGGTGTGCGGCGTCCTCATGACGCAGCGGCTCCCTCCTTAGGCGGGGTTTTCACCACCTGTCAGCACACCGGGAGTGATCTCGGTCATGGCCGGCCCTCCCCCTGTGCTTTCGCGTGATGTTGGGGGCGGGGCTGTGGCGGTGTCGCCTAAATGGGCTTCCCCCTTGCAGAGTCTCACATCCGGTTACATCTCTTCTTCCCTCACCAAGGACCCACACATACAGCTGCTGTGCACTATCTGTTCACAGCTATCAAGCATTATGGTATACATTTATTCATTTCTCTTCACTTTATCCTGCTCTCTGCAGGCTTCCCTTCACTTTTTTCATGGTTAGCTTTTTTTTGATTGCCTGATATATCTTTTTCGTACATTCCAATATCTTCGTGCACCACCACTCACATTTTTTTCACTTCATACCCCATATTCAATCAACATTTTTTCACATCTACATTTATATTTACATTAATTATTTCATTCATATTTATGTTTATTTATATATTTTTTACTTTAACTTTAATCTCAATTTCATCCTAATTGTATTTTAATTTTATTTATTCATTTTATTTATTCTATTTCATACATATCTATTTATTTTTTTACAATTTTTTCACATTACATTTTTCCATTACACATTTTTTCCTTTTTCCCTAGATTTCCCTCCCCTTGGGGTCTTCTTCACCAGCTTTCCCTCTACACCACTACCATGACTCTGTTGGGGTGCACGCCCTGTGGTCCGGCTGCCGCCCACCCCGCCTCCTCAGCTCCCATCCGTGGCATTCCTTGTTTGGCTCATCGTCATCACGGCCGCGCGGCTATTGCTCAGACATACATGGAAGTTAGTGGGTTGAGTGTTTGTGTGATGGATGGGGGACCATCACTTCTTATACTTACCCACATTTCTTAAGGACCAAACAATAACTCTTATCCCCTTCACTCGCAGATACTGACTACGGTCTTGTTCCTGATGAGGGGCTTGAAGGCCCTAAAACGCGTAGAACTCACATCGACTGACTAGTCTACTTTTTACTCTATGTGACACGGACGTTCCATTCAATCCATTCAAATTTTTCTGACAGCTATTTGATTTTTTTCAAAAAATTAGCTTGATTGACAAATCATGTTGAACATTCCCTGTAATGTGACCCTTGAATTCTTTTTACCTTATAAATTCCTAGTTGGAATGATTTTATCATGCTTTTTTTGGTTTGACCCAATGTTCATATGTATCTTTACGTATAGCAAAATGCATACAGTTTTGAAATGACATGTATATGTACACGCAGAAACAGTCATTCTGACCAATTAAAGTTATTTTGTATTGTATATTTATATTTGCTTTCATGTGTCTCACAAAAGTCCCACTCTCTGTTCTTTATCAATCACCTAACTCAGGGATGGAGGAGGGGATTGAATGGCCTTATCTATCCTCATTAAAAGTCCCACCAATTTGCCACCTCTTTTTTCAAACAACCAGGGATGGAGACACATGAAATGCCTAAAATTTAAAAATTAAAAAATTAAAAAATGCAGTTTCTCTTTATCATCAATTATTCCAACTGCGTGCCCACCAGCTCACATTATAATTATTTAATTTTGTTTTTCCTCTGTATTATTTCTCTGCAGACCCCCCCTTTTTGCTCTCTCCATATTCTCATTGTTACAATATACCAATGCATGATGCCTGTGCATTGCCGCAGTCGGCCCTGTTTGGTTGCTGGGCTGGGCTTCTTGTATCACGTTTGGGGGCTGCGACGCGCACTGGGTGTCCCCCCTCTGCCCCGATCTGACACGGGGTGGGCGGGGGCTACGCCACTGTGTGTCGACATCACGCTCCCCGCTGGAGGTGTGCGGCGTCCTCATGACGCCGCGGCTCCCTCCTTAGGCGGGGTTTTCACCATCTGTCAGCACATCGGGAGTGATCTCGGTCATGGCCGGCCCTCCCCCTGTGCTTTCGCGTGACGTTGGGGGCGGGGCTGTGGAGGCGTCGCCTATATGGGCTTCCCCCTTGCAGAGTCTCACTTCCGGTTACATCTCTTCTTCCCTCACCAAGGACCCACACATACAGCTGCTGTGCACTATCTGTTCACAGCTATCAAGCATTATGGTATACATTTATTCATTTCTCTTCACTTTATCCTGCTCTCTGCAGGCTTCCCTTCACTTTTTTCATGGTTAGCTTTTTTTTGATTGCCTGATATATCTTTTTCGTACATTCCAATATCTTCGTGCACCACCACTCACATTTTTTTCACTTCATACCCCATATTCAATCAACATTTTTTCACATCTACATTTATATTTACATTAATTATTTCATTCATATTTATGTTTATTTATATATTTTTTACTTTAACTTTAATCTCAATTTCATCCTAATTGTATTTTAATTTTATTTATTCATTTTATTTATTCTATTTCATACATATCTATTTATTTTTTACAATTTTTTCACATTACATTTTTCCATTACACATTTTTTCCTTTTTCCCTAGATTTCCCTCCCCTTGGGGTCTTCTTCACCAGCTTTCCCTCTACACCACTACCATGACTCTGTTGGGGTGCACGCCCTGTGGTCCGGCTGCCGCCCACCCCGCCTCCTCAGCTCCCATCCGTGGCATTCCTTGTTTGGCTCATCGTCATCACGGCCGCGCGGCTATTGCTCAGACATACATGGAAGTTAGTGGGTTGAGTGTTTGTGTGATGGATGGGGGACCATCACTTCTTATACTTACCCACATTTCTTAAGGACCAAACAATAACTCTTATCCCCTTCACTCGCAGATACTGACTACGGTCTTGTTCCTGATGAGGGGCTTGAAGGCCCTAAAACGCGTAGAACTCACATCCACTGACTAGTCTACTTTTTACTCTATGTGACACGGACGTTCCATTCAATCCATTCAAATTTTTCTGACAGCTATTTGATTTTTTTCAAAAAATTTGCTTGATTGACAAATCATGTTGAACATTCCCTGTAATGTGACCCTTGAATTCTTTTTACCTTATAAATTCCTAGTTGGAATGATTTTATCATGCTTTTTTTGGTTTGACCCAATGTTCATATGTATCTTTACGTATAGCAAAATGCATACAGTTTTGAAATGACATGTATATGTACACGCAGAAACAGTCATTCTGACCAATTAAAGTTATTTTGTATTGTATATTTATATTTGCTTTCATGTGTCTCACAAAAGTCCCACTCTCTGTTCTTTATCAATCACCTAACTCAGGGATGGAGGAGGGGATTGAATGGCCCCATCTATCCTCATTAAAAGTCCCACCAATTTGCCACCTCTTTTTTCAAACAACCAGGGATGGAGACACATGAAATGCCTAAAATTTAAAAATTAAAAAATGCAGTTTCTCTTTATCATCAATTATTCAAACTGCGTGCCCACCAGCTCGCATTATAATTATTTAATTTTGTTTTTCCTCTGTATTATTTCTCTGCAGACCCCCCCTTTTTGCTCTCTCCATATTCTCATTGTTACAATATACCAATGCATGATGCCTGTGCATTGCCGCAGTCGGCCCTGTTTGGTTGCTGTACTGGGCTTCTTGTATCACGTTTGGGGGCTGCGACACGCACTGGGTGTCCCCCCTCCGCCCCGATCTGACACGGGGTGGGCGGGGGCTACGCCACTGTGTGTCGACGTCACGCTCCCCGCCGGATGTGTGCGGCGTCCTCATGATGCCGCGGCTCCCTCCTTAGGCGGGGTTTTCACCACCTGTCAGCACACCGGGAGTGATCTCGGTCATGGCTGGCCCTCCCCCTGTGCTTTCGCGTGACGTTGGGGGCGGGGCAGTGGCGGCGTCGCCTATATGGGCTTCCCCCTTGCAGAGTCTCACATCCGGTTACATCTCTTCTTCCCTCACCAAGGACCCACACATACAGCTGCTGTGCACTATCTGTTCACAGCTATCAAGCATTATGGTATACATTTATTCATTTCTCTTCACTTTATCCTGCTCTCTGCAGGCTTCCCTTCACTTTTTTCATGGTTAGCTTTTTTTTGATTGCCTGATATATCTTTTTCGTACATTCCAATATCTTCGTGCACCACCACTCACATTTTTTTCACTTCATACCCCATATTCAATCAACATTTTTTCACATCTACATTTATATTTACATTAATTATTTCATTCATATTTATGTTTATTTATATATTTTTTACTTTAACTTTAATCTCAATTTCATCCTAATTTTATTTTAATTTTATTTATTCATTTTATTTATTCTATTTCATACATATCTATTTATTTTTTACAATTTTTTCACATTACATTTTTCCATTACACATTTTTTCCTTTTTCCCTAGATTTCCCTCCCCTTGGGGTCTTCTTCACCAGCTTTCCCTCTACACCACTACCATGACTCTGTTGGGGTGCACGCCCTTTGGTCCGGCTGCCGCCCACCCCGCCTCCTCAGCTCCCATCCGTGGCATTCCTTGTTTGGCTCATCGTCATCACGGCCGCGCGGCTATTGCTCAGACATACATGGAAGTTAGTGGGTTGAGTGTTTGTGTGATGGATGGGGGACCATCACTTCTTATACTTACCCACATTTCTTAAGGACCAAACAATAACTCTTATCCCCTTCACTCGCAGATACTGACTACGGTCTTGTTCCTGATGAGGGGCTTGAAGGCCCTAAAACGCGTAGAACTCACATCGACTGACTAGTCTACTTTTTACTCTATGTGACACGGACGTTCCATTCAATCCATTCAAATTTTTCTGACAGCTATTTGATTTTTTTCAAAAAATTTGCTTGATTGACAAATCATGTTGAACATTCCCTGTAATGTGACCCTTGAATTCTTTTTACCTTATAAATTCCTAGTTGGAATGATTTTATCATGCTTTTTTTGGTTTGACCCAATGTTCATATGTATCTTTACGTATAGCAAAATGCATACAGTTTTGAAATGACATGTATATGTACACGCAGAAACAGTCATTCTGACCAATTAAAGTTATTTTGTATTGTATATTTATATTTGCTTTCATGTGTCTCACAAAAGTCCCACTCTCTGTTCTTTATCAATCACCTAACTCAGGGATGGAGGAGGGGATTGAATGGCCCCATCTATCCTCATTAAAAGTCCCACCAATTTGCCACCTCTTTTTTAGATACAAAGATATTTCTCTATTGAGAGCTTTTTACGTGTTGTCATTAGATATACATGTTTTTCTAATATCTACTCTGATTAACTCTCTATGATTAAAAATATGTGTGAAAAGACATTTAGGCTTATTTAAGAAAGGCTACAGGCTTATTTGATAAAAGGAGCTGAGAATCTTTACTCTATAAATTGCATGAATATTTAGTTCAATTATCCAACCATTTGAAAAGTAAATTCATGTTTACTTATCGGCACTTGATTAGATATTCATAAAGGGCATGAAATTGTTTTATACTTGTTGGAATATTTGAAGTGAATATTCACATACATTTTTAAGTAAAAATTCTCAACTACTTTAGCAAATCAGCCTCATTACATAGTACATAGTAAGTGAGGTTGACAAAAGACACAAGCCCATCAAGTCCGACCTAGAACCTATATCATTAATTCACTTAAAACCTAATTTAATCTATAAATTAATCAGTAACTAAAGGCCCGTACACACGATATGAAAATCAGATGGAAAAATTTGTACGATGAGCGGCCTGCTGATTTTCAGATCGTTAGTACGGTGCTTTCGACAGCCAATTTCACTTTTTACTCAGACAAAATCTGGATACGCAGACTATGAAATTTTTGTCGGATGTGAAATCAACGTCCAATTTTTGTTTCATTAGTACAGTTTTCGTATGAAAATAATTATAAGAGCATGATAACATATGCTCAGAAACGAAAGAACACATACAAAACTATTCAACACATTACGTCACTTTTGACGTTGTACTTTGTCGTACGAAAATTTTCATATTGCGAGTAACCTCTTCACTTTCAACATGGGATTTTTAGCATGTCACAAAAAATGGACGTTCAGTCCTACGAAAATCTAAGCGTGTGTACGAGGCTTTCGTTGACAACAGGTTATCTAACTTCCATTTCCTCAGCAGGCCTTTGTAAAGGTGGGTGCACACAGATCAAAATTTGCCCAGTTCAGCAGGCAGCGGTCGAATTTTGATGTGTGTGTGTGTGTGTGTGTGGCCCTTCCTGTTCAACTGAAGTCAATTGGCATATTGGGCACAATTCACTAAAGGTTATCACATGCGTTATGATGGTCACATGACCACCTAATGCATGTGAAAATGAAAATGTAAATTCACTGTTGTTCGTATGCGGTATTTAGTGCAAACACTAAAAATGTTCGTTAGATACCGCATAAAAAGGCATTAAAGTAATTTCACAGAAGTAAATAAATAAATAAATAAATGCATGTGGTAATTAAGTACTGGTCCAAGCTTGCGATAACTATGATAGTGGTCAGATCCTGGGTTAGAGGTAAGTGATTTGTTTAAAAAAATAGGCAGGAAAGTACACGCTGGAGTAGGTATCAGCAAGGTTCTACTCTGGAGTTGTCTCTGGAGGCTGGCAGATTTCATAGCACAGAGGAAGGAGCCCTTTGAATCCAATCTTCTAGAATTTAAAGTAATGCAGAAAAGGAGGAGGAGGAGAGGATCTCAAGTGGTCCTTTTCAAGGAAATTTCTGGATAAATTCATGGATGCTGATATTCTGAAGAAATTCCGCTTATCCAAGGTACTAATCATGGCGTTGTATACCAAACTCATAGGGTACCTAGAGCCCTCAACCGAGGACAGCCATGCCATACCAGCCATGATTAAATTGTTGGCTGCCTTACACTTTTACACTTGCACAAGTGAGATCCTTGCGATAACTTACCGCACGGTTTCATGCGGTATTTGAGGCAGAATTCGGAAATATAACACATGATTTTAAGGAGAATGGAAAATACAATGATGCGCTATACACCAACCTTCTGCAATGTTCAGCACGCAGCACTTTATATTGTCACACTGTACTTTATATTGTCACGCAGCACTTTGTTTTTGATGTTAATCACTGTGTAATGCAGAAGGTTGGTGTATAGCGCATCATTGTATTTTCCATTATTTTCCATTAGCACATTTAAGGCCACAGAATTTCCTTTTGAATGATCGCAGCCGTCACCATTTATTCATCTTTTGTTTGTTGGATTTGTTTGGATTACATTTTAGTGCTTTAGTATCTTCAACACACTATATGATTTTAAGGAGAGTTTCTTTGTGAATTACACAGTTTTTTAAAAAACACTGTGCGTCATTTTACCGCATACTCGGATGTGGCAAAATATTGCTTAATGAATTGTGCCTATTAACTTTTGTTGAAGGCCAAGCTGTAAAACTTTTGGTGATCAGTGGCTGCAGGTGCTGATCAGTGTATCCTCACAGTGCAGAGCCCCACTGTCAGAATACAATGTTGCAGTGATGCGGATTCCTCCATTCGCCTTGCTTATGTGGAAGGGAGAATCTATTCATTCTTTTTTCATTTAACCCACAAGATGAACCAAAAAAACCTAAGTGAATATACTTAGCTTTAGACATAACTGGAGGTTTACAGATCAGTCCCCCAGTTTTCTTGCTGTAGCACTGTAACATATAAAGGTAACTGAAAACCTGTTGACTTGGTGGAAGGGAGGGTTATAACCCCTGTCTGTTTATTTTTTGCCATGTTTGTCGGAAATTAGAGAAAATCCCTGCTAACTAAGTGAATTCCTTGGGTATGCACAGGTCACCAGAACTTGTGTGCCCATTTGAAAATGTCCCCTCCATTACTTTTCTAAGGACAGCCCAAAATGTGGGGTTCCTTTTACTTTTACTTTCAATCATAATGGTAAACAGGACAAAAAGAGAGTGTGAATTTCCCTAACAGGTGCACAGACTGCACTAAAACAGTTTTCCCATCCATTTCCACTCTAAAACAATCAAAAAAAGCTTTTCTTTTAATTATACTTCGAATAAAATGTAGCGGGTATTTGAATTTAGGGGAAGCATCTGGGTGGTAGTGTAACCCAAATGCACTGATTGCTAGGGAATCTGAGAGCCTTTTATGGTTCTTGGAGGACTCTGGTGGTGTGAGGTTCTCTGCGGCCTATGGGTGGCGTTGTTTCCCGGCGCCGGAGTTGAACTCACACCGCAAGACTGTGCCTTTTTGTCCTCCCCTGGCGCTGGTACAGCGGGCGGGGAATCCGCTGTGACGCAAAGGGAGAGGGGATAAAAGGGGCGGACGCCCTGACCACGGGGTTCAGAGTCCAGAGTCTGGAGGATGTGGCCGCACCCAGGCACCTTCAGCTTGGGTGCTGGCGTTCCGGTGTTCCGGGCCCAGGTGCCCTTGACCTGGCCAGAGCAGGAGATGGAGTCCATCTCAGGCACCTTTAGCCTGGAATGAGGTACTATGGCGGATGCCTGGGGCTCAGTACCTTTGACCGAGTTCCGCGAGGGTGGAGGAATCCGAGGGGGCCCTAACTCCTTGGGTGCCCGTATCTGAGTTCGTGAGGACTGGTGAGCATAACTTCTCTGGAGAGTCCGGCGCAGCATCGCTGGTTACAGAGAGGCCTCCGGTACCTCCCTTGGACGGATATCCCTCCCCTGACAGGGGCCGTGCTAGCAAAGGTATTTCATGTTCTATTTCACATAGTCAGTGGCAGTGACTATTTGCCATAGCTATATCTGGAAGGATTGTGCCTCAACCTACTCCCATTAATACTGAACTGTTGCAAAGGTCCCAACTTGTCTGTGCTGTATGTTTATGCGCTGAGAAGAATAAAACTGAGTTGGACCTATTCAGTGTGTGGAACTCTGGTTACTAGGAGCAAAGGGGAGTCAAGGACGAAGTACAGGACTTGACTCTAGGACACCTACATAAAACCTGATCTTTCTGGCCTTCAACTCGTCACTATGGAGGACATGGGCCGTGGTGTATCTCATCCCTCCCCCCGGTACTAACAACCCCTAGACAAAGACAGACAAGCCGAGAATGAGAAGGGGTGAGAGGGGTGAGGCTGCTACAAAAAAATTAACTTTTATGATTTAATGACAATTGGATCACAAGTACTCATCATGTCTAGTCATTACTATAAATAACAACCCGCTATGGTCACCATAATAAAAAACTATAGTGTACACTTTTACTTATTAATCTAAAAATCTGTAAAGTTGTATAGCTATACATCTCAGTCTGTTGGTGATATTACAAATCTGTTTAACCACTTCAGCCCGGACCATTTTGCTGGTCAAAGACCAGGCCACTTTTTGCGATTCAGCACTGTGTTGCTTTAACTGACAATTGCACAGTCGTGCGACGTGACTCCCAGACAAAATTTATGTCCTTTTTTTCCCCACAAATAGAGCTTTCTTTTGGTGGTATTTGATCACCTCTGCGGTTTTTATTTTTCGCGCTATAAACCAAAATAGAGCGACAATTTTGAAAAAAATGCAATATTTTTTACTTTTTGCTATAATAAATATCCCAGAAAAATGTATAAAAAAACTTTTTTTTCCTCAGTTTAGGCCGATACGTATTCTACATATTTTTGGTAAAAAAATTGCAATAAGCGTTTATTGATTGGTTTGCGCAAAAGTTATTGTGTCAGCAAAATAGGGGGTCGTTTTTTGGCATTTTTATTAATATTTTTTTTTTTTTACAAGTAATGGCTGCGATCAGCAATTTTTATCGTGACTGCGACATTATGGCGGACACATCGGACACTTTTGACACATTTTTGGGACCATTGTCATTTTTACAGCGATCAGTGCTATAAAAATGCACTGTTTACTGTGAAAATGACACTGGCAGTGAAGGGGTTAACCACTAGGTGGCGCTGTAGGGGTTAAGTGTTTCCTAGGGAGTGCTTCTTACTGCTTCTTACTGTAGGGGGGATGGGCTGTGTGTGACATGACACTGATCACCGCTCCGATTACACGGAGCCGTGATCAGTGTCATTGTCAGTGTCATTGTCACTAGGCAGAGCATCTTAAAGGGGACATACCTGTACGTACTTATGCCTGTCCATGGCACTCTGCCGGCGTAAATATACAGGCGGCGGTCCTTAAGTGGTTAAACATCTATTTTTTTTTTCATATAGGTAAATTACTAAGCTCAGTTATAAACCAAACACCTATTGTTGAAAACAATCGCAGCTAAACTTATTGTGTCATTAACACAAGATGAGTCACATAGGCCTAAAAGGCCAAAATGTTCTGGACTTTAGAGATATTGAACCTCAATGTCACTAAAGTCAATTGTAAAAAATTCTGCAGATTTTTTTCAGACCTCTGGAGGGGAGAAGGTTCAGGAGGGGGTGCAGACTTGTACCCCCCTTTCCTGGTCAGCCAGGATTCATGTGTATATGATGGTTTGGTATATATTTTGGGATGATCAACACATAATTTTTTTTGTGTTGAAGGATCTGGAATGGATTTTGGACTATAGTGTACACGCTTAATTATTAATCTAAAAATCAATAAAGTTGTATAGCTATACTTCTCAGTCTTTTGGTAATAATAACATCTGTGTAAACATCTGTTCTTATTTTTCACATAGGTAAATTACTAAGCTCAGCTGTAAATTGAACATCTATTGTTGAAAAGAAAAATCCCAGCTAAACTGATTGACATTAACACAAGATGAGCCAAAGCAGAGAAAATTTGTATCCATGCTCTGAATGCCAGAAGATATTTACTTCTAAGTCCAAACTCAATGGTCACCTGAGGATTCACACAGGAGAGAAACCGTTTAAATGCTCAGAATGTGGCAAGTGCTTCTCACAACATTCTGATCTTACTAAACACCAGAAGATTTACACAGGAGAGAAACCATTTAAATGTTCAGAATGTGGCAAGTGCTTCTCAGAAAATGGTAATCTTACTAAACACCAGAGAAGTCACACAGGGGAGAAACCATTTAAATGCTCAGAATGTGGCAAGTGCTTCTCACAACATTCTGATCTTACTCGACACCAGAAGATTCACACAGGAGAGAAACCTTTTAAATGTTTAGAATGTGACAAGTGCTTCTCACATGGTTCTAATCTTACCATACATCAGAGGATTCACACAGGAGAAAAACCATTTCAATGTTCAGAATGTGAAAAGTGCTTCTCTAAACGTTCTAAGCGTAGTATACATACGAGATATCACACAGGAGAAAGACCATTTAAATGTTCAGAATGTGGCAAGTGCTTTGCAGATAATTCTTATTTTAATGTTGATAAAAGGAGTCACACTGGAGAGAAATAACATTAAAATGCTCAGAATGTGGCAAGTGCTTCTCACGAGGTTCTATTCTTAATAGACATAAAAGCATTCACACAAGAGAGAAATCATTTAAATGATCAGATTGTAGAAAGTGCTTCTTACATAGTTCTAATGTTACTATATACCAGAGGATTCACATGGGAGAAAAGGCCATTTACATCTTCAAAATGTGACAAATTCTTCATACAAAGGGAACATCTTACTCAATACTAGAAAATTCACACAGGAGAGAAGCCATGTGAAAAATGTGACAAGGATTTTTCATAGAAGCCAAATGCTAAGATCCATAAATCTGTCAACACTGGAAAGAAGCCTTATTAATAAATGTGATATATTTTAAATGAAAATAATCTTTGATCCAGCTTTAATGCTTTACACAGAAGATAAGCCATATCCAAATCTGTAATAAATGTTTCTTGAAACTGAACTACCTGCAATCACATCAAAAGTTTTTTTTTGGGGGGGGGGGGGGATATATAGAGCAAATTAGACTATAAGAAACTAGTACTGATGCATACAGGACTCATGTTAGGGACTCATAATTTCAAAGATATAACTGACTCCTTAATGTTGCATTAATTAAAAGTATATCATTCTAATGCACATGTACAAGCATAAAATATTTTTAGCGCAAAATGGATTTGCCTTTAGTAAATCAACCCCTTAGAGCTTTAGCGAGAGAGACACGTAAACACTACAGATATACAGTATGTGCTTATTTCAACTTTCATAATTTGGGTTTACAACCACTTTATTGACCAGGTCATTTTTTGTGATACGGCACTGCTTAACTATACCTGACAATTGTGCGGTCATGCAGCGCTGTACCCAAATAAAATGTGTAATTTTTTTCCCACACATAGAGCTTTCTTTTGGTGGTATTTGATCACCACTGTGTTTTTTTTTAATTCTTTGTGCTATAAACAAAAAAAGACTGACAATTAAAAAATGTTTATATATTTTTATGTTCTGCTATAAAACATATCCAACAATTTTTTTTTAATTTCTTCATGAATTTAGACCAATAAAATAAACATTTTATAAACAAAAAAAGAGTGACAATTTAACCTCCCTGGCGGTATGATTCTGTCAGATTTTAGATGCTGAAAGCGGTACAATTATTCTGCATGGAAATTTGGCGTTTTATATTGTAGGCCTGCAATTCTTAGGAATAACTCACTTAAATCTGTCAAAACAAGAGTCTAGTAGACATCCCGGGTATGATAAAGTTTGAAACACAAAATCATAAATTATAATATAATAAATAACTATAAATAATTATAACAAATAATAATATAATAATAATAAAAATTATTCAATAATGTAATCAAATCAAAAACACTGAAATTTGCTCAGTTGCAGAATTGTCGCGGTCATTAGATTTAGTGTTTGATGACGAATTACCCCACAAATCGCTATCGCTCAATTTTGTAAGTGATTTTAATTTATTATCGATGTTTTCTAACTGGTCTAAAACCACTTTTGACATAAAGGGACACTTTTTGGTTGCTATGGACAATCTCCAAATTCCAGGCAGAAAGAACAGTTTTTATAATATAAAAGTGCACGCAGGACACTGGACAGACCACTAGGGACAAGCTGAGCAAATTTCAGTGTTTTTGATTTGATTACATTATTGAATATTTTTTATTATGATTATATTATTATTTGTTATAATTATTTATAGTTATTTATTATATTATAATTTATGATTTTATGTTTCAAACTTTATCATACCTGGGATGTCTACTAGACTCTTGTTTGGACAGATTTAAGTGAGTTATTCCTAAGAATTGCAGGCCTACAGTATAAAATGCCAAATTTCCATGCAAAATAAATGTGTTATGTGTTATTATTTGATACAGTACTGTAATCTTTAAGATTACAGTATACTGTATGTATACTGTGTGTTTCACTTTTTGAATTTGGTGCCGAACTCCGCCCCCGTGCGTCGTAACGCTCAGGAACAGAGCTCTGCACTCCGCAGTGTGAATCGAGCGAGATGTAAGCTCGCTCACACAGCAGGGACACATCGCAGGATCCAGGGAACAAGGTAAGTAACTTCTCCTGTATCCTGCAATGCAATCCCGAGTCTGTCTGGCTCGGGTTACCGCTTTAGGTGCTGAAATCTTACCCCGAGCCAGACTCAGGAATATCGCTAGGCGGGTTAAAAAAAACAACAATATTTGTACGTTCTGCTATAAAACATATCCAAAAAATAAAAAAATAAAATTTCTTCATAAATTTAGACCAATATATATTCTGCTACATAATTTCCCCACTGCCAGGACAAAACTCTGCCTTGTTTACATTGACAGAGTTCTGTGTTCTGTGTTTCTAATAACAGCAGATCCGGGTTGTCGGCAGAATGGCAGTGGTAGGCAAATGGGCGTACCTGTACGTCCCCTTTAAAAATGCATGCGGTGGGCGCGTTGACTCGATGTCTATAGGTGTCCCGCGATCAGGTCACAAAGAGGCAGAACAGGGGGATGCCTGTGTAAACAAGGCATTTCCCTGTTCTGCCTAGTGACAGGACACAAATCGTCTGCACCCTAATCCGGAGCAGCGATAAGTGTTGTGTCACAGTAAGCCCCGCCCCCACACAGTTAGAATCACTACTTAGGACATACTTAACCCCTTCCTCGCCCCCTAATGGTTAACCCCTTCCCTGCCAGTCACATTTATACATTAATCAGTGCATTTTTATAGCACTGATCGCTGTATAAATGTGAATGGTCCCCAAATAGCGCCAAAAGTGTCCGATGTGTCCGCCATAATGTCGCAGTCATGATAAAAATTGTTGCTCACTGCCATTACTAGTAAAAAAAAAATATTAATAAAAATGCCATAAAACTACCCCCTATTTTGTAGACAATATAACTTTTGCGCAAACCAATCAATAAACGCTTATTGCTATTTTTTTTACCAAAAATATGTAGAATAATACGTATCGACCTAAACTGAGGAAATAAATTGTTTTTTTATATATTTTTGGGGGATATGTATTATAGCAAAAAGTAAAAAATATTGCTTTTTTTTCAAAATTGTCGCTCTATTTTTGTTTATAGCACAAAAAATAAAAACCACAGAGGTGATCAAATAACACCAAAAGAAATCTCTATTTGTGGGAAAAAAAGGCTGTCAATTTTGTTTGGGATCCAAATCGCACGACCGCGCAATTGTCAGTTAAAGCGTTGCAGTGCCGAATCGCAAAAAATGGCTCATCATTGGGCAGCCAAATCCTCCGGGGCTGAATTGGTTAAAATATTTTTTTTCCAGCAAGAACTGAATGAAAGATATTTAGTATTATGGTACGTATTGGCCCATCTCACAGAGATTTTCTTGCTTTTGCTGTAATAATCAGTACTTTTTATGGCCAGAGCTGTTTCCTAGAGGAATTCTATTTTGTGAGAAACATAAAGTTTCCATTACTGAATCTTCCTTGCAGCATATACCATTCACCTGATTAGAATTGCAACCCTCTGGTTGGCTTAAAATCTTCATGCCACTAATCTAGAAAATGTATACAGATTAGGAATTCTGATTTTTATGATAGATTATATACTGTATTCTAGGTAAGTGACTTAAGCCAGAGGGTTGGCAAATGACCAGGCAAGTGATTCTTCAGATTTGCAATAATAATCTCTGTGTTGTTTTTAACAAAGGTTTTTCTCCATATGTTACCATACTAAATCTATTCTTTCTCCAAATTTCACATAGGGCAACTGAATAGGGGTCAGAATGGGTCCTACATTATATCTGAATGTTTTTTTTCTTCTTCAAGAAGTCATATCTATGTTATGTAAAAGACACTTATTTTATGTCAAAGTGTTCAGATAGAACAATGAGCTATCTTTGGAAAAGGCCAAAAAGTATGTGTTAAGCATTTCCATTAATAATGAAATCATTGTCTTATTTGTTGTTGGTATCTATTGAGCTCATTATCATACTGTTTCGTTTTAGGATCCTTCCTGATACTGTTTATCCCATTCCAGTATTGAAATGCTAATGACTGGGATGATCAATGAAAACAAAGGATAGTTGTACTGTTTAATAAGAACTAATAAACATGCCTTTAGTTATGTAAATTAGACCTATTAGCAAATCTAATATCATTTCATGTTGGTGAGTGGTGGCAAACTGTATACCGTATTTATCGGCGTATAACACGCACCGGCGTATAACACGCACCCCAAGTTTAGGAGGGAATTTTAAGGAAAAAAACTTTTAGGAGGGAAATTCAAGGAAAAAAAACTTACATTTAAATGCAGCATGCAGCCTTGCCCAGTGTCCATCTGCAGCCTTGCCCAGTGTCCATCTGTCCATCTGCAGCCGTGTCCAGTGTCCATCTGTCCATCTGCAGCCGTGCCCAGTGTCCATCTGTCCATCTGCAGCCTTGCCCAGTGTCCATCTGTCCATCTGCAGCCGTGCCCAGTGTCCATCTGTAGCCTTGCCCAGTGTCCATCTGTCCATCTGCAGCCGTGCCCAGTGTCCATCTGTCCATCTGCAGCCATGCCCAGTGTTCATCTGTCCATCTGCAGCCGTGCCCAGTGCCTTTGCGATCGTGTCAGTCCCGGCGGTTTTAAAATTTGGCGCCGATTTCTGTGGAGAGGAGCGAGCGGGGCCGAGTGTACTTCGGCTGGACTCGGCTCCTCTCGCAGTTCCGCCCATCTCCACTGACTGCGCCGCTGACGGAGAAAGCCGAGTGTACTTCGCCTAGACTCGTGTCTGCTCACAGTTAGGGATGAGCTTCGTGTTCGAGTCGAACATACGTTCGACTCGAACATCGGCTGTTCGATCGTTCGACGAAGATCGAACGATTTGGGCCGTTCGCGCCAAATTCGAGTGACGCGAACGGCCCACAATGCACTACGCCATCGCAGTGTCATCCAGGCGCTGTGATTGGCCAAGCATGCACTGTGACCCCGCATGCTTGGCCAATCACAGCGCCGGCAGCGAGGAGAGCAATGATTGGCCACAGGCAGGATGCCTGTGGCCAATTATTGCTGAGGGTGTTTAGTACACGCCCCACACTATAAAAGGCCGCCAGCACGGCGGCCTAGTGTAGTGTGTTCCGGAGCAGGGAAAGACAAGCATAGGCAGGGACAGTGACATTTATTTCTTTCTTGCTTAACCTGGATTCCTTTAGTTTAGGGAAAGAGAAGGATAGGTAGGGAGAGTGTCAGTTTGTTTTACTGTGCCAGTCCTTGTTTCTAGGGACAAAGAAGGAAAGTGAGGGGATTTCTCCTTGTGCTATAGTGTGCTTTAAAAAAACATTTTTTCTAGGGACAGAAAACTGTAGGTAGGGAGAGTGTCAGTTTCTTTCACTGTGCCAGTACTTGTTTCTAGGGACAAAGAAGGAAAGTGAGGGGATTTCTCCTTGTGCTATAGTGTGCTTTAAAAAAACATTTTTTCTAGGGACAGAAAACTGTAGGTAGGGAGAGTGTCAGTTTCTTTCACTGTGCCAGTCCTTGTTTCTAGGGACAAAGAAGGAAAGTGAGGGGATTTCTCCTTGTGCTATAGTGTGCTTTAAAAAAACATTTTTTCTAGGGACAGAAAACTGTAGGTAGGGAGAGTGTCAGTTTCTTTCACTGTGCCAGTCCTTGTTTCTAGGGACAAAGAAGGAAAGTGAGGGGATTTCTCCTTGTGCTATAGTGTGCTTTAAAAAAACATTTTTTCTAGGGACAGAAAACTGTAGGTAGGGAGAGTGTCAGTTTCTTTCACTGTGCCAGTCCTTGTTTCTAGGGACAAAGAAGGAAAGTGAGGGGATTTCTCCTTGTGCTATAGTGTGCTTTAAAAAAACATTTTTTCTAGGGACAGAAAACTGTAGGTAGGGAGAGTGTCAGTTTCTTTCACTGTGCCAGTCCTTGTTTCTAGGGACAAAGAAGGAAAGTGAGGGGATTTCTCCTTGTGCTATAGTGTGCTTTAAAAAAACATTTTTTCTAGGGACAGAACACTGTAGGTAGGGAGAGTGTCAGTTTCTTTCACTGTGCCAGTCCTTGTTGCTAGGGACAAAGAAGGAAAGTGAGGGGATTTCTCCTTGTGCTATAGTGTGCTTTAAAAAAACATTTTTTCTAGGGACAGAAAACTGTAGGTAGGGAGAGTGTCAGTTTCTTTCACTGTGCCAGTCCTTGTTTCTAGGGACAAAGAAGGAAAGTGAGGGGATTTCTCCTTGTGCTATAGTGTGCTTTAAAAAAACATTTTTTCTAGGGACAGAAAACTGTAGGTAGGGAGAGTGTCAGTTTCTTTCACTGTGCCAGTCCTTGTTTCTAGGGACAAAGAAGGAAAGTGAGGGGATTTCTCCTTGTGCTATAGTGTGCTTTAAAAAAACATTTTTTCTAGGGACAGAAAACTGTAGGTAGGGAGAGTGTCAGTTTCTTTCACTGTGCCAGTCCTTGTTTCTAGGGACAAAGAAGGAAAGTGAGGGGATTTCTCCTTGTGCTATAGTGTGCTTTAAAAAAACATTTTTTCTAGGGACAGAAAACTGTAGGTAGGGAGAGTGTCAGTTTCTTTCACTGTGCCAGTCCTTGTTTCTAGGGACAAAGAAGGAAAGTGAGGGGATTTCTCCTTGTGCTATAGTGTGCTTTAAAAAAACATTTTTTCTAGGGACAGAAAACTGTAGGTAGGGAGAGTGTCAGTTTCTTTCACTGTGCCAGTCCTTGTTTCTAGGGACAAAGAAGGAAAGTGAGGGGATTTCTCCTTGTGCTATAGTGTGCTTTAAAAAAACATTTTTTCTAGGGACAGAAAACTGTAGGTAGGGAGAGTGTCAGTTTCTTTCACTGTGCCAGTCCTTGTTTCTAGGGACAAAGAAGGAAAGTGAGGGGATTTCTCCTTGTGCTATAGTGTGCTTTAAAAAAACATTTTTTCTAGGGACAGAAAACTGTAGGTAGGGAGAGTGTCAGTTTCTTTCACTGTGCCAGTCCTTGTTTCTAGGGACAAAGAAGGAAAGTGAGGGGATTTCTCCTTGTGCTATAGTGTGCTTTAAAAAAACATTTTTTCTAGGGACAGAACACTGTAGGTAGGGAGAGTGTCAGTTTCTTTCACTGTGCCAGTCCTTGTTTCTAGGGACAAAGAAGGAAAGTGAGGGGATTTCTCCTTGTGCTATAGTGTGCTTTAAAAAACATTTTTTCTAGGGACAGAAAACTGTAGGTAGGGAGAGTGTCAGTTTCTTTCACTGTGCCAGTCCTTGTTTCTAGGGACAAAGAAGGAAAGTGAGGGGATTTCTCCTTGTGCTATAGTGTGCTTTAAAAAAACATTTTTTCTAGGGACAGAAAACTGTAGGTAGGGAGAGTGTCAGTTTCTTTCACTGTGCCAGTCCTTGTTTCTAGGGACAAAGAAGGAAAGTGAGGGGATTTCTCCTTGTGCTATAGTGTGCTTTAAAAAAACATTTTTTCTAGGGACAGAAAACTGTAGGTAGGGAGAGTGTCAGTTTCTTTCACTGTGCCAGTCCTTGTTTCTAGGGACAAAGAAGGAAAGTGAGGGGATTTCTCCTTGTGCTATAGTGTGCTTTAAAAAAACATTTTTTCTAGGGACAGAAAACTGTAGGTAGGGAGAGTGTCAGTTTCTTTCACTGTGCCAGTCCTTGTTTCTAGGGACAAAGAAGGAAAGTGAGGGGATTTCTCCTTGTGCTATAGTGTGCTTTAAAAAAACATTTTTTCTAGGGACAGAAAACTGTAGGTAGGGAGAGTGTCAGTTTCTTTCACTGTGCCAGTCCTTGTTTCTAGGGACAAAGAAGGAAAGTGAGGGGATTTCTCCTTGTGCTATAGTGTGCTTTAAAAAAACATTTTTTCTAGGGACAGAAAACTGTAGGTAGGGAGAGTGTCAGTTTCTTTCACTGTGCCAGTCCTTGTTTCTAGGGACAAAGAAGGAAAGTGAGGGGATTTCTCCTTGTGCTATAGTGTGCTTTAAAAAAACATTTTTTCTAGGGACAGAAAACTGTAGGTAGGGAGAGTGTCAGTTTCTTTCACTGTGCCAGTCCTTGTTTCTAGGGACAAAGAAGGAAAGTGAGGGGATTTCTCCTTGTGCTATAGTGTGCTTTAAAAAAACATTTTTTCTAGGGACAGAACACTGTAGGTAGGGAGAGTGTCAGTTTCTTTCACTGTGCCAGTCCTTGTTTCTAGGGACAAAGAAGGAAAGTGAGGGGATTTCTCCTTGTGCTATAGTGTGCTTTAAAAAAACATTTTTTCTAGGGACAGAAAACTGTAGGTAGGGAGAGTGTCAGTTTCTTTCACTGTGCCAGTCCTTGTTTCTAGGGACAAAGAAGGAAAGTGAGGGGATTTCTCCTTGTGCTATAGTGTGCTTTAAAAAAACATTTTTTCTAGGGACAGAAAACTGTAGGTAGGGAGAGTGTCAGTTTCTTTCACTGTGCCAGTCCTTGTTTCTAGGGACAAAGAAGGAAAGTGAGGGGATTTCTCCTTGTGCTATAGTGTGCTTTAAAAAAACATTTTTTCTAGGGACAGAAAACTGTAGGTAGGGAGAGTGTCAGTTTCTTTCACTGTGCCAGTCCTTGTTTCTAGGGACAAAGAAGGAAAGTGAGGGGATTTCTCCTTGTGCTATAGTGTGCTTTAAAAAAACATTTTTTCTAGGGACAGAAAACTGTAGGTAGGGAGAGTGTCAGTTTCTTTCACTGTGCCAGTCCTTGTTTCTAGGGACAAAGAAGGAAAGTGAGGGGATTTCTCCTTGTGCTATAGTGTGCTTTAAAAAAACATTTTTTCTAGGGACAGAAAACTGTAGGTAGGGAGAGTGTCAGTTTCTTTCACTGTGCCAGTCCTTGTTTCTAGGGACAAAGAAGGAAAGTGAGGGGATTTCTCCTTGTGCTATAGTGTGCTTTAAAAAAACATTTTTTCTAGGGACAGAAAACTGTAGGTAGGGAGAGTGTCAGTTTCTTTCACTGTGCCAGTCCTTGTTTCTAGGGACAAAGAAGGAAAGTGAGGGGATTTCTCCTTGTGCTATAGTGTGCTTTAAAAAAACATTTTTTCTAGGGACAGAAAACTGTAGGTAGGGAGAGTGTCAGTTTCTTTCACTGTGCCAGTCCTTGTTTCTAGGGACAAAGAAGGAAAGTGAGGGGAATTCTCCTTGTGCTATAGTGTGCCAAAGCATTCCTCATCAACCATCTTTGAAATCCTTGTTTTTTGGACAGTCAGGGAAATTGTCGTTGTGCTATTCTGTGCAAAAGCAATAATCCTCAACCATATTTAGAAATCCTTAAGTAAAGGGACAGAGAAGGACACCTGAAGGTAGCCCTTATTGCTTTTTTCCCATCTCCCTGCAGGCCATCTATTAGAATGTCTGGAAGGCAAACAAGGAGAGGCAGACAGTCAGGAGGCAATAAAAGAGGGCAAGCAGGCTCTGTGTCTGGGGGCAACAGTGCTGGTCGTGGACGCGGTGCATTGTCATCAGCACATGGCCATGGGACACGCTTGTCCTTGTTTTCGGCAGCTGGACATGTTGAGCCACATCATGCCGAAGACTTGGTAGAGTGGATGACCAAGCCCTCCTCCTCCTCCTCATCCTCTCTCACCCAGGCTCAGGGTACTGGCAAAGCAGCTGCCAAAGTGTCCTCTTCCCTGGTATCAATGTCAGACTCATCATCAGTCACTCCTTCCCTAGACCCACCATGTCCTCCTCCTGAGGAGTCCCCCGAACTGTTTGAGCACAGTGTTGGGTACATGCTCCAGGAGGATGCCCAGCGTTTCGAAGGGTCTGATGATGAAACCCAGCTACAGGAAGGCAGTAGCGTGAGAGCAGACAGAGGGGATGCTCAAGAAGGACACCAATCTGGCAGTCATGTTCCAGCAGCTGTAGCATACTGCCAGATTGGCTCCAGTGATGAGGAGGGAGGGGATGATGAGGTCACTGACTCCACGTGGGTGCCTAATAGGAGAGAGGAGGAGGAGGAGGATGAGGAGGAGGCACATCTCCAACGAGGCAGGATGCCCTTTGGTGGCCAGCGTAAGGGCAGTACACCGACGGAATCACACCGCAGAGCTCCGCCTGTGCAGGGCGCTGCCTCTGCCCGTCATTCAAAAAGTTCCTTGGTGTGGGCCTTTTTTGAGGCTAGTGCATCAGATCGCACAGCTGCTGTTTGCAACATATGTCTCAAGCGTATATCGCGTGGCCAAAACATCAGCCGCTTGGGTACCACATGCCTGACCAGACATATGTTGACCTGCCATGCAGCTCGTTGGCAAGCCTACCTCAAAGACCCACACCAAAGAACAAAGCGGACCTCTCCTTGCACCGCATCAGCTGGGATCTCCAACCCCACTATAACTTCAGTCCTCTCTGAAACATGCACTGAGAGGAATGAAGGTGTAGAATTAGGTGTGTCACAGCCAAGTACTTGCGGCCACTCTGCTAGCAGTACACCGACGTCCGATTCTAGCAGGCAAATTTCCCTGCCCCAGCTGCTGGACCGTCGAAAGAAGTTCACTCCCAGCCATCCACATGCCCAGCGGTTGAATGCTAGCTTGGCTAAATTGCTAGCGCTTCAACTGCTGCCTTTTCAGTTGGTAGACTCGGCCCCCTTCCGTGAGTTTGTGCAATGTGCGGTTCCTCAGTGGCAGGTTCCCAAACGCCACTTTTTCTCACGGAAGGCTATTCCGGCTCTCTACCGGCATGTGGAAGGCAATGTCTTGGCCTCGCTGGACAGGGCGGTCAGCGGTAAGGTGCATATTACCGCTGACTCATGGTCCAGCAGGCATGGACAGGGACGTTACCTTTCTTTCACGGCCCATTGGGTCACTCTTTTGGCAGCTGGGAAGGATGCAGGACAAGGTGCAGTAGTGTTGGAGGTTGTTCCACCGCCACGCCTCCAAAATGCTACTACTGGTTGTGACACACCTCTCTCCTCCACCCCCTCCTCTTCTTCTTCCTCCATGGCCTCTTCCTGTGGTTTGTCCTATGAACCAGCGGTGCTCCGTAGCCGTTCACGGGGCTACGCAAGTACGCAGGCAAAAAGATGCCATGCCATGCTTGCGCTGGTGTGTTTGGGGGACAGAAGCCACACTGGGGCAGAGGTCCTGTCTGCTCTGCAGGGCCAGGCCGAGAGGTGGTTGACGCCACGCCAGCTTAAGCCAGGAATGGTGGTTTGCGACAATGGCACCAACCTCCTCTCCGCCCTCCGACAGGGACAACTGACCCATGTGCCCTGTGTGGCTCACGTCCTTAACCTGGTGGTGCAGCGGTTCTTGGGCAGGTACCCGGGCTTACAGGATGTCCTGAGGCAGGCCAGGAAAGTCTGTGTGCATTTCCGCAGATCTTATAATGCCAGTGCTCGCCTGGCTGAGCTGCAAAAGGAGTTGAACCTGCCCAAGAACCGCCTTATATGTGACATGCCCACCAGGTGGAACTCAACGTTGGCCATGCTGCAGCGGCTGCACACGCAGCAGAGAGCCATCAATGAGTACCTGTGCGACTACGGCACCAGGACAGGGTCAGGGGAGCTTGGTTTTTTTCTCCACGCCAGTGGGGCATGATCAGGGATGCATGCACTGTCCTGGCACCATTTGAGGAGGCCACGAGGATGGTGAGCAGTGACAGTGCATGCATCAGTGACACTGTACCTCTTGTCCACCTGTTGGAGCACACGCTGCGTGGAATAATGGACAGGGCACTTGAGGCAGAACAGAGGCAGGAAGAGGAGGACTTCCTTGCCTCTCAAGGCCCCCTTTACCCAGACAGTGTTCCTTCTGTCCCACCCATCGCACAGGAAGAGGAAGAGGAGGAGGAGGAGGAGGAGGAGGATTGTGTCAGCATGGAGGTGGAGGCTGGCACTCAGCATCATCAGCAGCAGTCTTTTAGGGATGATTTACAGTCCCAAGAAACCAGTGGACTTGTACGTGGCTGGGAGGAGGTGGCTGCGGATCATGTCGTCCTTAGTGACCCAGAGGACTCCGGAGCGAATGCCTCAGCAAACCTACGCTGCATGGCCTCCCTGATCCTGCAAAGTCTGCGGAAGGATCCTCGTATTCTTCGGATCAAGGAGAGGGACCATTACTGGCTGGCCACTCTCCTTGATCCACGGTACAAGGGTAAGGTTGCGGACCTTATGTTACCTTCGCAGAGGGAGCAGAGGATGAGACAACTCCGGGAGGCCTTGCAGAAAGGTCTGTGCAACGCGTTCCCAGAGACTGGGAGGTTACAAACTCCTGGTCCTGGACAACGAGTTGCTGAGGCTTCGGCCAGTCAAAGAAGGAGCGGTGGGGAAGGTGGCCGTCTGACCGATGCGTTCAGACAATTCTTTAGTCCGCAGCCCCAAAGTATGATCGGTTTCAGGAACCATCGCCAGCGTCTGATAAACATGGTGCAGGAATATCTAGGGGCAAGGTCAGACTTGGACACCTTCCCCACCGAAAATCCTCTGGCTTACTGGGTCTTGAGGATGGATCACTGGCCAGAGCTTGCACAGTATGCAATTGAGCTACTGGCCTGTCCTGCATCCAGCGTTCTTTCGGAACGCACATTCAGTGCTGCTGGAGGATTTGTCACGGATCACAGGGTGCGCCTGTCCACCGACTCGGTTGATCGACTGACTTTCATCAAGATGAACCAGTCTTGGATCACCACCAGCTACCACACACCTGATGCTGATATAACAGACTAATTGATTTTAACATGTCACATCCCTTCAAGACTGATGCTGATGCTGAGTGCCTGTGCTGTTATGTTGACTGGCTATCCTCCTCCTCCGAGTCCTCAATGATACGATTGATGATGATAGCTTGTTTTACAGGGGCGTGTAATTACAATTTTTTTAGCAATAATTTGCCATTGGGCTCATTGCTGTGCTCCAAGTACAGTATCTGTGAGGGGTTGGAGTGTTGTGGCACCAGTGCCTAAGGCCCAATTTTTCAGCCCCTGTTTAACAGGGGCGTGTCATTACAATTTTTGAAGCAATACTTTGCAACAGGGCTCATTGCTGTGCTCCAAGTAACGTATCTGTGAGGGGTTGTAGTGTTGTGCCACCAGTGCCTAAGGCCCAATTTTTCAGCCCCTGTTCAACAGGGGCATGCAATTACAATTCTTGATCTAATAATTCACAGCAGGGCCCATTGCTGCACCCACCAAGAGTAACTCTGAGGGCTTACAGTGTTGTGGCAACGCCACCACCACCACCACCACCACGAAAGGCCCAATTTTTCAGCCCCTGTTCAAAAGGGGCATGTAATTACAATTCTTGATCTAATAATTCACAGCAGGGCCCATTCCTGCACCCACCAAGAGTAACTCTGAGGGCTTACAGTGTTGTGGCAACACCACCACCACCACCACCACGAAAGGCCCAATTTTTCAGCCCCTGTTCAACAGGGGCATGCAATTACAATTCTTGATCTAATAATTCACAGCAGGGCCCATTGCTGCACCCACCAAGAGTAACTGTCAGGGCTTACAGTGTTGTGGCACCAGCACCACCATCAAAGGCCCAATTTTTACTACCACTGTTCAACAATTATATGTAATTAAAATTCCTGATATAATAGTTGACAGCAGGGCGTTCCAGCACCAACCAAGAGTAACTGTGAGTGCTTACAGTGTTGTGCCAACACCAACAACTAAGGGGCCTATTTCTGCAGAGTATATACGGCAGGTCCCTACTTTCAAACATCCAACTTACAAACGACTCCTACTTGCAAACGCAAGAAGACAACAGGAAGTGAGAGGAAATCTACCCCTAGGAAGGAAAATTCTCTCCTGTAAGAATAAATATGGGAGAAAGGTGTCTCCTCTGTACTGATGCTTTATCAGCAATCCTTGTTTCAAGAAAAACACCACATTTCAAAAACAGTTGACATTGGGACGGAAAGTGAGGTGAAATGTTCTGAACAGGGGCACAGACAGCAAAACAAATGTTACAGGGGTGATAACCCTTACCTATGTTTTCCAAAAAGTTTAAAAATAGATTTTTGGGCTGGAGCTACACTTCAACAATGTACCTGTTCAAAATTACAAACAGATTCTACATAAGAACAAACCTACAGTCCCTGTCTTGTATGCACCGCCTGTATACGGCTGTTCAGAGTATATAGGGCCTTTTTTATTTTATGTGCGGGGTTCGCCTTAATATCCATACAAGACCCAAAGGGGCTGGTAATGGGCTGGGGTAGGGGGGGGTCATGGGGTAGCTATGCCATTTTTCTTAAAGATTTTCATCCATATTACCGGGACCAGACATTACATTAAAGCCGCAAGCAGTTTTAAATGGCTTTTTTTTCCTTTAGAAGTGTCATTTTGTGCAGGGACAGTTCTAAACACGGGAAACACGTGGCACTTCACAGGCATACTTTAGACACCCCCCAGGTACGATATTTAAAGGAATATTTGACTTTTTTTTTCACTTTATGCATCATTAAAATGACTGCTCCCGAAAAACGACCGTTTTTAAAACTTCTTTTTGCATTGATACATGTCCCCTGGTGCAGAACCCGGGTTCCCAAACCCTTTTTAGGACAATAACATGCATAATAGTTGTTATAATTAGCACTTTAGAATTCGAACGTTCGCATCCATTGTATTTAATAGGGTTCTAATGTTCGTACGAACTTTCGGTCCGTTCGCGGGTTCTGGTGCGAACCGAACCCGGGGGTGTTCGGCTCATCACTACTCACAGTCACAGGCAGGACTGCGAGAGGAGCCGAGACTAGGCGAAGTACACTCGGCTTTCTCCGTCAGCGGCGCAGTCAGAGATGGGCGGGACTGCGAGAGGAGCCGAGTAAAGCCGATTGTACTTCGGCTTCGGCTCCGCTCGCTCCTCTCGCTCCTTTTCAGCAGGGGAATTCGATGGAGTATCGGCGTATAACACGCACCCACGATTTTCCCCTGATTTTAAGGGGAAAAAAGTGCGTGTTATACGCCGATAAATACGGTATAAGATGAGGTAGAGCTCAGTGAGTTACTAGTACTACAAACTGGCCAGGAGAAGAGGGTGCTGCGGAGATACCTCTAACTATACTACACTATTCCAGGTATCTACATTGTTTGATGGTGCAATTAATTTACTTGTTCACATGTCTTGTTTACATTGACAAATGTATTTCAGCTTGAATGTGTTACAGACTTATTTTATTTTCAAGCAAACTTTGCACTAATTGTGTACATTACCCTTGTTCATCATTTTCATTTGAATTTGGTTATTGTTTTGATATTTAGTGTTCAAGATGTATCTCTGGAGAATTATTATTTTTTAATAGGGGAGGTAGGATGAAAGTCTCTGTGACTTTTTATTGCTCTCTGTGGCCCTGCTGAGGAGTTTTATTCTCATGTACTGATCTGGTGTATATATAGGTATCACTAGGTTTCTTTTTCTAGTTTTTTGGGGATTATTATATATTATTCTGTCCAGCAAAATATTTGTTTTGTTTTTGTTTTTTGTTTTTCATTTTTGCTCTTATAACGCATGTATTATGGAGATGAGCAGAGGGGAATGTGTGCAATAGTCCAAAAGTATATAATCTAGGGTGGGGGTCTCAAAACTATGGCCCTCCAGTTGTTCAGGAACTACAATTCCCATCATGCCTAGTCATGTCTGTGAATGTCAGAGTTTTGCAATGCCTCATGGGTGGTGTAGTTCCGCAACAGCTGGAGTTTGAAGATCCCTGATCTAGAGGGACAACACTGCTCATTTATAAATATGATAGAGTGAGTGTTTTTTTTTTTTTACCCTCGCATACAAAGTTTGCAAGTGGCAGAATCACAAAGTGAAAAAGAAAAAAAAATAGCCTGGAAAAAATGAATGCAAGAATTACATAAAAGACTTGTTAGCAGCAAAACATACAATTTGGGGTTTAGATACACTTTAATCTGAATGAAAGTGAAACAGAAATTATAGATAAAATTATGCTTTTTTATTATTTATTTTGTCTCTCACAAAATAGAATTCCTCTGGGAAACAGTTCTGGCCATTAACCACTTAACGACCGCCCACTGTAAATATACGTCGGCAGAATGGCACCGACAGGCACAATCACGTACATATACATGATTGCCTTTGTATAGTTGGGGGGTCCGATCGGACCCCCCTTCTATACAGTGAGCGGTCGTTAATTGTTCCGGAGTGATCCGGGATGAGGGGACGTCCGTTCGATTCTGGCCACCCCCTCGCGATCGCTCCCGGTGAATGAGAAAGCTTCCTCTGCTGCGAAATGTTTACACAGGCAGAGGAAGTGATGTCATCTCTCATGCGGCGCTCACATATACCGAACGCCGTACAAGAGAAGACACACAGGTTAGTGCACAAACAGCACACTGACACCAGGACACATAAGAACATAAATCGCCCCCCCATTCCCCCCCAGACACCCCCAGATCACACCCCAGCCCCCAGTCACAGTGTCACTGATTGCAGTGACCATTTATTTACTGATCACTGCAATCAGTGACATTTGTGACTGTAAAAGTGTCACTACAGTTTAGTTTTAGGTCCAGTGTAGCCCCCTAACCCCCCCTAATAAAGGTTTAACCCCCTGATCACCCCCCAGATATCCCTTTCACCCCCTAGCACCACTGTCGCTAAGCGATCGATTTTCTGATCGCTGTTTTATTGTCGGTGATGCCGATCGGTAGCCAGTTATTTTTTTTAGGTTCGCCGCAGGTTTTTATAGCGTCAGGTACCCCCATATATTACCTAATAAAGGTTTAACCCCCTTGATCGCCCCCCAGGTAACCCTTTCACCCCCTATCACCACTGTCGCTAAGCGATCGTTTTTCTGATCGCTGTCTTATTGTCGGTGATGCCGATCGGTAGCCAGTTATTTTTTTTTGGTTCGCCGCAGGTTTTTATAGCGTCAGGTACCCCCATATATTACCTAATAAAGGTTTAACCCCCTTGATCACCCCCCAGGTAACCCTTTCACCCCCTATCACCACTGTCGCTAAGCGATCATTTTTCTGATCGCTGTCTTATTGTCAGTGATGCCAATAGGTAGCCAGTTATTTTTTTTAGGTTTGCCGCAGGTTTTTATAGCGTCAGGTACCCCCATATATTACCTAATAAAGGTTTAACCCCCTTGATCGCCCCCCCCAGGTAACCCTTTCACCCCCTATCACCACTGTCGCTAAGCGATCGTTTTTCTGATCGCTGTCTTATTGTCGGTGATGCCGATGGGTAGCCAGTTATTTTTTTTAGGTTCGCCGCAGGTTTTTATAGCGTCAGGTACCCCCATATATTACCTAATAAAGGTTTAACCCCCTTGATCACCCCCAGGTAACCCTTTCACCCCCTATCACCACTGTCGCTAAGCGATCGTTTTTCTGATCGCTGTCTTATTGTCGGTGATGCCGATAGGTAGCCAGTTATTTTTTTTAGGTTCGCCGCAGGTTTTTATAGCGTCAGGTACCCCCATATATTACCTAATAAAGGTTTAACCCCTTGATCGCCCCCCCAGGTAACCCTTTCACCCCCTTTTGTCAGTGTCACTAAGCGATCGTTTTTCTAAATGCTGTATTAGTTATGCTGGTGCCGATAGATAGCCAGTTATTTTTTTTAGGTTCGCCGCAGGTTTTTATAGCGTCAGGTACCCCCGTATATTATCTAATAAAGGTTTTAACCCCCTAATTGCCCCTAGTTAACCCTGCGTCACACCCCAGGCAGTGTCAGGTTAGTGCCAGTAATGCCAACACCCACGCGTGAAGCATATACCCCCCTTAGTGGTATAGTATCTGAACAGATCAATATCTGATCTGATCAGATCTATACTAGCGTCCCCAGCAGTTTAGGGTTCCCAAAAACGCAGTGTTAGCGGGATCAGCCCAGATACCTGCTAGCACCTGCATTTTGCCCCTCCGTCCAGCCCAGGCCACCAAAGTGCAGAATCGATCGATCACTGTCACTTGCAAAACACAACACACATAACTGCAGCGTTCGCAGAGACAGGCCTGATCCCTGCGACTCCAGTGCTGTAGGAGGTGATTTCACCACCACAGTTAAAAAAAAAAGCATATATGCTGAAGCATTGGGGCAGCAGGGGCGAAAGAGCGGAGGAGCGATTTTGCTCCTAATGCCGCGTACATACGGTCGAAATTCCGACAGAGGCTTGCCCGTGGAAAAGTCTGACCATGTGTACTCGGCATAACTTTTGCGGGAAGATGCCCCCATGCTTCGGCATATATAAATGGTGCATGTATGCCCATCATTAGAAGTGGGTGGATGAAGGGCGGTATTCTAATGGTGGGCATACCCACCGATCAATCTCTTTTTTCCGTTCAGCCAACAGGCTGCATGAAAAAAAAGATTACAATACATGTCCAACAAGGACCAGCAACGTACTGGTATGTTGTTGGAATTTGAATGGTTATACCAGATTGATGCCTGCGGGTTTGGGTATCATCTTGGTATTATTCTTTTCAGCCAGCGGCCGGCTTTCATGTAAAAGCAATCCTAGTGGCTAATTAGCCTCTGGACTGCTTTTACAAGCAGTGGGAGGGAATGTCCCCCCCCGGATATAAAAAGCGCCATTGGGAAATTGGGAAAGCATTTTATCACACCGATCTTGGTGTGGTCAGATGCTTTGAGGGCAGAGGAAAGATCTAGGGTCTAATAGACCCCAGTTTTTTTTTAAAAAGAGTACCTGTCACTACCTATTGCTATCATAGGGGATATTTACATTCCCTGAGATAACAATAAAAATGATAAAAAAAAAATATGGAAGGAACAGTTTAAAAATAAAATAAAAAAGCAAAATTAATAAAAAAAAAAAAAGCACCCCTGTCCTGCCCTGCTCTTGCGCAATGGCGAACGCAAGCGTGGGTCTGGCGCCATATGTAAACAGCAATTGCACCATGCATGTGAGGTATTACCGCGAAGGTCAGATCGATGGCAGTCATTTTAGCAGTAGACCTCCTCTGTAAATCTAACGTGGTAACCTGTAAAGGCTTTTAAAGGCTTTTAAAAATGTATGTAGTTTGTCGCCAATGCGCGTTTGTGCGAAATTTTAAAGCATGTCGTGTTTGGTATCTATGTACTCGGCCTAAGATCATCTTTTTTATTTCATCAAACATTTAGGCAATATAGTGTGTTTTAGTGCATTAAAATTAAAAAAAGTATTTTTTTCCCCAAAAAATGCGTTTGAAAAATCGCTGCGCAAATACTGTGTGGAAAAAAAAATGCAACACCCACCATTTTAATCTGTAGGGCCTTTGCTTTAAAAAAAATATAATGTTTGGGGGTTCAACATAATTTTCTTGCAAAAAAAAATGTTTTCATGTAAACAAAAAGTGTCAGAAAGGGCTTTGTCTTCAAGTGGTTAGAAGAGTGGATGTAAGCTTCCTAATGCTTCCCCCCCAAATGACCCCATTTTGGAAAGTAGACACCCCAAGCTATATACTTAGAGGCATGTTGAGTCCATGGAATATTTAATATGGTGACACAAGTTGCGGAAAAAAAAAAATTTTTTTTTTTTGCACAAAGTTGTTACTAAATGATATATTGCTCAAACATGCCATGGGAATATGTGGAATTACACCCCAAAATACATTATGTTGCTTCTCCTGAGTACGGGGATACCACATGTGTGAGACTTTTTGGGAGCCTAGCCGCGTACGGGACCCCAAAAACCAATCACCGCCTTCAGGCTTTCTAAGGGTGTAAATTTTTGATTTCACTTCTCACTGCCTATCACAGTTTTGGAGGCCATGGAATGCCCAGATGGCACAAACCCCCCCAAAAAAGTTTTGAAAATTGAAAAAAAAAAATGATTTTCTTTCTTCATTTTCAAAAACAAAATAGAGCTGTAAAATACTCACCATGCCTCTCAGCAAATAGCTTGGGGTGTCTACTTTCCAAAATGGGGTCATTTGGGGGGGGGTTTGTGCTATTTTGGCATTTTATGGCCTTCGAAACTGTGATAGGTAGTGAGGAGTGATATCAAAAATTTGTGCCCTTAGAAATCCTGAAGGCGGTGCTTGGATTTCGGGGACCTGTACGTGGCTAGGCCCCTAAAAAGTCCCACACATGTGGTATCCCTGTACACAGGAGAAGCAGAAAAATGTATTTTGGGGTGCAATTCCACATATAACCATGGCATGTGTGAGCAATATATCATTTAGTGACACTTTTTGTAATTTTTATTTTTTTGTCATTATTCAATCACTTGGGACAAGAAAAAAAAATATTCAATGGGGTCAACATGCCTCTCAGCAATTTCCTTGGGGTGTCTACTTTCTAAAATGGGGTCATTTGGGGGGGTTTTGTGCTATTTTGGCATTTTATGGCCTTCGAAACTGTGATAGGTATTGAGGAGTGAAATCAAAAATTTGCGCCCTTAGAAATCCTGAAGGCGGTGCTTGGTTTTCGGGGGCCCGTACGCGGCTAGGCTCCTAAAAAGTCCCACACATGTGGTATCCCTGTACTCAGGAGAAGCATCAAAATGTATTTTGGGGTGCAATTCCACATATAACCATGGCATGTGTGAGCAATATATCATTTAGTGACAACTTTTAGTATTTTTTTTTTTTTAGTAATTTTTCAATCACTTGAGACAAAAAAAAATATTCAATGGGCTCAACATGCCTCTCAGCAATTTCCTTGGGATGTCTACTTTCCAAAATGGGGTCATTTGGGGGGGGGGGGGGGTTTGTACTGCCCTGCCATTTTAGCACCTCAAGAAATGAGATAGGCAGTCATAAATTAAAAGCTGTGTAAATTCCAGAAAATGTACCCTAGTTTGTAGACGCTATAACTTTTGCACAAACCAATAAATATACGCTTATTGACTTTTTTTTTACTAAAGACATGTGGCTGAATACATTTTGGCCTAAATGTATGACTAAAATTGAGTTCATTCGATTTTTCTTATAACAAAAAGTAGAAAATATCATTTTTTTTTCAAAATTTTCAGTCTTTTTCCGTTTATATCGCACAAAAAAAAAAATTGCAGAGGCAATCAAATACCATTAAAAGAAAGCTCTATTTGTGGGAAGAAAAGGACGCAAATTTCGTTTCGGTACAACATTGCATGTCCGCACAATTTACAGTTAAAGCAGCACAGTGCCAAATTCTGAAAACACCTCTGGTCCTTTAGCTACAAAATGGTCCGGGGCTTAAGTGGTTAACAAGTATAGTCATGATGTCATGAGATATTTATGTTTTTCTAAGATCTATTCTGATTAACTCTCTATGATTACAAATTATGTGTGGAAAACATTTAGGCTTCATGCACACTATAAGCTAAAAAAAAATCCAGAAAAATGCTGGATGAAAAATGCTGATAATAGCATTTTTGTGCCAGCTTCTAATAGCATTTTAGTAGCTTTTATACGCATTTAGAAGCTTTTAAGAGCAGTAAGGAGCATTAGCATTTTTTGCTGTACATGAAGATTTAAGAAAAAAAAAAGCTCCATGCAAACTGGCTTAAAAACGTGGCTTCTACAGGAGTTTTGTGTTCTGCCTGTAGAAGCTACTCAATGTTATCCTATGTGTCCATGCACATTAGGACGTTAAGAGGCATATTTTGAGTTTCTTCATGAATTTAGACCAATAAAAAAAACATTTTATAAGCAAAAAAAGAGTGACAATTTAACCTCCCTGGCGGTATGATTCTGTCAGATTTTAGGTGCTGAAAGCGGTACAATTATTTTGCATGGAAATTTGGCATTTTATATTGTAGACTAGGGATGAGCTTCGAGTTCGAGTCGAACTCATGTTCGACTCGAACATTGCCTGTTCGCCCCGTTCGCCGAACAGCGAACAAATTGGGGTGTTCGCGGCAAATTCGAAAAATCTATGGGAGAAATCTAAAGTGTTAATTATAAAGGCTAATATGCAAGTTATTGTCCTAAAAAGTGTTTGGGGACCGGGGTCCTGCCCCAGGGGACATGTATCAATGCAAAAAGAAGTTTTAAAAACGGCCGTTTTTTCGGGAGCAGTGATTTTAATAATGCTTAAAATGAAAAAATAAAAGTGAAATATTCCTTTAAATTTCGTACCTGGGGGGTGTGTATGATATGCATGTGAAGTGGCGCATGTTTCCCGTGCTTAGAACTGTCCCTGCAAAAAATGTCATTTTTGAAAGAAAAAAAGTCTTTTAAAACTGACTCGCGGCTATTAATGAATTGTCGGCTCCCGGCAATACATACAAAAGTCATTGATAAAAAAAAAAAAAAAAAGCGTGGGGGTTCCCCAGAATTCAATTACCAGGCCCTTCAGGTCTGGAATGGATATTAAGGGGAACCCCGCCGCAAATTTAAAAAAAAATTGACGTGGGGTTCCCCCAAATATCCATTCCAGGCCCTTCAGATCTGGCATGGATTTTAAGGGGAACTCCACCCCAAATTTAAAAAAAAAATGGCGTGGAGTCCCCCTAAAAATCCATACCAGACCCCTTATCCGAGCACGCAACCTGGCCGGCCGCAGGGGAAAAGGGGGGGACGAGAGAGCGGCCCCCCTCCCTCCTGAACCGTACCAAGCCACATGCCCTCAACATGGGGAGGATGTCCCCATGTTGATGGGGACAAGGGCCTCATCCCCACAACCCTTGCCCGGTGGTTGTGGGGGTCTGCGGGCGGGGGGCTTATCGGAATCTGGAAGACCCCTTTAACAAAGGGGACCCCCAGATCCCGGCCCCCCCCTATGTGAATTGGTAAGGGGTACGTTGTACCCCTACCATTTCACGAAGAAAGCGTAAAAAAATGTTTAAAAAAACACACAAACACCTTGAAAAAGTCCTTTATTAAAAAAAAAAAAAAAAAAACATTCCAGCGGTGAAATCCAGTGTGCCGCGGTGATCCCGATGTCCAGCGCTGTCCTTCATTGGTTGTGCCTGAGCGGACCTGATGGGGAACTCCCTCTCAGTATTTTAAATGTATAGACCCGCCCCTTCTAAAGTTCCCCATCAGGTCCGCTCCCTCGGTATGTCGGACCCGCCTACGTCATTGGCTTGAGCGGGGAACTTCCTTCACTGTGTAATTTAAATTTACATAGTGAAGGAAGTTCACCGCTCAAGCCAATGACGTAGGCGGGTCTGACATACCGAGGGGGCGGACCTGATGGGGGACTGCTCTCACTTTGGTAATACATGTATAGACCCGCCCCTTCTCATGTTCCGCATCTGGTCCGCTGAGCGGACCTGATGGGGAACTTTAGAAGGGGCGGGTCTATACATTTAAAATACTGAGAGGGAGTTCCCCATCAGGTCCGCTCAGGCACAACCAATGAAGGACAGCGCTGGACATCGGGATCGCCGCGGGACACTGGATTTCACCGCTGGAATGTTTTATTTTTTTTAAATAAAGGACTTTTTCAAGGTGTTTGTGTGTTTTTTAAACATTCTTTTACGCTTTCTTCGTGAAATGGTAGGGGTACAATGTACCCCTTACCAATTCACATAGGGGGGGCCGGGATCTGGGGGTCCCCTTTGTTAAAGGGGTCTTCCAGATTCCGATAAGCCCCCCGCCCGCAGACCCCCACAACCACCGGGCAAGGGTTGTGGGGATGAGGCCCTTGTCCCCATCAACATGGGGACATCCTCCCCATGTTGAGGGCATGTGGCCTGGTACGGTTCAGGAGGGAGGGGGGCCGCTCTCTCGTCCCCCCCTTTTCCCCTGCGGCCGGCCAGGTTGCGTGCTCGGATAAGGGGTCTGGTATGGATTTTTAGGGGGACTCCACGCCATTTTTAAAAAAATTTTGGGGTGGAGTTTCCCTTAAAATCCATGCCAGATCTGAAGGGCCTGGAATGGATATTTGGGGGAACCCCACGTCAATTTTTTTTTAAATTTGCGGCAGGGTTCCCCTTAATATCCATTCCAGACCTGAAGGGCCTGGTAATAGAATTCTGGGGAACACCCACGCTTTTTTTTTTTTTTATCAATGACTTTTGTATGTATTGCGGGGAGCCGACAATTCATTAATAGCCGCGAGTCAGTTTTAAATGCATTTTTTTCTTTAAAAAATGACATTTTTTGCAGGGACAGTTCTAAGCACGGGAAACATGCGCCACTTCACATGCATATCATACACACCCCCCAGGTATGAAATTTAAAGGAATATTTCACTTTTATTTTTTCATTTTAAGCATTATTAAAATCACTGCTCCCAAAAAAACGGCAGTTTTTAAAACTTCTTTTTGCATTGATACATGTCCCCTGGGGCAGGACCCGGGTCCCCAAACACTTTTTAGGACAATAACTTGCATATTAGCCTTTATAATTAACACTTTAGATTTCGAACGTTCGAGTCCATTGTATTTAATAGGGTTCTAAAGTTTACACGAACATTTTGTCTGTTCGCAGGTTCTGGTGCGAACCGAACAGGGGGGTGTTCGGCTCATCCCTGTTGTAGACCTGTAATTCTTAGGAATAACTCACTTAAATCTGTCCAAACAAGAGTCTAGTAGACATCCTGGGTATGATAAAGTTTGAAACACAAAATCATAAATTATAATATAATAAAGAACTATAAATAATTATAACAAATAATAATATAATAATAATAAAAATTATTCAATAATGTAATCAAATCAAAAACACTGAAATTTGCTCAGTTGCTCCTCCCCGCAAGATCTTACCTCCTCTGGGAAGCTCTCTCCCGAGTGGGTTACCTTGCAGGCGTGCTCCCATGTGATACACTTGTGATACACCTGGCGGTCATAGCCGCCAAGTGTATGACCGGCAAGCCGCGTCAGTGATTTGATTGACAGCAGCGGGAGCCAATGGCTGCACTGCTATCAATCATCCAATGAAGAGTTGACAAGAGCTGGGGGAAAGCAACGCGGGATCGCGCCCACGGAGATTCGGGGCTCAGGTAAGTAAAATGGGGGCTCATGGGGGCCGGTGACTGCAAGGTGTTTTTTCACCCTAATGCATAGGATGCATTAAGGTGAAAAAACACGAAGGTTTACAACCCCTTTAATTGAACAAACTGAAGTTAGAAGCTGATTGGCTACCATGCAAAGTCATTTAAACCTACTCGCGGCTGTAAAGAATTGTCGGTCCCGGCAATACAGAGAAAAGAAATTAAAAGTCATTGAAAAATAATTTAAAAAAATGCGTGGGGGTCCCCCAAAATTCCATTAACAGGCCCTTCAGGTCTCGTATGGATATAAAGGGGAACTCCGCGCCAAAATAAAATAAAATAAAATGGCGTGGGGTTCCCCCAAAAATCCATACCAGACCCTTCAGGTCTGGTATGGATTTTAAGGGGAACCCTGCAACAGAATTGAAAAAAAATGGAGTGGGGTCTCCCCAAAAATCCATACCAGACCCTTATCCGAGCACACAACCTGGCAGGCTGCAGGAAAAGAGGGGGGGACGAGAGAGCGCCCTCCTCCTGAACCGTACCAGGCCACATGCCCTCAACATGGGGGGGATGTCCCCATGTTGATAGGGACAAGGGCCTCATTCCCACAACCCTTTCCCAGTGGTTGTGGGGGTCTGCTTATCGGAATCTGGAAGCCCCCTTTAACAAAGGGGACCCCCAGATTCTGGCCCCCCATGTGAATTGGTAATGGGGTACATTGTACCCCTACCATTTCACAAAAGAAAGTGTCAAAAAATTTAAAATCCACACAGACACCGTTGTGAAAAGTCCTTTATTAAAAAAGAAAAATATATTTTTTTATTCTGGTTTGGGGCTCCCCTTAAAATCCATACCAGACCTGAAGGGCCTGTTAATGGAATTTTGAGGGACCCCCACACATTTTTCTTCTATATTTCAATGAGTTTCAATGACTTTTCTCTGTATTGCCGGGACCCGACAATTCATTACAGCCGCGAGTAGTTTTAAATGACTTTTTTTCCTTTAGAAATTACATTTTGTGCAGGGACAGTTCTAAGCACGGGAAACCTGTGCTACTTCACAGGCATACTATACACACCCACCAGGTACAAAATTTAAAGGAATATTTCACTTTTATTGTTTCACTTTAAGCATTATTAACCACTTTCTTACTGGGCACATAACCCCCTTCCTGCCCAGGCGAAATTTCAGCTTTCGGCACTGTCAGGCTTTGAATGACAATTGCGCAGTCGTGCGACGTGGCTCCCAAACAAAATTGATGTCCTTTTTTTCCCACAAATAGAGCTTTCTTTTGGTGGTATTTAATAATTTCTGCGGTTTTTATTTTTTGCTCTATAAACAAAAAAAACGTCAATTTTGAAAAAAACACAATATCTTTTACTTTTTGCTATAATAAATATCCCATTTTTTTTAAAACTATTTTTTTTCTCAGTTTAGGCCGATATGTATTCTTCTACATATTTTAGGTAAAAAAACTCGCAATAAGCGTATAGTGATTGGTTTGCGCAAAAGTTATAGCGCCTACAAAATAGGGGATAGAATTATGAAATTTTTTTTATTTTTTATTTTTTAATAGTAATGGCGGCGATCTGCGATTTTTTATTGTGACTGCGACATTATGGCGGACACATCAGACATTTTTGACACATTTTTGGGACCATTCACATTTATACAGTGAACAGTGCTATAAATATGCACTGATTACTGTATAAATGTGACTGGAAGGGAAGGGGTTAACACTAGGGGGCAATCAAGGGGTTAATATGTTCCCTGCTAGGTGAATGTAACTGTGGTGGGAGGGGACTGACTGGGGCAGGTGACCGATGGTGTGTCCCTATATACAAGGGACACACCATCCATCTCCTCTCCCTGACAGGACGTGGATCTCTGTGTTTACACACAGAGATCCACATCTCTGGCTCTGTGACAGCCGATCGCAGGTACCTGACGGACATCCCGGCCGCCAGGCACGTGCATCGGCACCCACGTGACACGGCGGGCACAGCTCTTCCGCGTTGCATGCCGCCAGGGGCGCGCATTGTGGAAGCAAACAGGAGGACATCCATGGACGCCCTCCCGGCAATTGAGCGCCACAATGCGGCCGTCTTTTCGTAATGGCCTGGGTGCGAAGTGGTTAAAATCACTGCTCCTGAAAAAACAGAAGTTTTTAAAACTTTTTTTGCATTGATACATGTCCCCGGGTCCCCAAACACTTTTTATGACAATAACTTGCATATTAACCTTTAAAATTAGCACTTTTGATTTTTCATGTTCGTGTCCCATAGACTTTAAAGGTGTTCGCATGTTCGAACAAATTTTTTGCCTGTTCGCATGTTCTGGTGCGAACCGAATCGGGGGGTGTTCGGCTCATCCCTAGTGTACATCGCTGGGCTTTAAGAGAATGTGAAGTTTAATTGAATATAGGCTTGCTCAAAGTTCCAAAAATACATGGGCTCAGGTGTGTTTTGCATGCATTATGTAATGCATTATGTAGAACTCATCCCGGTGCATGCTTTTTTTTTATATGTGTTGGGATTGCCCAACACAGGTAAAGGGAGCTGGTGCAAACAAATCCCTATATTTTTCTGATCATGTAATGAGCTGTTAAAACCTTCTGTTCAGATGTATGGTTGTTAGAACTCTACGGGCAGGATATGACTTGCACTCTTAGTAGGTAAATGTAATTTGGGTTACACTTGAAGGACTCTGTCAGGTAGGCTATATAAGGCCCCAGGAATTCTTTTTTTTTTATTATTTATTCTTTATTTGAGAAAAGCAGCAGTACAAAAATATGGGATGTACAAACCAGTATAAATCACTCGTTACAAGATACAGATCATAAATACATTAATAACACAGCACTAAAACCACAAAGGTAGGTATAACAAAGGTACACATTGCAAGTCTCAGGTCCTGATTGCAATAACTTCATCCCAAGTACCAAATGACTACCATTTCCCAGAGTTTTTTTTGGAGAGTACTTAAAGCAGAACTAACTGCATCTGAACACCACAAATAAAAAATGCTAACAATTCATTTTTTCCACTTTTACAGGTTTTTATTTTTGAAAACTTTACAGCAAAACTAATATATACAGTAGGGATGAGCCGAACACCCCCCGGTTCGGTTCGCACCAGAACCTGCGAACGGACCGAAAGTTTGCGCAAACTTTAGAACCCTATTAAATACAATGGACGCGAAGGTTTGAAATCAAAAGTGCTAATTATAACGGCTAATATGCAAGTTATTGTCCTAAAAAGGGTTTGGGGACCCGGGTTCTGCCCCAGGGGACATGTATCAATGCAAAAAAAAGTTTTAAAAACTGCAGTTTTTTCGGCAGCAGTCATTTTAATGATGCATAAAGCGAAAAAAAAGTGAAATATTCCTTTAAAAATCGTACCTGGGGGGTGTCTAAAGTATGCCTGTGAAGTGGCAAGTGTCTCCCGTGTTTAGAACTGTCCCTGCAAAAAATGACATTTCTAAAGGAAAAAAAGCCATTTAAAACTGCTTGCGGCTTTAATGTAATGTCTGGTCCCGGCAATATGGATGAAAATCATTAAGAAAAATGGCATGGCTACCCCATCACCCCCCCCTCCCCCAGCCCATTACCAGCCCCTTTGGGTCTTGTATGGATATTAAGGGGAACCCCGCACCCAAAATAAAAAAAGGCCCTATATACTCTGAACAGCAGTATACAGGCGGTGCAAACAAGACAGGGACTGTAGGTTTGTTCTTAAGTAGAATCTTTTTCTAATTTGGAACAGGTACATTTTTTAAGTGTAGCTCTAGCCAAAAAAATCTATTTTTAAGCTTTTTGGAGAACATAGGGAAGGGTTATTACCCCTGTAACATTTGTTTTGCTGTCTGTGCACCAGTTCAGAACATTTCACCTCACTTTCCGTCCCAATGACAAATGTTGTTTTTTTTTTTTATTATTGAAACAAGGATTGGTGATAAAGCATCAGTAGAGAGGAGACACCTTTTTCCCATATTAACTCTTACAGGAGAGAACTTCACTTCCTAGGGGTAGATTTCCTCTCACTTCCTGTTGTCTTTTTCCGTTTGCAAGTAGGAGTCGTTTGTAAGTTGAATGTTTGAAACTAGGGGCCTGCCGTATATATACTTTGCTGAAATTTGCCCCTTAGGTTTTGATGTTGCCACAACACTGTAAGCCCTCACAGTTACTCTTGGTGGGTGCTGGAACGCCCTGCTGTGAACTATTATATCAGGAATTGTAATTACATGCCATTGTTGAACAGTGGTAGGAAAAATTGGGCCTTTGGTGGTGGTGCTGGTGCCACAACACTGTAAGCCCTCACAGTTACTCTTGGTGGGCTCATGAATGGGCCCTGCTGTGAATTACTAGATCAAGAATTGTAATTGCATGCCCCTATTGAACAGGGGCTGAAAAATTGGACCTTTGGTGGTGACGGTGGTGCTTGCAGATGCCTGTCTGTGTTACACAACAGAACAACACCACGAGCAATAAGGGGTAGCTTCAGGTGTATACTGTGCAGGAGGCACCTACACCCACTGTAACTACTTGCAGATGCCTGTCTGTGTTACACAACAGAACAACACCACGAGCAATAAGGGGTAGCGTATACTGTGCAGGAGGCACCTACACCCACTGTAACTGCTTGCAGATGCCTGTCTGTGTTACACAACAGAACAACACCACGAGCAATAAGGGGTAGCGTATAATGTGCAGGAGGCACCTACACCCACTGTAACTGCTTGCAGATGCCTGTCTGTGTTACACAACAGAACAAGACCACGAGCAATAAGGGGTAGTGTATACTGTGCAGGAGGCACCTACACCCACTGTAACTGCTTGCAGATGCCTGTCTGTGTTACACAATAGAACAACACCACAAGCAATAAGGGGTAGTGTATACTGTGCAGGAGGCACCTACACCCAATGTAACTGCTTGCAGATTTCTGTCTGTGTTACACAACAGAACAACACCACGAGCAATAAGGGGTAGCTTCAGGTGTATACTGTGCAGGAGGTTTAGCAAAAATGACACTGACACTGTCCCTGCCTATCCTGCTCTCTCCCTGCACACCAACACACTGTAACTGCGCAAGGTTTAGCAAAGAATAAAACTGACACTGTCCCTGCCTATCCTGCTCTCTCCCTGCACGCCAACACACTGTAACTGCACAAGGTTTAGCAAAGAATATCACTGACACTGTCCCTGCCTATCCTGCTCTCTCCCTGCACGCCAACACACTGTAACTGCACAAGGTTTAGCAAAGAATATCACTGACACTGTCCCTGCCTATCCTTCTCTCTCCCTACACGCCAACACACTACACAAGGCCGCTGCACTGGCGGCTTTATATAGTGTGGGGTGTGTACTAAACCCCCCTGAGCTATAAGCATCCTGCCTGTGGCCAATTATGGCTCTCCTCGCTGCCGGCGCTGTGATTGGCCAAGCATGCGGGGTCACAGTGCATGCTTGGCCAATCACAGCGCTGGCAATGCACTGCAATGGGGCAGTGCATTGTGGGCCATTCGCGTCACACGAATTTGGTGCAAACGACCCACAAAACTCTGGTTTCACCGAACATACGTTCGACTCGAACACCGAGCTCATCCGTAATTTACAGTAAATAAATACATTCAAGATCACAAAGGACACTTACTGACTGGAAAACTTTAGTTTGCATACTGATAGTACATTCCAGAACACAAGGACACTTATGCCCTGTACACACGATCGGATTTCCTATGGATTCAAATCCGATGGATTTTTCCATCGGAATTCCGATGAAGCTGACTTCCATCAGTCTTGCCTACACACCATCAGTCAAAAATCCGACCATTCCAAACGCCGTGACGTACAACACGTACGACGGCACTATAAAGGGGAAGTTCAAATCCAATGGCGCCACCCTTTGGGCTGCTTTTGCTGATTTCGTGTTACCGCGTGTTAGTAAAAGTTTGGTGTTAGCCGATTCACGCTTTTCAGTCTCCATGCTTTTCAGTCCGTTACAGCATGATGAATGTGCTATCTCCATTGCGAACGCTAGTTTTACCATAACGAGCGCTCCCGTCTCCTAATTCAGTCTGAGCATGCGTGGGTTTTTTCACCCATGGAGTTCCACACAGACGATCGGAATTTGCTATAGTTTTTTTCCATCGGATAAATTTAAAACATGTTCTATTTTTTCTCACCGATGGAAAAAGGACCGATGGGGCCCATACACGATCGGTTTGTCCGATTAAAAAAGTCCATCGGACTGTTTTTATTGGTAAAACTGATCGTGTGTACAGGGCCTAACTGATTGAAAAACTTTTAGACTGCAAAACTAAGACAATGCATTTTGGGTAATAATTCATTTTTATTATTCAAAGCAACTCCCCCATCCATCCGTGTCCCAAAGGTTTTGCAAAAATCTTTGCAAAAATCTTGAGTCACCGATCTAGGCATTGTATTCATAATTGTTCATAAATGCAGATTTTTATGGAGATAGATATAGTCATTAACATATTTTTGTATCTATATAAAAACGATTTTGTAATGTTTGTGAATAAATATATTTTTTTACATATATAATTTTCCTTTTTTTTTCTTTTTTTGTTGCCTTAAAAATCCCCAAACAACAGAGTTTTTTTTCACCATATTTACCTGGGATGATGGCAACCATATGTGGGAATGCATGAGTTAACCTAATTTCAATCATGTGTATGGGGCTTTGGCTTATTTGCTAAAGGAGCTGAGAATCTTTACTTTATAAATTACATCAATATTCACTTAAATTATCCAATCATTTGAAAAGCAAATTCATGTTTACCTATTTTATCGGCACTGGATTAGATATTCAGAATGGGCATGAATTTGTTTTACACTTGTTGGAATATTTGAAGTGAATATTTGAAGTGAAGCAATTGAATCTTCAGAAGGTTTGTAATAGTAAGCTCTTTGTTTTTCATCAAAAGTTTGTACCGTATTTATCGGCGTATAACACGCACTTTTTTCCCCTTAAAATCAGGGGAAAATCGTGGGTGCGTGTTATACGCCGATACTCACCTATGCCCGGCGATCTCTGCTGACTGTGAGCGGAGCGGAGCGATCGCCGCCGAGATACACATAGCCGAGTGTATTTGGCTATACTCGGCTTTTCTCGGCTTCGCTCACAGTCACGCCCAGTCCCGCCATTGGACCTGTGATATGTCCATCATAGGGCGGGACTCGGCGTGACTGTGAGCGAAGCCGAGAAGAGCCGAGTACACCCGAATACACTCGGCTATGTGTATCCCGGCTCCGCCCAGTCCCTGCGTTCTCAGCGGCGTTCGCCCCGCTCCGCCCTGTATCAGCGGCGATCTCGGCGGCGCCAAATTTAAATTCAAGGCTGCAATAAACACTGGGGGGGGGGGCAAGGCTGCAATGTGACAAGGCTGCACTGAACACTGGCAAGGCTGCACTGGACACTGGCAAGGCTGCACTGGACACTGGCAAGGCTGCACTGGACACTGGGCAATGCTGCAATGGACACTGGCAAGGCTGCACTGGACACTGGGCAAGGCTGCAATGGACACTGGCAAGGCTGCACTGTGACAAGGCTGCAAATGACACTGGTAAGGCTGCATTTAAATGTAATTTTTTTTTTCTTAAACTTCCCTCCTAAAAGTTTTTTTCCCTAAAATTCCCTGCTAAACTTGGGGTGTGTGTTATACGCCGGCGCGTGTTATACGCCGATAAATACGGTATATAAATAGATTTAGTATGTCACCATACAAAATCTATTCTTAAAATTTCACAAAGGGCAACTTAATTGGGGACAGGATGGGTCCTATATCTCAATGTTTTTTAAGAAGCCATACATATTTTATGTACAAGTGTTCAGATAAAACAATAATCTTTGGAAAAGACCAAAACATTTCTAAGCATTTCCATTCACAATGACATCCTTGTTTAAGTTGTTTTTGGTATCTATTGAGCCAATTATCATGCTGTTTAGTTTAAGGATCCTTCCCAATACTGTATATCCCCTCCCAGTATTAAAATGCTAATGACTGGGATGATCAATGAAAACAAAGGATAGTTGCACCATTCAAAATATATCAAAATATATATCACAAAGTAAAAAGGGAAAAAATATAGCCTGGAAAAAGTGAATGCAAGAATTACATGAAAGACTTGTCAGTAGCAACATATACAATTTGGGGTTTAGATACACTTTAATCTGAATGAAAATGAAACAGAAATTAGATACAAAGATATTTCTCTATTGAGAGCATTTTACGTGTTGTCATTAGATATACATGTTTTTCTAATATCTACTCTGATTAACTCTCTATGATTAAAAATATGTGTGAAAAGACATTTAGGCTTATTTAAGAAAGGCTAAAGGTTTATTTGATAAAAGGAGCTGAGAATCTTTACTCTATAAATTGCATGAATATTTAGTTCAATTATCCAACCATTTGAAAAGTAAATTCATGTTTACTTATTGGCACTTGATTAGATATTCATAAAGGGCATGAATTTGTTTTATACTTGTTGGAATATTTGAAGTGAATATTCACATACATTTTTAAGTAAAAATTCTCAACTACTTTAGCAAATCAGCCTCATTACATAGTACATAGTAGGTGAGGTTGACAAAAGACACAAGTCCATCAAGTCCGACCTATAACCTATATCATTAATTCACTTAAAACCTAATTTAATCTATAAATTAATCAGTGACTAAAGGCTCGTACACACGATATGAAAATCAGATGGAAAAATTTGTACGTTGAGCGGCCTGCTGATTTTCAGATCGTTAGTACGGTGCTTTCGACAGCCAATTTCACTTTTTACTCAGACAAAAGCTGGATATGCAGACTATGAAATTTTTGTCGGATGTGAAATCAACGTCCAATTTTTGTTTCATTAGTACAGTTTTCGTATGAAAAAAATCATAAGAGCATGACTACACATGCTCAGAAACGAAAGAACACATACAAAACTATTCAACACATTACGTCACTTTTGACGTTGTATTTTGTCGTACGAAAATTTTCATATTGCGAGTAACCTCTTCACTTTCAACATGAGACTAGCATGTCACAAAAAATGGACGTTCAGTCCTATGAAAATCTAAGCGTGTGTACGAGCCTTTCGTTGACAGCAGGTTATCTAACTTCCATTTCCTCAGCAGGCCTTTGTAAAGGTGGGTTCACACAGATCAAAATTTGGCCAGTTCAGCAGGCAGCGGTCGAATTTTGATGTGTGTGTGTGTGTGTGTGGCCCTTCATGTTCAACAGAAGTCGATTGGCATATTGGGCACAATTCACTAAAGGTTATTACATGCGTTATGATGGTCACATGACCACCTAATGCATGCGAAAATGAAAATGTCAATTCATTATTGTTCGTATGCGGTATTTAGCGCAAACACTAAAAATGTTCGTTAGATACCACATAAAAAGGCATTAAAGTCAATTCACAGAAGTAAATGAATAAATAAATAAATAAATGCATGTGGTAATTAAGTACTGGTCCAAGCTTGCAATAACTATGATAATGGTCAGATCCTGGGTTAGAGGTAAGTGGTTGTTTTAAAAAAATAGGCAGGAAAGTACACGCTGGAGTAGGTATCAGCAAGGTTCTACTCTGGAGTTGTCTCTGGAGGCTGGCAGATTTCATAGCACAGAGGATGAAGCCCTTTGAATCCAATCTTCTGGAATTTAAAGTAATGAAGAAAAGGGGGAGGAGAGGGTCTTGAGTGGTCCTTTTCAAGGAAATTTCTGGATAAATTTATGGATGCTGATATCCTGAAGAAGTTCCACTTATCCAAGGTACTAATCATGGCGCTGTATACCCAACTCATAGGGTACCTTGAGCCCTCAACCGAGAGCAGCCATGCCATACCAGCCATGATTAAATTGTTGGCTGCCTTACACTTTTACACTTGCACAAGTGAGATCCTTGCGATAACTTACCGCACAGTTTCATGCGGTATTTGAGGCAGAATTCGGAAATATAACACATGATTTTAAGGAGAATATAAAATACAATGATGCGCTATACACCGACCTTCTGCAATGTTCAGCACGCAGCACTTTATATTGTTACGCTGCACTTTATATTGTCACGCAGCACTTTGTTTTTGAGGTTAATCACTGTCTAATGCATAAGGTTGGTGTATAGCGCATCATTGTATTTTTCATTAGCACATTTAAGGTCACAGAATTTCCTTTTGAATGATCGCAGCCGTCACCATTTATTTATCTTTTGTTTGTTGGATTTGTTTGGATTACATTTTAGCGCTTTAGTATCTTCACCACACTATATGATTTTAAGGAGAGTTTCTTTGTGAATTACACAGTTTTTTTAAAAACACTGTGCGTTATTTTACCGCATACTCGGATGTGGCAAAATATCGCTTAATGAATTGTGCCCATTAACTTTTGTTGAACGGCCAAGCTGTAAAACTTTTTGTGATCAGTGGCTGCAGGTGCTGATCAGTGTATTCTCACAGTGCAGAGCCCCACTGTCAGAATACAATGTGGCAGTGATGTGGCAGTGATGCAGATTCCTCCATTCGCCTTTCTTATGTGGAAGGGAGAATCTATTCATTCTTTTTTCATTTAACCTACAAGATGAACAAAAAAAACCTAAGTGAATATACTTAGCTTTAGACATAACTGGAGGTTTATAAATCAGTCCCCCCAGTTTTCTTGCTGTAGCACTGTAACTAGTGTTGAGCGAACCCGAACTGTAAAGTTCGGGTCCGTACCGAACTTTAGCTTTTTCCCGAACCCGAACCCGGACTTTGCGCATAAGTCCGGGTTCGGGTTCGGCAATCTAATTACGCAGTTAGAAATGCTTCAGGGGCCAGCCAATCACCTTTTGATTAGCTGGTGTGCCCTTAGAAGCCATCATAGCCATGCCTACTAATGGCATGGCTGTGATTGGTCAGTGCAACATGTGACCCAGCTTCTATATAAGCTAGAGGCACACAGCACACACGTCACTCTGCTTCAGAATAGATAGGGAGAGGATCTTGGCTGCTGCTGTTGCTAATAGGGAGAGATTGTAAAATACATGAGGTAGTCCTGATTCTGCAATCTGAGGGAAAAGATAGAGAGATAGTGTAGTGTAGGGCCAGGTTCCTGTTGGTGCTTTCAGGGAGAGAGATTTATTATATAGGAGTCCAGATTCAGAGATTAAAATCAGCGATCTGCATAGGTTTACCTGTTTGTGTTGCAGTGCACAGTCTTTTTACACTGCCATGAGCCCAGTGTCAGAGAAAATCTAACTTTTATCTGCAAGCTCAGTGCACCAGCACTGCATATATTATGTTGAGAGATACACCGTTTCCATACTGTGGGTGTATTCTGCTCTTTGAAAAAGATCCATTTAGGGGAAAAAAGGCACTTTATTGTGCTCTTTTCCAAAAGACCCATAGGGCAAAAAAAAAAAAAATTGCATTTTATTTTGCTCGTGCAAAAAAAGACCCGTTTAAGGCAAAAAAAATAAATAAAAAATTTGCACTTTAATGTACGCTTGAAAAAAGAGCAAATCAGGGCCACAAAAAATATTTTGCAGTGTGTTATACATATGTGGAGGTGTGTGAAATAAACAATTTCTATATAGTTTTCTACTACTGTGCTATACTAAAAAAAATAATTTTTTTTGAATAGCATTTTCTGCAGTTCTGTAGCTGTGCGATTCAGCGGTTACGTACTGTGGGTGTGTTGTGGTCTTCCAAAAAATGCCATTTAGGGGCACAAAAAATAGTTTGCAGTGTGTTATACATATGTGGAGGTGTGTGAAATAAACAATTTCTATATAGTTTTCTCCTACTGTGCTATACTAAAAAAAACAACATTTTCTTTGAATAGCATTTTCTGCAGTTCTGTAGCTGTGCGATTCAGCGGTTATGTACTGTGGGTGTATTGTGGTCTTCCAAAAAACGCCATTTAGGGGCACAAAAAATAGTTTGCAGTGTGTTATACATATGTGGAGGTGTGTGAAATAAACAATTTCTATATAGTTTTCTCCTACTGTGCTATACTAAAAAAACAACATTTTTTTTGAATAGCATTTTCTGCAGTTCTGTAGCTGTGCGATTCAGCGGTTACGTACTGTGGGTGTGTTGTGGTCTTCCAAAAAACGCCATTTAGGGGCACAAAAAATAGTTTGCAGTGTGTTATACATATGTGGAGGTGTGTGAAATAAACAATTTCTATATAGTTTTCTCCTACTGTGCTATACTAAAAAACCAAATTTTTTTTGAATAGCATTTTCTGCAGTTCTGTAGCTGTGCGATTCAGCGGTTACGTACTGTGGGTGTGTTGTGGTCTTCCAAAAAACGCCATTTAGGGGCACAAAAAATAGTTTGCAGTGTGTTATACATATGTGGAGGTGTGTGAAATAAACAATTTCTATATAGTTTTCTTCTACTGTGCTATACTAAAAAAACAACATTTTTTTTGAATAGCATTTTCTGCAGTTCTGTAGCTGTGCGGTTCAGCGGTTACGTACTGTGGGTGTGTTGTGGTCTTCCAAAAAACGCCATTTAGGGGCACAAAAATATTTTGCAGTGTGTTATACATATGTGGAGGTGTGTGAAATAAACAATTTCTATATAGTTTTCTTCTACTGTGCTATACTAAAAAAACAACATTTTTTTTGAATAGCATTTTCTGCAGTTCTGTAGCTGTGCGGTTCAGCGGTTACGTACTGTGGGTGTGTTGTGGTCTTCCAAAAAACGCCATTTAGGGGCACAAAAAATAGTTTGCAGTGTGTTATACATATGTGGAGGTGTGTGAAATAAACAATTTCTATATAGTTTTCTCCTACTGTGCTTTTCCAAAAAAACAACATTTTTTTTGAATAGCATTTTCTGCAGTACTTGAGCTGTGCGATTCAGCAGTTACGTACTGTGGGTGTGTTGTGGTCTTCCAAAAAACGCCATTTAGGGGTACAAAAAATAGTTTGCAGTGTGTTATACATATGTGGAGGTGTGTGAAATAAACAATTTCTATATAGTTTTCTCCTACTGTGCTATACTAAAAAAAAACATTTTTTTTGAATAGCATTTTCTGCAGTTCTGTAGCTGTGCCATTCAGCGGTTACGTACTTTGGGTGTGTTGTGGTCTTCCAAAAAATGCCATTTAGGGGCACAAAAAATAGTTTGCAGTGTGTTATACATATGTGGAGGTGTGTGAAATAAACAATTTCTATATAGTTTTCTCCTACTGTGCTATACTAAAAAAACAACATTTTTTTTGAATAGCATTTTCTGCAGTTCTGTAGCTGTGCGATTCAGCGGTTACGTACTGTGGGTGTGTTGTGGTCTTCCAAAAAACGCCATTTAGGGGCACAAAAAATAGTTTGCAGTGTGTTATACATATGTGGAGGTGTGTGAAATAAACAATTTCTATATAGTTTTCTCCTACTGTGCTATACTAAAAAAACAACATTTTTTTTGAATAGCATTTTCTGCAGTTCTGTAGCTGTGCGATTCAGCGGTTACGTACTGTGGGTGTGTTGTGGTCTTCCAAAAAACGCCATTTAGGGGCACAAAAATTGTTTGCAGTGTGTTATACATATGTGGAGGTGTGTGAAATAAACAATTTCTATATAGTTTTCTCCTACTGTGCTATACTAAAAAAACAAAATTTTTTTGAATAGCATTTTCTGCAGTTCTGTAGCTGTGCGGTTCAGCGGTTACGTACTGTGGGTATATTGTGGTCTTCCAAAAAACGCCATTTAGGGGCACAAAAAATAGTTTGCAGTGTGTTATACATATGTGGAGGTGTGTGAAATAAACAATTTCTATATAGTTTTCTCCTACTGTGCTATACTAAAAAAACAAAATTTTTTTTGAATAGCATTTTCTGCAGTTCTGTAGCTGTGCGATTCAGCGGTTACGTACTGTGGGTGTGTTGTGGTCTTCCAAAAAATGCCATTTAGGGGCACAAAAAATAGTTTGCAGTGTGTTATACATATGTGGAGGTGTGTGAAATAAACAATTTCTATATAGTTTTCTCCTACTGTGCTATACTAAAAAAAAAACATTTTCTTTGAATAGCATTTTCTGCAGTTCTGTAGCTGTGCGATTCAGCGGTTACGTACTGTGGGTGTATTGTGGTCTTCCAAAAAACGCCATTTAGGGGCACAAAAAATAGTTTGCAGTGTGTTATACATATGTGGAGGTGTGTGAAATAAACAATTTCTATATAGTTTTCTCCTACTGTGCTATACTAAAAAAACAACATTTTTTTTAATAGCATTTTCTGCAGTTCTGTAGGTGTGCGATTCAGCGGTTACGTACTGTGGGTGTGTTGTGGTCTTCCAAAAAACGCCATTTAGGGGCACAAAAAATAGTTTGCAGTGTGTTATACATATGTGGAGGTGTGTGAAATAAACAATTTCTATATAGTTTTCTCCTACTGTGCTATACTAAAAAAAACAACATTTTTTTTGAATAGCATTTTCTGCAGTTCTGTAGCTGTGCGATTCAGCGGTTACGTACTGTGGGTGTGTTGTGGTCTTCCAAAAAACGCCATTTTGGGGCACAAAAATTGTTTGCAGTGTGTTATACATATGTGGAGGTGTGTGAAATAAACAATTTCTATATAGTTTTCTCCTACTGTGCTATACTAAAAAAACAATTTTTTTTTTGAATAGCATTTTCTGCAGTTCTGTAGCTGTGCGATTCAGCGGTTACGTACTGTGGGTGTGTTGTGGTCTTCCAAAAAACGCCATTTAGGGGCACAAAAAATAGTTTGCAGTGTATTATACATATGTGGAGGTGTGTGAAATAAACAATTTCTATATAGTTTTCTTCTACTGTGCTATACTAAAAAAACAACATTTTTTTTTAATAGCATTTTCTACAGTTCTGTAGCTGTGCGGTTCAGCGGTTACGTACTGTGGGTGTGTTGTGGTCTTCCAAAAAACGCCATTTAGGGGCACAAAAAATATTTTGCAGTGTGTTATACATATGTGGAGGTGTGTGAAATAAACAATTTCTATATAGTTTTCTTCTACTGTGCTATACTAAAAAAACAAAAATTTTTTTGAATAGCATTTTCTGCAGTTCTGTAGCTGTGCGGTTCAGCGGTTACGTACTGTGGGTGTGTTGTGGTCTTCCAAAAAACGCCATTTAGGGCAACAAAAAATAGTTTGCAGTGTGTTATACATATGTGGAGGTGTGTGAAATAAACAATTTCTATATAGTTTTCTCCTACTGTGCTATACTAAAAAAACAACATTTTTTTTGAATAGCATTTTCTGCAGTACTTGAGCTGTGCGATTCAGCAGTTACGTACTGTGGGTGTGTTGTGGTCTTCCAAAAAACGCCATTTGGGGGTACAAAAAATAGTTTGCAGTGTGTTATACATATGTGGAGGTGTGTGAAATAAACAATTTCTATATAGTTTTCTCCTACTGTGCTATACTAAAAAAAACATTTTTTTTGAATAGCATTTTCTGCAGTTCTGTAGCTGTGCCATTCAGCGGTTACGTACTGTGGGTGTGTTGTGGTCTTCCAAAAAACGCCATTTAGGGGCACAAAAAATAGTTTGCAGTGTGTTATACATATGTGGAGGTGTGTGAAATAAACAATTTCTATATAGTTTTCTCCTACTGTGCTATACTAAAAAAACAACATTTTTTTTGAATAGCATTTTCTGCAGTTCTGTAGCTGTGCGATTCAGCGGTTACGTACTGTGGGTGTGTTGTGGTCTTCCAAAAAACGCCATTTAGGGGCACAAAAATTGTTTGCAGTGTGTTATACATATGTGGAGGTGTGTGAAATAAACAATTTCTATATAGTTTTCTCCTACTGTGCTATACTAAAAAAACAACATTTTTTTGAATAGCATTTTCTGCAGTTCTGTAGCTGTGCGGTTCAGCGGTTACGTACTGTGGGTGTATTGTGGTCTTCCAAAAAAAGGCATTTAGGGGCACAAAAAATAGTTTGCAGTGTGTTATACATATGTGGAGGTGTGTGAAATAAACAATTTCTATATAGTTTCCTCCTACTGTGCTATACTAAAAAAACAACATTTTTTTTGAATAGCATTTTCTGCAGTTCTGTAGCTGTGCGATTCAGCGGTTACGTACTGTGGGTGTGTTGTGGTCTTCCAAAAAATGCCATTTAGGGGCACAAAAAATAGTTTGCAGTGTGTTATACATATGTGGAGGTGTGTGAAATAAACAATTTCTATATAGTTTTCTCCTACTGTGCTATACTAAAAAAAAAAACATTTTCTTTGAATAGCATTTTCTGCAGTTCTGTAGCTGTGCGATTCAGCGGTTACGTACTGTGGGTGTATTGTGGTCTTCCAAAAAACGCCATTTAGGGGCACAAAAAATAGTTTGCAGTGTGTTATACATATGTGGAGGTGTGTGAAATAAACAATTTCTATATAGTTTTCTCCTACTGTGCTATACTAAAAAAACAACATTTTTTTTAATAGCATTTTCTGCAGTTCTGTAGCTGTGCGATTCAGCGGTTACGTACTGTGGGTGTGTTGTGGTCTTCCAAAAAACGCCATTTAGGGGCACAAAAAATAGTTTGCAGTGTGTTATACATATGTGGAGGTGTGTGAAATAAACAATTTCTATATAGTTTTCTCCTACTGTGCTATACTAAAAAAAACAACATTTTTTTTAATAGCATTTTCTGCAGTTCTGTAGCTGTGCGATTCAGCGGTTACGTACTGTGGGTGTGTTGTGGTCTTCCAAAAAACGCCATTTAGGGGCACAAAAAATAGTTTGCAGTGTGTTATACATATGTGGAGGTGTGTGAAATAAACAATTTCTATATAGTTTTCTCCTACTGTGCTATACTAAAAAAAACAACATTTTTTTTGAATAGCATTTTCTGCAGTTCTGTAGCTGTGCGATTCAGCGGTTACGTACTGTGGGTGTGTTGTGGTCTTCCAAAAAACGCCATTATGGGGCACAAAAATTGTTTGCAGTGTGTTATACATATGTGGAGGTGTGTGAAATAAACAATTTCTATATAGTTTTCTCCTACTGTGCTATACTAAAAAAACTATTTTTTTTTAATAGCATTTTCTGCAGTTCTGTAGCTGTGCGATTCAGCGGTTACGTACTGTGGGTGTGTTGTGGTCTTCCAAAAAACGCCATTTAGGGGCACAAAAAATAGTTTGCAGTGTGTTATACATATGTTAAGGTGTGTGAAATAAACAATTTCTATATAGTTTTCTTCTACTGTGCTATACTAAAAAAACAACATTTTTTTTGAATAGCATTTTCTGCAGTACTTGAGCTGTGCGATTCAGCAGTTACGTACTGTGGGTGTGTTGTGGTCTTCCAAAAAACGCCATTTAGGGGTACAAAAAATAGTTTGCAGTGTGTTATACATATGTGGAGGTGTGTGAAATAAACAATTTCTATATAGTTTTCTCCTACTGTGCTATACTAAAAAAAACATTTTTTTTGAATAGCATTTTCTGCAGTTCTGTAGCTGTGCCATTCAGCGGTTACGTACTGTGGGTGTGTTGTGGTCTTCCAAAAAACGCCATTTAGGGGCACAAAAATTGTTTGCAGGGTGTTATACATATGTGGAGGTGTGTGAAATAAACAATTTCTATATAGTTTTCTCCTACTGTGCTATACTAAAAAAACAAATTTTTTTTTGGAATAGCATTTTCTGCAGTTCTGTAGCTGTGCGATTCAGCGGTTACGTACTGTGGGTGTGTTGTGGTCTTCCAAAAAACGCCATTTAGGGGCACAAAAATTGTTTGCAGTGTGTTATACATATGTGGAGGTGTGTGAAATAAACAATTTCTATATAGTTTTCTCCTACTGTGCTATACTAAAAAAACATTTTTTTTTTTGAATAGCATTTTCTGCAGTTCTGTAGCTGTGCGATTCAGCGGTTACGTACTGTGGGTGTGTTGTGGTCTTCCAAAAAACGCCATTTAGGGGCACAAAAAATAGTTTGCAGTGTGTTATACATATGTGGAGGTGTGTGAAATAAACAATTTCTATATAGTTTTCTTCTACTGTGCTATACTAAAAAAACAACATTTTTTTTGAATAGCATTTTCTGCAGTTCTGTAGCTGTGCGGTTCAGCGGTTACGTACTGTGGGTGTGTTGTGGTCTTTCAAAAAACACCATTTAGGGCAACAAAAAATAGTTTGCAGTGTGTTATACATATGTGGAGGTGTGTGAAATAAATAATTTCTATATAGTTTTCTCCTACTGTGCTATACTAAAAAAACAACATTTTTTTTGAATAGCATTTTCTGCAGTACTTGAGCTGTGCGATTCAGCAGTTACGTACTGTGGGTGTGTTGTGGTCTTCCAAAAAACGCCATTTAGGGGTACAAAAAATAGTTTGCAGTGTGTTATACATATGTGGAGGTGTGTGAAATAAACAATTTCTATATAGTTTTCTCCTACTGTGCTATACTAAAAAAAAACATTTTTTTTGAATAGCATTTTCTGCAGTTCTGTAGCTGTGCCATTCAGCGGTTACGTACTGTGGGTGTGTTGTGGTCTTCCAAAAAATGCCATTTAGGGGCACAAAAAATAGTTTGCAGTGTGTTATACATATGTGGAGGTGTGTGAAATAAACAATTTCTATATAGTTTTCTACTACTGTGCTATACTAAAAAAACAACATTTTTTTGGAATAGCATTTTCTGCAGTTCTGTAGCTGTGCGATTCAGCGGTTACGTACTGTGGGTGTGTTGTGGTCTTCCAAAAAACGCCATTTAGGGGCACAAAAATTGTTTGCAGTGTGTTATACATATGTGGAGGTGTGTGAAATAAACAATTTCTATATAGTTTTCTCCTACTGTGCTATACTAAAAAAACAACATTTTTTTTAATAGCATTTTCTGCAGTTCTGTAGCTGTGCGATTCAGCGGTTACGTACTGTGGGTGTGTTGTGGTCTTCCAAAAAACGCCATTTAGGGGCACAAAAAATAGTTTGCAGTGTGTTATACATATGTGGAGGTGTGTGAAATAAACAATTTCTATATAGTTTTCTCCTACTGTGCTATACTAAAAAAAACAACATTTTTTTTGAATAGCATTTTCTGCAGTTCTGTAGCTGTGCGATTCAGCGGTTACGTACTGTGGGTGTGTTGTGGTCTTCCAAAAAACGCCATTTTGGGGCACAAAAATTGTTTGCAGTGTGTTATACATATGTGGAGGTGTGTGAAATAAACAATTTCTATATAGTTTTCTCCTACTGTGCTATACTAAAAAAACAAATTTTTTTTTGAATAGCATTTTCTGCAGTTCTGTAGCTGTGCGATTCAGCGGTTACGTACTGTGGGTGTGTTGTGGTCTTCCAAAAAACACCATTTAGGGGCACAAAAAATAGTTTGCAGTGTATTATACATATGTGGAGGTGTGTGAAATAAACAATTTCTATATAGTTTTCTTCTACTGTGCTATACTAAAAAAACAACATTTTTTTTTAATAGCATTTTCTGCAGTTCTGTAGCTGTGCGGTTCAGCGGTTACGTACTGTGGGTGTGTTGTGGTCTTCCAAAAAACGCCATTTAGGGGCACAAAAAATATTTTGCAGTGTGTTATACATATGTGGAGGTGTGTGAAATAAACAATTTCTATATAGTTTTCTTCTACTGTGCTATACTAAAAAAACAAAAATTTTTTTGAATAGCATTTTCTGCAGTTCTGTAGCTGTGCGGTTCAGCGGTTACGTACTGTGGGTGTGTTGTGGTCTTCCAAAAAACGCCATTTAGGGCAACAAAAAATAGTTTGCAGTGTGTTATACATATGTGGAGGTGTGTGAAATAAACAATTTCTATATAGTTTTCTCCTACTGTGCTATACTAAAAAAACAACATTTTTTTTGAATAGCATTTTCTGCAGTACTTGAGCTGTGCGATTCAGCAGTTACGTACTGTGGGTGTGTTGTGGTCTTCCAAAAAACGCCATTTGGGGGTACAAAAAATAGTTTGCAGTGTGTTATACATATGTGGAGGTGTGTGAAATAAACAATTTCTATATAGTTTTCTCCTACTGTGCTATACTAAAAAAAACATTTTTTTTGAATAGCATTTTCTGCAGTTCTGTAGCTGTGCCATTCAGCGGTTACGTACTGTGGGTGTGTTGTGGTCTTCCAAAAAACGCCATTTAGGGGCACAAAAAATAGTTTGCAGTGTGTTATACATATGTGGAGGTGTGTGAAATAAACAATTTCTATATAGTTTTCTCCTACTGTGCTATACTAAAAAAACAACATTTTTTTTGAATAGCATTTTCTGCAGTTCTGTAGCTGTGCGATTCAGCGGTTACGTACTGTGGGTGTGTTGTGGTCTTCCAAAAAACGCCATTTAGGGGCACAAAAATTGTTTGCAGTGTGTTATACATATGTGGAGGTGTGTGAAATAAACAATTTCTATATAGTTTTCTCCTACTGTGCTATACTAAAAAAACAACATTTTTTTGAATAGCATTTTCTGCAGTTCTGTAGCTGTGCGGTTCAGCGGTTACGTACTGTGGGTGTATTGTGGTCTTCCAAAAAAAGGCATTTAGGGGCACAAAAAATAGTTTGCAGTGTGTTATACATATGTGGAGGTGTGTGAAATAAACAATTTCTATATAGTTTTCTCCTACTGTGCTATACTAAAAAAAAAAACATTTTCTTTGAATAGCATTTTCTGCAGTTCTGTAGCTGTGCGATTCAGCGGTTACGTACTGTGGGTGTATTGTGGTCTTCCAAAAAACGCCATTTAGGGGCACAAAAAATAGTTTGCAGTGTGTTATACATATGTGGAGGTGTGTGAAATAAACAATTTCTATATAGTTTTCTCCTACTGTGCTATACTAAAAAAACAACATTTTTTTTAATAGCATTTTCTGCAGTTCTGTAGCTGTGCGATTCAGCGGTTACGTACTGTGGGTGTGTTGTGGTCTTCCAAAAAACGCCATTTAGGGGCACAAAAAATAGTTTGCAGTGTGTTATACATATGTGGAGGTGTGTGAAATAAACAATTTCTATATAGTTTTCTCCTACTGTGCTATACTAAAAAAAACAACATTTTTTTTAATAGCATTTTCTGCAGTTCTGTAGCTGTGCGATTCAGCGGTTACGTACTGTGGGTGTGTTGTGGTCTTCCAAAAAACGCCATTTAGGGGCACAAAAAATAGTTTGCAGTGTGTTATACATATGTGGAGGTGTGTGAAATAAACAATTTCTATATAGTTTTCTCCTACTGTGCTATACTAAAAAAAACAACATTTTTTTTTAATAGCATTTTCTGCAGTTCTGTAGCTGTGCGATTCAGCGGTTACGTACTGTGGGTGTGTTGTGGTCTTCCAAAAAACGCCATTATGGGGCACAAAAATTGTTTGCAGTGTGTTATACATATGTGGAGGTGTGTGAAATAAACAATTTCTATATAGTTTTCTCCTACTGTGCTATACTAAAAAAACTATTTTTTTTTTAATAGCATTTTCTGCAGTTCTGTAGCTGTGCGATTCAGCGGTTACGTACTGTGGGTGTGTTGTGGTCTTCCAAAAAACGCCATTTAGGGGTACAAAAAATAGTTTGCAGTGTGTTATACATATGTGGAGGTGTGTGAAATAAACAATTTCTATATAGTTTTCTCCTACTGTGCTATACTAAAAAAAACATTTTTTTTGAATAGCATTTTCTGCAGTTCTGTAGCTGTGCCATTCAGCGGTTACGTACTGTGGGTGTGTTGTGGTCTTCCAAAAAACGCCATTTAGGGGCACAAAAATTGTTTGCAGGGTGTTATACATATGTGGAGGTGTGTGAAATAAACAATTTCTATATAGTTTTCTCCTACTGTGCTATACTAAAAAAACAAATTTTTTTTTGGAATAGCATTTTCTGCAGTTCTGTAGCTGTGCGATTCAGCGGTTACGTACTGTGGGTGTGTTGTGGTCTTCCAAAAAACGCCATTTAGGGGCACAAAAATTGTTTGCAGTGTGTTATACATATGTGGAGGTGTGTGAAATAAACAATTTCTATATAGTTTTCTCCTACTGTGCTATACTAAAAAAACATTTTTTTTTTTGAATAGCATTTTCTGCAGTTCTGTAGCTGTGCGATTCAGCGGTTACGTACTGTGGGTGTGTTGTGGTCTTCCAAAAAACGCCATTTAGGGGCACAAAAAATAGTTTGCAGTGTGTTATACATATGTGGAGGTGTGTGAAATAAACAATTTCTATATAGTTTTCTTCTACTGTGCTATACTAAAAAAACAACATTTTTTTTGAATAGCATTTTCTGCAGTTCTGTAGCTGTGCGGTTCAGCGGTTACGTACTGTGGGTGTGTTGTGGTCTTTCAAAAAACACCATTTAGGGCAACAAAAAATAGTTTGCAGTGTGTTATACATATGTGGAGGTGTGTGAAATAAATAATTTCTATATAGTTTTCTCCTACTGTGCTATACTAAAAAAACAACATTTTTTTTTAATAGCATTTTCTGCAGTACTTGAGCTGTGCGATTCAGCAGTTACGTACTGTGGGTGTGTTGTGGTCTTCCAAAAAACGCCATTTAGGGGTACAAAAAATAGTTTGCAGTGTGTTATACATATGTGGAGGTGTGTGAAATAAACAATTTCTATATAGTTTTCTCCTACTGTGCTATACTAAAAAAAAACATTTTTTTTGAATAGCATTTTCTGCAGTTCTGTAGCTGTGCCATTCAGCGGTTACGTACTGTGGGTGTGTTGTGGTCTTCCAAAAAATGCCATTTAGGGGCACAAAAAATAGTTTGCAGTGTGTTATACATATGTGGAGGTGTGTGAAATAAACAATTTCTATATAGTTTTCTACTACTGTGCTATACTAAAAAAACAACATTTTTTTGGAATAGCATTTTCTGCAGTTCTGTAGCTGTGCGATTCAGCGGTTACGTACTGTGGGTGTGTTGTGGTCTTCCAAAAAACGCCATTTAGGGGCACAAAAATTGTTTGCAGTGTGTTATACATATGTGGAGGTGTGTGAAATAAACAATTTCTATATAGTTTTCTCCTACTGTGCTATACTAAAAAAACAAATTTTTTTTTGAATAGCATTTTCTGCAGTTCTGTAGCTGTGCGATTCAGCGGTTACGTACTGTGGGTGTGTTGTGGTCTTCCAAAAAACACCATTTAGGGGCACAAAAAATAGTTTGCAGTGTGTTATACATATGTGGAGGTGTGTGAAATAAACAATTTCTATATAGTTTTCTCCTACTGTGCTATACTAAAAAAACAACATTTTTTTGAATAGCATTTTCTGCAGTTCTGTAGCTGTGCGATTCAGCGGTTACGTACTGTGGGTGTGTTGTGGTCTTCCAAAAAATGCCATTTAGGGGCACAAAAAATAGTTTGCAGTGTGTTATACATATGTGGAGGTGTGTGAAATAAACAATTTCTATATAGTTTTCTCCTACTGTGCTATACTAAAAAAAAAAACATTTTCTTTGAATAGCATTTTCTGCAGTTCTGTAGCTGTGCGATTCAGCGGTTACGTACTGTGGGTGTATTGTGGTCTTCCAAAAAACGCCATTTAGGGGCACAAAAAATAGTTTGCAGTGTGTTATACATATGTGGAGGTGTGTGAAATAAACAATTTCTATATAGTTTTCTCCTACTGTGCTATACTAAAAAAACAACATTTTTTTTAATAGCATTTTCTGCAGTTCTGTAGCTGTGCGATTCAGCGGTTACGTACTGTGGGTGTGTTGTGGTCTTCCAAAAAACGCCATTTAGGGGCACAAAAAATAGTTTGCAGTGTGTTATACATATGTGGAGGTGTGTGAAATAAACAATTTCTATATAGTTTTCTCCTACTGTGCTATACTAAAAAAAACAACATTTTTTTTAATAGCATTTTCTGCAGTTCTGTAGCTGTGCGATTCAGCGGTTACGTACTGTGGGTGTGTTGTGGTCTTCCAAAAAACGCCATTTAGGGGCACAAAAATTGTTTGCAGTGTGTTATACATATGTGGAGGTGTGTGAAATAAACAATTTCTATATAGTTTTCTCCTACTGTGCTATACTAAAAAAACAAATTTTTTTTTGAATAGCATTTTCTGCAGTTCTGTAGCTGTGCGATTCAGCGGTTACGTACTGTGGGTGTGTTGTGGTCTTCCAAAAAACACCATTTAGGGGCACAAAAAATAGTTTGCAGTGTGTTATACATATGTGGAGGTGTGTGAAATAAACAATTTCTATATAGTTTTCTCCTACTGTGCTATACTAAAAAAACAACATTTTTTTGAATAGCATTTTCTGCAGTTCTGTAGCTGTGCGATTCAGCGGTTACGTACTGTGGGTGTGTTGTGGTCTTCCAAAAAATGCCATTTAGGGGCACAAAAAATAGTTTGCAGTGTGTTATACATATGTGGAGGTGTGTGAAATAAACAATTTCTATATAGTTTTCTCCTACTGTGCTATACTAAAAAAAAAAACATTTTCTTTGAATAGCATTTTCTGCAGTTCTGTAGCTGTGCGATTCAGCGGTTACGTACTGTGGGTGTATTGTGGTCTTCCAAAAAACGCCATTTAGGGGCACAAAAAATAGTTTGCAGTGTGTTATACATATGTGGAGGTGTGTGAAATAAACAATTTCTATATAGTTTTCTCCTACTGTGCTATACTAAAAAAACAACATTTTTTTTAATAGCATTTTCTGCAGTTCTGTAGCTGTGCGATTCAGCGGTTACGTACTGTGGGTGTGTTGTGGTCTTCCAAAAAACGCCATTTAGGGGCACAAAAAATAGTTTGCAGTGTGTTATACATATGTGGAGGTGTGTGAAATAAACAATTTCTATATAGTTTTCTCCTACTGTGCTATACTAAAAAAAACAACATTTTTTTTAATAGCATTTTCTGCAGTTCTGTAGCTGTGCGATTCAGCGGTTACGTACTGTGGGTGTGTTGTGGTCTTCCAAAAAACGCCATTTAGGGGCACAAAAAATAGTTTGCAGTGTGTTATACATATGTGGAGGTGTGTGAAATAAACAATTTCTATATAGTTTTCTCCTACTGTGCTATACTAAAAAAAACAACATTTTTTTTGAATAGCATTTTCTGCAGTTCTGTAGCTGTGCGATTCAGCGGTTACGTACTGTGGGTGTGTTGTGGTCTTCCAAAAAACGCCATTATGGGGCACAAAAATTGTTTGCAGTGTGTTATACATATGTGGAGGTGTGTGAAATAAACAATTTCTATATAGTTTTCTCCTACTGTGCTATACTAAAAAAACTATTTTTTTTTTAATAGCATTTTCTGCAGTTCTGTAGCTGTGCGATTCAGCGGTTACGTACTGTGGGTGTGTTGTGGTCTTCCAAAAAACGCCATTTAGGGGCACAAAAAATAGTTTGCAGTGTGTTATACATATGTGGAGGTGTGTGAAATAAACAATTTCTATATAGTTTTCTTCTACTGTGCTATACTAAAAAAACAACATTTTTTTTGAATAGCATTTTCTGCAGTACTTGAGCTGTGCGATTCAGCAGTTACGTACTGTGGGTGTGTTGTGGTCTTCCAAAAAACGCCATTTAGGGGTACAAAAAATAGTTTGCAGTGTGTTATACATATGTGGAGGTGTGTGAAATAAACAATTTCTATATAGTTTTCTCCTACTGTGCTATACTAAAAAAAACATTTTTTTTGAATAGCATTTTCTGCAGTTCTGTAGCTGTGCCATTCAGCGGTTACGTACTGTGGGTGTGTTGTGGTCTTCCAAAAAACGCCATTTAGGGGCACAAAAATTGTTTGCAGGGTGTTATACATATGTGGAGGTGTGTGAAATAAACAATTTCTATATAGTTTTCTCCTACTGTGCTATACTAAAAAAACAAATTTTTTTTTGGAATAGCATTTTCTGCAGTTCTGTAGCTGTGCGATTCAGCGGTTACGTACTGTGGGTGTGTTGTGGTCTTCCAAAAAACGCCATTTAGGGGCACAAAAATTGTTTGCAGTGTGTTATACATATGTGGAGGTGTGTGAAATAAACAATTTCTATATAGTTTTCTCCTACTGTGCTATACTAAAAAAACATTTTTTTTTTTGAATAGCATTTTCTGCAGTTCTGTAGCTGTGCGATTCAGCGGTTACGTACTGTGGGTGTGTTGTGGTCTTCCAAAAAACGCCATTTAGGGGCACAAAAAATAGTTTGCAGTGTGTTATACATATGTGGAGGTGTGTGAAATAAACAATTTCTATATAGTTTTCTTCTACTGTGCTATACTAAAAAAACAACATTTTTTTTGAATAGCATTTTCTGCAGTTCTGTAGCTGTGCGGTTCAGCGGTTACGTACTGTGGGTGTGTTGTGGTCTTTCAAAAAACACCATTTAGGGCAACAAAAAATAGTTTGCAGTGTGTTATACATATGTGGAGGTGTGTGAAATAAATAATTTCTATATAGTTTTCTCCTACTGTGCTATACTAAAAAAACAACATTTTTTTTGAATAGCATTTTCTGCAGTACTTGAGCTGTGCGATTCAGCAGTTACGTACTGTGGGTGTGTTGTGGTCTTCCAAAAAACGCCATTTAGGGGTACAAAAAATAGTTTGCAGTGTGTTATACATATGTGGAGGTGTGTGAAATAAACAATTTCTATATAGTTTTCTCCTACTGTGCTATACTAAAAAAAAACATTTTTTTTGAATAGCATTTTCTGCAGTTCTGTAGCTGTGCCATTCAGCGGTTACGTACTGTGGGTGTGTTGTGGTCTTCCAAAAAATGCCATTTAGGGGCACAAAAAATAGTTTGCAGTGTGTTATACATATGTGGAGGTGTGTGAAATAAACAATTTCTATATAGTTTTCTACTACTGTGCTATACTAAAAAAACAACATTTTTTTGGAATAGCATTTTCTGCAGTTCTGTAGCTGTGCGATTCAGCGGTTACGTACTGTGGGTGTGTTGTGGTCTTCCAAAAAACGCCATTTAGGGGCACAAAAATTGTTTGCAGTGTGTTATACATATGTGGAGGTGTGTGAAATAAACAATTTCTATATAGTTTTCTCCTACTGTGCTATACTAAAAAAACAAATTTTTTTTTGAATAGCATTTTCTGCAGTTCTGTAGCTGTGCGATTCAGCGGTTACGTACTGTGGGTGTGTTGTGGTCTTCCAAAAAACACCATTTAGGGGCACAAAAAATAGTTTGCAGTGTGTTATACATATGTGGAGGTGTGTGAAATAAACAATTTCTATATAGTTTTCTCCTACTGTGCTATACTAAAAAAACAACATTTTTTTGAATAGCATTTTCTGCAGTTCTGTAGCTGTGCGGTTCAGCGGTTACGTACTGTGGGTGTATTGTGGTCTTCCAAAAAAAGGCATTTAGGGGCACAAAAAATAGTTTGCAGTGTGTTATACATATGTGGAGGTGTGTGAAATAAACAATTTCTATATAGTTTTCTCCTACTGTGCTATACTAAAAAAACAACATTTTTTTTGAATAGCATTTTCTGCAGTTCTGTAGCTGTGCGATTCAGCGGTTACGTACTGTGGGTGTGTTGTGGTCTTCCAAAAAATGCCATTTAGGGGCACAAAAAATAGTTTGCAGTGTGTTATACATATGTGGAGGTGTGTGAAATAAACAATTTCTATATAGTTTTCTCCTACTGTGCTATACTAAAAAAACAACATTTTTTTTGAATAGCATTTTCTGCAGTTCTGTAGCTGTGCGATTCAGCGGTTACGTACTGTGGGTGTGTTGTGGTCTTCCAAAAAACGCCATTTAGGGGCACAAAAATTGTTTGCAGTGTGTTATACATATGTGGAGGTGTGTGAAATAAACAATTTCTATATAGTTTTCTCCTACTGTGCTATACTAAAAAAACAAATTTTTTTTTGAATAGCATTTTCTGCAGTTCTGTAGCTGTGCGATTCAGCGGTTACGTACTGTGGGTGTGTTGTGGTCTTCCAAAAAACACCATTTAGGGGCACAAAAAATAGTTTGCAGTGTGTTATACATATGTGGAGGTGTGTGAAATAAACAATTTCTATATAGTTTTCTCCTACTGTGCTATACTAAAAAAACAACATTTTTTTGAATAGCATTTTCTGCAGTTCTGTAGCTGTGCGGTTCAGCGGTTACGTACTGTGGGTGTATTGTGGTCTTCCAAAAAAAGGCATTTAGGGGCACAAAAAATAGTTTGCAGTGTGTTATACATATGTGGAGGTGTGTGAAATAAACAATTTCTATATAGTTTTCTCCTACTGTGCTATACTAAAAAAACAACATTTTTTTTGAATAGCATTTTCTGCAGTTCTGTAGCTGTGCGATTCAGCGGTTACGTACTGTGGGTGTGTTGTGGTCTTCCAAAAAATGCCATTTAGGGGCACAAAAAATAGTTTGCAGTGTGTTATACATATGTGGAGGTGTGTGAAATAAACAATTTCTATATAGTTTTCTCCTACTGTGCTATACTAAAAAAAAAAACATTTTCTTTGAATAGCATTTTCTGCAGTTCTGTAGCTGTGCGATTCAGCGGTTACGTACTGTGGGTGTATTGTGGTCTTCCAAAAAACGCCATTTAGGGGCACAAAAAATAGTTTGCAGTGTGTTATACATATGTGGAGGTGTGTGAAATAAACAATTTCTATATAGTTTTCTCCTACTGTGCTATACTAAAAAAACAACATTTTTTTAAATAGCATTTTCTGCAGTTTTGTAGCTGTGCGATTCAGCGGTTACGTACTGTGGGTGTGTTGTGGTCTTCCAAAAAACGCCATTTAGGGGCACAAAAAATAGTTTGCAGTGTGTTATACATATGTGGAGGTGTGTGAAATAAACAATTTCTATATAGTTTTCTCCTACTGTGCTATACTAAAAAAAACAACATTTTTTTTGAATAGCATTTTCTGCAGTTCTGTAGCTGTGCGATTCAGCGGTTACGTACTGTGGGTGTGTTGTGGTCTTCCAAAAAACGCCATTATGGGGCACAAAAATTGTTTGCAGTGTGTTATACATATGTGGAGGTGTGTGAAATAAACAATTTCTATATAGTTTTCTCCTACTGTGCTATACTAAAAAAACTATTTTTTTTTAATAGCATTTTCTGCAGTTCTGTAGCTGTGCGATTCAGCGGTTACGTACTGTGGGTGTGTTGTGGTCTTCCAAAAAATGCCATTTAGGGGCACAAAAAATAGTTTGCAGTGTGTTATACATATGTGGAGGTGTGTGAAATAAACAATTTCTATATAGTTTTCTTCTACTGTGCTATACTAAAAAAACAACATGTTTTTTTGAATAGCATTTTCTGCAGTACTTGAGCTGTGCGATTCAGCAGTTACGTACTGTGGGTGTGTTGTGGTCTTCCAAAAAACGCCATTTAGGGGTACAAAAAATAGTTTGCAGTGTGTTATACATATGTGGAGGTGTGTGAAATAAACAATTTCTATATAGTTTTCTCCTACTGTGCTATACTAAAAAAAACATTTTTTTTGAATAGCATTTTCTGCAGTTCTGTAGCTGTGCCATTCAGCGGTTACGTACTGTGGGTGTGTTGTGGTCTTCCAAAAAACGCCATTTAGGGGCACAAAAATTGTTTGCAGGGTGTTATACATATGTGGAGGTGTGTGAAATAAACAATTTCTATATAGTTTTCTCCTACTGTGCTATACTAAAAAAACAAATTTTTTTTTGGAATAGCATTTTCTGCAGTTCTGTAGCTGTGCGATTCAGCGGTTACGTACTGTGGGTGTGTTGTGGTCTTCCAAAAAACGCCATTTAGGGGCACAAAAATTGTTTGCAGTGTGTTATACATATGTGGAGGTGTGTGAAATAAACAATTTCTATATAGTTTTCTCCTACTGTGCTATACTAAAAAAAATTTTTTTTTTTGAATAGCATTTTCTGCAGTTCTGTAGCTGTGCGATTCAGCGGTTACGTACTGTGGGTGTGTTGTGGTCTTCCAAAAAACGCCATTTAGGGGCACAAAAAATAGTTTGCAGTGTGTTATACATATGTGGAGGTGTGTGAAATAAACAATTTCTATATAGTTTTCTTCTACTGTGCTATACTAAAAAAACAACATTTTTTTTGAATAGCATTTTCTGCAGTTCTGTAGCTGTGCGGTTCAGCGGTTACGTACTGTGGGTGTGTTGTGGTCTTTCAAAAAACACCATTTAGGGCAACAAAAAATAGTTTGCAGTGTGTTATACATATGTGGAGGTGTGTGAAATAAATAATTTCTATATAGTTTTCTCCTACGGTGCTATACTAAAAAAACAACATTTTTTTTGAATAGCATTTTCTGCAGTACTTGAGCTGTGCGATTCAGCAGTTACGTACTGTGGGTGTGTTGTGGTCTTCCAAAAAACGCCATTTAGGGGTACAAAAAATAGTTTGCAGTGTGTTATACATATGTGGAGGTGTGTGAAATAAACAATTTCTATATAGTTTTCTCCTACTGTGCTATACTAAAAAAAAACATTTTTTTTTAATAGCATTATCTGCAGTTCTGTAGCTGTGCCATTCAGCGGTTACGTACTGTGGGTGTGTTGTGGTCTTCCAAAAAATGCCATTTAGGGGCACAAAAAATAGTTTGCAGTGTGTTATACATATGTGGAGGTGTGTGAAATAAACAATTTCTATATAGTTTTCTCCTACTGTGCTATACTAAAAAAACAACATTTTTTTTGAATAGCATTTTCTGCAGTTCTGTAGCTGTGCGATTCAGCGGTTACGTACTGTGGGTGTGTTGTGGTCTTCCAAAAAACGCCATTTAGGGGCACAAAAATTGTTTGCAGTGTGTTATACATATGTGGAGGTGTGTGAAATAAACAATTTCTATATAGTTTTCTCCTACTGTGCTATACTAAAAAAACAAATTTTTTTTGAATAGCATTTTCTGCAGTTCTGTAGCTGTGCGATTCAGCGGTTACGTACTGTGGGTGTGTTGTGGTCTTCCAAAAAACACCATTTAGGGGCACAAAAAATAGTTTGCAGTGTGTTATACATATGTGGAGGTGTGTGAAATAAACAATTTCTATATAGTTTTCTCCTACTGTGCTATACTAAAAAAACAAAATTTTTTTTGAATAGCATTTTCTGCAGTTCTGTAGCTGTGCCATTCAGCGGTTACGTACTGTGGGTGTATTGTGGTCTTCCAAAAAACGCCATTTAGGGGCACAAAAAATAGTTTGCAGTGTGTTATACATATGTGGAGGTGTGTGAAATAAACAATTTCTATATAGTTTTCTCCTACTGTGCTATACTAAAAAAACAACATTTTTTTTGAATAGCATTTTCTGCAGTTCTGTAGCTGTGCGATTCAGCGGTTACGTACTGTGGGTGTGTTGTGGTCTTCCAAAAAATGCCATTTAGGGGCACAAAAAATAGTTTGCAGTGTGTTATACATATGTGGAGGTGTGTGAAATAAACAATTTCTATATAGTTTTCTCCTACTGTGCTATACTAAAAAAAAAACATTTTCTTTGAATAGCATTTTCTGCAGTTCTGTAGCTGTGCGATTCAGCGGTTACGTACTGTGGGTGTATTGTGGTCTTCCAAAAAACGCCATTTAGGGGCACAAAAAATAGTTTGCAGTGTGTTATACATATGTGGAGGTGTGTGAAATAAACAATTTCTATATAGTTTTCTCCTACTGTGCTATACTAAAAAAAAAAACATTTTCTTTGAATAGCATTTTCTGCAGTTCTGTAGCTGTGCGATTCAGCGGTTACGTACTGTGGGTGTATTGTGGTCTTCCAAAAAACGCCATTTAGGGGCACAAAAAATAGTTTGCAGTGTGTTATACATATGTGGAGGTGTGTGAAATAAACAATTTCTATATAGTTTTCTCCTACTGTGCTATACTAAAAAAACAACATTTTTTTTGAATAGCATTTTCTGCAGTACTTGAGCTGTGCGATTCAGCAGTTACGTACTGTGGGTGTGTTGTGGTCTTCCAAAAAACGCCATTTAGGGGTACAAAAAATAGTTTGCAGTGTGTTATACATATGTGGAGGTGTGTGAAATAAACAATTTCTATATAGTTTTCTCCTACTGTGCTATACTAAAAAAAAAACATTTTTTTTGAATAGCATTTTCTGCAGTTCTGTAGCTGTGCCATTCAGCGGTTACGTACTGTGGGTGTGTTGTGGTCTTCCAAAAAACGCCATTTAGGGGCACAAAAAATTGTTTGCAGTGTGTTATACATATGTGGAGGTGTGTGAAATAAACAATTTCTATATAGTTTTCTTCTACTGTGCTATACTAAAAAAACAAAAAAATTTTTGAATAGCATTTTCTGCAGTTCTGTAGCTGTGCGATTCAGCGGTTACGTACTGTGGGTGTGTTGTGGTCTTCCAAAAAACGCCATTTAGGGCCACAAAAAATATTTTGCAGTGTGTTATATATATGTGGAGGTGTGTGAAATAAACAATTTCTATATAGTTTTCTTCTACTGTGTTATACTAAAAAAAAAAACATTTTTTTTGAATAGCATTTTCTGCAGTTCTGTAGCTGTGCGATTCAGCGGTTACGTACTGTGGGTGTGTTCTGCTCTTCCAAAAACACCCATTTAGGGCAAGATCCTAAATTTGGAAAATATGAGGAGAAGGTCAAAGGGACGTGGTGGCCCCGGTCGTAGTGCTGCTGGTGGAGCTCCTGTTGCAGGGAGAGGACGTGGTGGATCTGTGCCAGATACACGCACAAGTGAAACACCTTCCTCAGGTGCGAGTAGGCGACCGAGCCTGCGGCGGTATTTTGTCGCGCCTAATGAGGCTGTACGAATGTTTAGGCCAGGACAAGTACAGGCGATATTAGATTGGGTTGTTGACAGTGCCTCGGGTTCCTTCACATTGTCTCCCACCCACTCTTCTGATGAAAGATCAGAGTTGGTACCTGAAACCCATGTCCATCAGTCTTTCACCTCACCCCCTTGCAAATCAGCCAAGCAGTCTGAGCCCCAAATCATGCAGCAGTCTCTTCTGCTTTTCGATGACTCTGTTAGCAGGGTTTCCCAGGGCCATCCACCTAGCCCTGCCCCAGAAGTGGAAGAGATTGAGTGCACCGATGCCCAACCACTTATGTTTCATGATGAGTACATGGGAGGACCATCGCAGTACGTCTCGGATGATGATGAAACACAGGTGCCAACTGCTGCTGCTTTCGCAATTGTGCAGACAGACAAGGAGGGCAGGGGTGAAGACTGGGTGGAAGATGATGTGGAGGACGATGAGGTCCTCGACCCCACATGGAATCAACGTTATGCAGGTGACCAGTGTAGTTTGGAGGAAGAGGCGGTGGTCGCACAGAGCCACCAGCACAGCAGAAGAGGAAGCAGGGTGCAAAAGCGGAGCGTCCGTCCCCTAGACAGTATGTCTGCTACTGCCCAACGCAGCAAGGGACCGAGCACACCAAAGCCAGGTCCAAGGAGTTCCCTAGCGTGGCAGTTCTTCACACAATGTGCTGATGATAAGACACGAGTGGTTTGCACGCTGTGCAATCAGAGCCTGAAGCGAGGCATAAACGTTCTCAACCTGAGCACAACCTGCATGACCAGGCATCTAAGTGCAAAGCACGAGCTGCAGTGGAGTAGACACCTCAAAAACCAAGAAAGGTCTCTGGCTCCTCCTGCTTCCTCTTCTGCTGCAGTCTCGACCTCTTCATCCACCTTTGTAGTGACAGTGGCACCTGCCACCCCGCAAACAGAGGATCTGCCAGCAACACTACCACCTGGGTCACCAACCATCTCCACAATGTCCCATGGAAGCGTTCAGCTCTCTATCTCCCAAACATTGGAGTGGAAGAGGAAGTACCCCCCTAGCCACCCGCGATCCCTGGCCCTGAATGCAAGCATTTCAAAACTCCTGGCCTTTGAAATGCTGTCATTCCTTCTGGTGGAGACGCAGAGTTTTAAAAGCCTGATGGCATTGGCTGTCCCACAGTACGTCGTGCCCAGCCGCCACTACTTTTCCAGGCGAGCCATCCCTTCCCTGCACAACCAAGTGGGGGACAAAATCAGGTGTGCACTGCGCAACGCCATCTGTGGCAAGGTCCACCTAACTACGGATGCGTGGACCAGTAAGCACGGTCAGGGACGTTATATCTCCCTAACAGCACACTGGGTAAATGCAGTGGCGGCTGGGCCTGAGGCAGATAGCAGTTTGGCGCATGTCCTTCCACCACGGAGGATTGCAGAGCGCTTCAGTTTGCCTCCTGTTGCTAACTCCTCCTACTCCGCTTCCTCATCCTCTACCGCCTCCTCATCCGGTCAGCGTAACATCTTCACCACCAACTCCAGCACAGCCAGGGGTAAACGACAGCAGGCAGTTTTAAAACTTTCCTGTTTGGGGGAAAAACCCCACACCGCGCAGGAGTTGTGGAGGGACATGGAACAACAGACCAATGAGTGGTTGCTGTCAGTGAGCCTCAAGCCCGGCCTGGTGGTGTGCGATAATGGGCGAAATCCCGTAGCAGCTCTGGGCCTAGCCGGTTTGACGCACATCCCTTGCCTGGCGCATGTGCTGAACTTGGTGGTCCAGAGGTTCCTTAAAAATTACCCCAATATGCCAGAGCTGCTGCAGAAAGTGCGGGCTGTGTGTGCGCACTTTCGGCATTCTCACCCTGCTGCTGCTCGCCTGTCAGCGCTGCAGCGTAACTTCGGCCTTCTTGCTCACCGCCTCATATGTGACGTGCCCACAAATTGGAACTCCACCTTGCACATGCTGGCCAGACTGTGCGAGCAGCAGCAGGCGATAGTGGAGTTTCAGCTGCAGCAATCACGCATGAGTCACTCTGCGGAACAGCACCACTTCACCACCAATAACTGGGCCTCCATGCGAGACCTGTGTGCCTTGTTGCGCTGTTTCGAGTACTCCACCAACATGTCCAGTGCCAATGACGCCGTTCTCAGCGTTACTATCCCAGTTCTATGCCTCCTTGAAAAAACGCTTCGGGCGATGATGGAAGAGGATGTGGCACAGGAGGATGAGGAGGAGGAGGAGGAAGCGGGATCATTTCAAAGGCTTTCAGGGCAGTCTTTCACAAGTAGCTACGAGGGTGGGTTCCTGCACCAACAAATGCCAGGTACACAATTGTCCGGCAGAAAGGGCACAGTTCTGGAGGATGACGAGGTGGAGGAGGAGATGGAGGAGGAGGAGCCATTTTCACAGCAGGGTGGCACCCAGACCAGCTTGTGGCCATCACTGGTGCGTGGCTGGGGGGATACAGAGGACACAGACGATACACCTCCCACAGAGGACAGCTTTTCTTTGCCTCTGGGCAGCCTGGCACACATGAGCGATTCCTTGCTAGAGTGTTTCCGCAATGACCGCCGAGTTGCCCACATTTTAACTGGTGCTGATTACTGGGTGGCCACCCTGCTGGATCCCCGTTACAAGGACAACGTACCGTCCTTAATTCCCTCACTGGAGCGGGATCGTAAGATGCGTGAGTACAAGCGCACGCTGGTAGACGCGCTGCTGGTGGCATTCCCACCTGACAGCGGGCGTACGGTGGAAGCACAAGGCGAAGGCAGAGGAGGAGGAAGAGGTCGCCAATGCAGCTGGGGCACCGGCAGCACCTCAGAAGGTAAGGTTAGCATGGCTGAAATGTGGAAAAGCTTTGTCAGCACGCCACAACAACCAGCACCACCAGCTGAGATGGAACGTCTTAGCAGGAGGCAGCATTTCACCAACATGGTTGAGCAGTATGTGTCCACAGGCCTACACGTACTGGATGACGGGTCTGCCCCCTTTAACTTCTGGGTCTCCAAATTGGGCACATGGCCTGAGCTTGCCCTTTATGCCTTGGAGGTGCTGGCCTGCCCTGCAGCCAGTGTATTATCTGAACGTGTATTTAGCACGGCAGGGGGCGTTATCACAGACAAGCGCAGCCCCCTGTCCAGAGCCAATGTGGACAAGCTCACGTTCATTAAAATGAACCAGGCAAGGATCCCACAGGACTTGTCTGTACCTTCTGCAGAATAGACATGTATACCGGTGTTGTGACAAAAATTGTCCGGCCATCGGATTGTGCCCGGCCCATACTGCGAAGGCGCAGCGCTTGCGCAGTACAGAGGACAAGGAGATTCACAAAATCTCCGAAGATGAACGGCGCCTGCGCCGTGAGTGCAGGTTCAAGCCCCACCATCCAAGTGGACATACGGTAGCACATAGTAACAGGGCCCCTCACGGGCTCGGTTCGATCGACACGCTTCGGGCACGGCCTCACTTGGCTCGGCTTGAACCACGGATGGTGTGGCCTTCACCTGAACTCACCACGCAGGCGCCGTTCGTCTTGGGAGATTTTCGAAATCCCCTTGTCCTACATACTGAGCAAGTGCAGTACAGGGTGGACACTATTTGACGGGGGACAGAATTCGACACATCACCGGCCTTACCCAGCCATTGTTGTATTTTTGAACCAGTGTTGGCTACCTCGTCCTCCTCCACCGCCGCTTCCACCTACACAGCCACATCCACCGCCACCTCAAACTCCTACTCCATATGGACCTCGTCCTCCTAGGTCAAGATTATAATTTTTATTTTATTTTTTTGTAGCGCACAGATCCTTTCCCCCTTACCTGCCTTTATGTTGTTGGCTCCTCGCAGGAGGGAGAAAGGCACACCGCACTACCAGTCCGTACCCTCCTATATAAAGAGGTTGAGCGATGTACTTGACGGGCCGTGTCCACAGCCGGAGTCAAAACTCCTCCAGAGGATGATTCTCACCTCTACTGTAGGTAGAGGCAAGTCCTTTAATTCCCAGTAAAGTCAATGTCCACACCAGCTGAAATTACAACTCTTATTCTCTCATGGCAAAATAAACTCTACTCAGATAGAAAAGGTTAGAGCAAAGAAACAGGACGGCTTAAGGTGTGGAGGAGGTCCAGGCACAAACGTAGCACATTAACTTCACTGCTTTGGTTTCTCAAACTGTTTTAGGTGCACGGTCTCTGCCACAGACCTTGAGGTTGGTCTCTGCCACAGACCGGGTGTACAAGGCCCCTGCCACGGACCTGGAGAACTTTGGTCTCTGCCACAGACAAGGGTGTATAAGGCCCCTGCCACGGGCCGGGTGAATAAGGCCTCTGATACAGTCAAGATGACCTTGAGCTTCTCCTTCTACGAACCTAGCCCATATCAAGGGAAAGACATCTCTCCAGGGAGTCAACAGACCCTTCCTTCACCGTGACTCCCGCATCGGTCCATCAGAATTAACCTCCCTTCCCTGGAACATGGTCCCCTACACGAGGCGGCACCCTAAGACTCCTCGACCCTTAGCGGACTCCAGACGAAGGCTCTGGACTCCAGGCTTTACTCCCGCACCTAGGCCTCCATAGCCAGGGCAGCAGGAACTCCAGGATAGTACCTCACCCTGGGCTAAAGGTACCCGAGATGGAACAGGAACACATGCACCCAGGCCGAAGGCACCTGGGCGTGGACCCCACTGGACATCAGCCCCCAGGCCAAAGGTCTGCCCCTTTTATATGCTCTCCCGGCATGCACAGCAGGTTCCCCGCCCCGCTGTACTACTGCCAAGAGGGGACACAAAAGGCACAGCACTGTATCGGCGGTTCAACCCTAGCCTACCATGGCAGCACCACCTGTAGGCCTCAGGGTACTGCACACCAATACTGTCCCCCGAGGACAAAATGGTCCATGAATCTTACAGAATTAGGGTGTTTGAGCCTATTTACCACTCAAACACTTCCCCTAAATTTAGCACCCGCTACATTTTTATTTCAAAGTATTTTATTTTCCCACTAGCTTATCCATTAAATTGAATAATTTATTCCAGAAAGGGCGTATTCTGGGGCATTCCCACCATATGTGTGGCATCATGCCGTTGAGTTTCTGAGGTTCTTAATGACTTCCCGTACCTCTTCTGCTGAAAAGGGGGCCTCCAGCATATTTTTTTATTTTTTTATGTTATTTTAAGTTATTTCCCTATCCACATTTGTTTGCAGAGCACTTGCCATGCTCTTAACAACATTTTGCTGCCATTTTCAGCCCTCTAGCCCTTTCCATTACCTTTTTAGAGCCTTTTTAGTCCTTAGAAGTCCGGGTTCCCACTGACTTCAACGGGGTTCGGGTTCGGGTTCGGGTTAAAGTTCGGTCCCGAACCCGAACTTTTTTCCGAAGTTCGGCCGAACCCGTCGAACCCGAACATCCAGGTGTCCGCTCAACTCTAACTGTAACATATAAAGGTAACTGAAAACCTGTTGACTTGGTGGAAGGGAGGGTTATAACCCCTGTCTGTTTATTTTTTGCCATGTTTGTCGGAAATTAGAGAAAATCCCTGCTAATTAAGTGAATTCCTTGGGTATGCACAGGTCACCAGAACTTGTGTGCCCATTTGAAAATGTCCCTTCCATTACTTTTCTAAGGACAGCCCAAAATGTGTGGTTCCTTTTACTTTTACTTTCAATGATAATGGTAAACAGGACAAATAGAGAGTGTGAATTTCCCTAACAGGTGCACAGACTGCACTAAAACAGTTTTCCCATCCATCTCCACTCTAAAACAAACAAAAAAAGCTTTGCTTTTAATTATACTTCGAATAAAAAATAAACTTTTATGATTTAATGACAATTGGATCTTAAGTACTCATCATGTCTAGTCATTACTAGATAACAACCCGCTATGGTCACCATAATAATAAACTATAGTGTACATTTTTACTTATTAATCTAAAAATCTGTAAAGTTGTATAGCTATACATCTCAGTCTGTTGGTGATATTACAAATCTGTTTAACCACTTCAGCCCTGGACCATTTTGCTGGTCAAAGACCAGGCCACTTTTTGCGATTCAGCACTGCGTTACTTTAACTGACAATTGCACGGTCGCACGACGTGACTCCCAGACAAAATTCACGTCCTTTTTTCCCCACAAATAGAGCTTTCTTTTGGTGGTATTTGATCACCATCATCATCTCCTGTTTGTTTTTTTTGCGCTATAAACAAAAATAGAGCGAAAATTGAGAAAAAAATTCAATATTTTTTACTTTTTGCTATAATAAATATCCCCAAAAAAATATAAAAAAACTTTTTTTCCTCAGTTTAGGCCGATACGTATTCTACATATTTTTGGTAAAAAAAATTGCAATAAGCGTTTATTGATTGGTTTGCGCAAAAGTTATAGTGTCTACAAAATAGGGGGTAGTTTTATGGCATTTTTATTAATATTTTTTGTTTTACTAGTAATGGCGGCGATAAGTGATTTTTATCATGACTGCGACATTATGGCGGACACATCGGACACTTTTGACAGATTTTTGGGACCATTGTCATTTTTACAGCGATCAGTGCTATAAAAATGCACTGATTACTGTGAAAATTACACTGGCAGTGAAGGGGTTAACCACTAGGTGGCGCTGTAGGGGTTAAGTGTAGCATTTTTATGCCAGATTCTAGTAGCATTTTAGTAGATTTTAGGAGCATTTACAGTAGGTGCCGCTGATATTGTACACCTATCGCGCTCCCATCGCCGAGATTCTCAGCGATAGGAGTGCCGAGATCTCGGCAACAGGGTGCCAAGATCTCTCGCTCGCTGCAATAGTGAGAGGGAGACGCGGCACTGTATTGAACGGGATCCGACGTGGATTCCCGCCAATACCAGGCACTTTGTTTGGTATGAATCCTGAGCGGGAACTCCACGCCAATTTTTAAAGAAAAAACCGGCATGGGTTCCCCCTCCAGGAGCATACCAGGCCCTTGGGTCTGGTCTGGATTTGAGGGGGAAACCCTACGCCAAAAAAAACGGCGTGGGGGTCCCCCTCAAGGTCCAAACCAGACCCTTATCCGAGCACGCAACCTGGCAGGCCGCAGGGGAAGAGGGGGGGACGAGAGAGCGGCCCCCTCCCTCCTGAACCGCACCAGGCCGCATGCCCTCAACATGGGGGGTTTGGTGCTCTGGGGAAGGGGGGCGACCTGCGGCCGCCCCACCCCAGAGCACCCTGCCCCCATGTTGATGAGGACAGGGCCTCTTCCCGACAACCCTGGCCGTTGGTTGTCGGGGTCTGCGGGCGGGGGGCTTATTGGAATCCGGGAGCTCCCTTATATAAAGGGGCCCCCGAATCCCGCCCCCCCACCCTATGTGAATGAGTATGGGGTACATCGTACCCCTACCCATTCACCTGGTGGGAAAAATTTCAATAAAAAAAAACACACAGCTTTTTAAAGTATTTTATTGCACAACTCCAGGGGTCTTCTTCCGACTTCGGAGGTCTCCGGTGTCGTCGGAGGGCTCTCCGGTTCTTTCTTCCGCCGGGCCTCCGCTAACTTCTTTAGCTCTTTTGCTAGCGGAGGACGGTCTTCTCCGTCACCTTCTCCTCTCCGGTTCTTTCTTTCTTCCGCTGGGCCTCCGCTAACTTCTTTAGCTCTTTTGCTAGCGGAGGCCCGGTCTTCTCTGTCGCCTTCTCCCCTCCGGTTCTTTCTTTCTTCCGCCGGGCCTCCGCTAACTTCTTTAGCTCTTTTGCTAGCGGAGGCCGGTCTTCTCCGTCGCCTTCTCGCCTCTGGTTCTTTCTTTCTTCCGCCGGGCCTCCGCTAACTTCTTTAGCTCTTTTGCTAGCGGAGGCCAGTCTTCTCCGTCGCCTTCTCCTCTCCGGTTCTTTCTTTCTTCCGCCGGGCCTCCGCTAACTTCTTTAGCTCTTTTGCTAGCGGAGGCCTGGTCTTCTCCGTCACCTTCTCCCCTCCGGTTCTTTCTTTCTTCCGCCGGCCCCTCCGCTAACTTCTTTAGCTCTTTTGCTAGTGGAGGGGCCGGTCTAAATTAACTTGACGTGAAGCGAGTGCACTTAAAGTGACCACCACCAATCGATAGTAGAAAGGCTTACCAGAGAGGGTGGACCCCAAAAACATACGTTCGGAGGGTCAACCAGACATGGGTAAGCCGCTGTGAACAGCGAATCTCCAGCTGCGATTCAAACAGGAACCTCAAACTTCAATCAAATACAGAAGGTAGGGAGAAGTATCTCTTGTATCCAGATGGTGATGACACTTGCAGGTAGTGCCCGGTTAGGGCCAGGTAGTGATACCAGATAACTTTAAGTGCACTCGCTTCACGTCAAGTTCATTTAGGAGCACCATTATTTTGATTCTCATCAGCATCTATCATTTTTGTTTTTATCAATGAACTCAGTATTTTCTGGTGATTTTTACGTTACACAACTCATATCACTGAGGACTATTTGAATATTTTCATTTATTCATTTATCACTTCTTGAATGTTACGTTGTTTATTTTGACTGTTTATCACTGTTACATACTGCACTTCAGTCCAGTGCAGTTCTCATTCAGTTTAGCACTACACTTTTTTGTCTTGTTCTTTTTTTATAAACAAAAATAGAGCATCAATTTAGAAAAAAATGCTATATTGTGAAGCCTATCAGTGCCACCTCATCAGTGCCCATCAGCGCAGACTCATCAATGCACATCAGTGAAGGAGAAAAATTACCTGTTTGCAAAATTTTATAACAAACTATGAAAAATGTTTTTCACATTCTTTCTTGTACGTCTGTTTAGCAAAAAAAAAAAAAAAAAACAGTGGTTATTAAATACCACCAAAAAAAATGATAAATGTTTCATATGGGTACAGTGTTGCATGTCTGCGCAATTGTCATTCAAAATGTGACAGAACTGAAAGCTGAAATTTGGCCTGGGCAGTAAGGGGTTAAAATTGCCCAGTAGGCAAGTGGTTAAAGGGCACAACAGAAAAGAGTAATCAGCGCCACAGAACTACCTGAATAATTGCGGATCCCAATTGAGAATGCTGCTGCTCAATCCTAGTAAAATACTCGTAGTTAAAGCAATAAATACGTTTGCAGTGCAAAGCTCTGGAATATCCACAATTGTGTTAACAATTTGTACCAAATATGTATTAATTCTAAAAAAAGAAGAACTTCATATGGTTCAAAAATCTCAGCCCTTCACTGAAACAATCTACCCCTCCTCTTATATGTGGAATAACCTAAATAAAATTGATAATATGTGAAATCGAGTGAAACTAAAAATATTCTATTAAATAAAGTGCAAGTGCTTTTTCACTGAATAAATGTCCGTGATAACACAACATTCAATGTGTTGAAAACAATACTCTCAAATCCAAAGACAATAGTGTGTGTAAAAAACCAAAAAAATTTAACTGCAACAAAAAAACTATTAATTACCATGTGGTAAATAAAAACTAAATAAATAAGTGTATAAAACTCAAAAAAAATTACTGAATTTATATACACTTAATTTTTAAACTGTGCAAGACCATATATGTGCAATAATTATATGTAAAAACATTTTTTTTCCATATAAGGTCATTAGGGAATATCCTGAGAAAGTTTCCCACCAATATTACAATTTTTGTTTTAACCAATATTGAATAAGTATGCATAATTTGGAGAACATAATTTGGCAAAGTTATCTAAAGACAAACAGCAATGCTAATAATGAATAAAACAGAGGTTCAAGCTTTTTCAGAGATGGCATCTTAGTGTGGTATCAGGAAAGTCCAACATGTTTCTCAACTTGCGGTTGTTTTTTTAAAGTATATAGATACCAATAAATATGCAATTTGTGACTGGTCAGTCTGCTCCAGTTCAATGAAAGATATTTAGTATTACATATTGGACTATCTCACAGAGATTTTCCTACTTGTGTGGTAACTATTCGTATGTTTTATTGTCAGAACTATTTATTAAAAGATATCTATCTTGTGAGAGACATGAAGGCTGCCATTACTGAATAATCACTGCTACAGTTACCCATCCTCTTGTGATCCTCTGGCTTCAATACTCCATGTCACTAACCTAGAATAAGTATACAGATTAGGAATTCTGACTTTCATGATAGGGTATTTATTTTAGGTAAGAGATTTAAATAATATTGAAGTCAGAGGGTCAGCAAAATGGCCAGGCAAATCGATTTTTCTGAAGGTTTGCCCAGCCTATAGCAAAATGACGGCCGGGCGGTGGTTCAGTTATCCTGACTGGATGTCATATGATGTCCAGCAGGATAACAGCCGATGTGCGCCCGTGGGGGCGTGCATCATGGTGATCGGTTGGTGCAGTGTGTCAGTCTGACACACCGCAACACCAATCTCGGTAAAGAGCCTCCAGTGGAGGCTCTTTACCACGTGATCAGCCGTGTCCAATCATGGCTGATCACGATATAAACAGGAAGAGCCGTTGATCAGACGCGGGTAGAGGAGAGCCGATCGACGGCTCTCCTGACAGGGGAGTCTGCGCTGATTGTTTATCAGCGCAGCCCCCCCGGATGCCCACACTGGACCACCAGGATGCCGCCCAGGACCACTAGGGAAGCACCTAACATGTGGATGGCCAGGTAAGTCCCCCATGGCCATCCACATGTACAAATGTATGCATAACATTTGCCAATCAGTGCCCACAAATGGGCACTGACTGGCACCATCATGACACAAACAAAATTTGTGATGCCCAGCAATGCCACCCACCAGTGTCATCAGTGCCACCCACCAGTGTCCATCAGTGCCACCTATCATTGCCCATCTGTGCCCACCTATCAGTGCCCTTCTGTGCCACCTATCAGTGCCACCCATAAGTACCCATCAGTGATGCCTATGAGTGCCCATCAGTGCCATATATTAGTGCCCATTCGTGCCACCTATGAGTGCCCATCAGTGCCGCATACCAGTGCCACCTATCAGTGCCCATCAGTGCCACCTATCAGTGCCCGTCAGTGCAGCCATGTCAGTGCCCGTCATTGAAGAAGAAAAGGTACTTATTTACCAAAAAATTAACAGAAACAAAGAAAAACTTTTTTTTTTTTTTAATTGTTCTTTTTTTATTTGTTGCACAAAAAATAAAAGTCACAGAGGTGATCAAATACCACCGAAAGAAAGCTCTATTTGTGGGAACAAATTTAAAAAAAAAATTGTTTGGGTACAGTGTAGCATGACCACGCAATTGTCATTCAAATTGCGACAGCGCTGAAAGCTGAAAATTGGCTTGGGCAGGAAGGTGTATAAGTGCCTGGTATTGAAGTGGTTAAGCTCTGTCTTGTTTTCAACAAAAGTTTTCACCATATTTTACCATACTAAATTTAATTATTTCTCCAAATATCACATAGGGCAACTGAGTTGAGTACAGGATGGGTTCTACATGTGAATGGTTATTTAAGAAGCCATACAACTTGTATGTAACACTATTCAAATAAAACAATGAGCTATCTTTAGTTTCTTTACTGTCAGTTAGGCAAGTCCATTGATAATGAAATCATTGTTTTATTTGTATCTATTGGTCCAATTATTATACTTCTTAATTTAAGGATCCTTCCTGATATATCCCCTCTCAGTATTAAAATGCTAATGACTAAGATGATCAATAAAAACAAAGGATAGGTACACTGTTAAATATGAATGTATGAAGCATGCCTTTTGCTACATAAATGAAAACTATTAGCAAGTCTAACATCACCTCATGTTGGTGAGTGGTGAAAAATTGGATTTAACAGGGAGGTAGAGCTCAGTCAGCTACTAGAATTACGAATAGGTCAGGATAAGAAGGAGCTGCTTAGATATCTCTATCTGTGCTACTTCATTCCAGGTATGTATACATAGTATGATGGTGCAATTGAGTAATTTGTTTAAATTCTCTGGAGAATTTTATTTTTTAAAAGGGTGAAAGGCGAAAGTCTCTCTGAATTCTTATTGCTCTCTGTGGTCGAATAGGTGTCACTAGTTTTCTTTTTCTATTTTTTTTTTAAACCATCATGCTTTTTAGCTTGAAGATGTTTATAGAATGTATTTAGATAGTAATATACATGTAGTTGTGACCGGTGGGTCTGCTCTAATTCAATGAAATATTTAGTATTTGTATGTATTGGACCATCTCACAGAGATTTTCTTTCCTGTGTGGTAACAGTCAGTGTTTATTATGGACATAACTGTTTCCTAGAGGAATTCTATTTTGTGAGAAACATGAAGGTTGCCATTACTGAATCTTCACTGCTGCAAATACCTGTCACCTGATTTTCATCGTGACCCTCTGGCTTCAATTCTGCATGCCACTAACCTAGAAAATATATACAGATTAGGAATTATGACTTTCCTGATAGGTTACATATTCTAGGTAAGTAACTTAAGCCAGAGGGTCAGAAAAATTGCCAGGCAAGTGAATCTTCAGAAGGTTTGCAATAGTAAGCTCTGTGTTGTTTTCAACAAAGATTTTTCTCCATATGTTACCATACTAAATCTATTCTTTCTCCACATTTTACATAGGGCAACTAAATTGGGTACAGGATGGGTCCTACATGTGAATGGTTATTTAAGAAGCCATACAAATTGTATGTAACAGTATTCAGATAGAACAATGAGCTATCTTTGGAAAAGACCTCAGAGTACCAGTTAGACAATTCCATTGATAATGAAATCATTGTTTTATTTGTTGTTGGTATGTTGAGCCAATTATTATACTGTTAAGTTTAAAGATCCTTCCTGATACTGTATATCCCCTCCCAGTATTAAAATGCTAATGACTGGGATTATCAATGAAAACAAAGGATAGTTGCACTGTTCAATAAGAAGTAAGAAGCGTAACTTTTTGTTAGGTAAATTAGACCTGTTAGCAACCTAATATAACTTCATGTTGGTGAGTGGTGGTAATCTGTATTTAGGAGGTAGATCTCAGTGAGTTACTAGTATTACAGACTGGTCAGGAGAAGAGGGCACTTCTGAGATATATCTAACTATACTACACTATTCCAGGTATCTATACATTGTTTGATGGTGCAATCAATTTACTTGGTCACATGTCTTGTTTACTTTGACAAATATATTTCAGCTTGATTGTGTTACAGACTTATTTTATTTTCAAGCAAACTTTGCACTAATTGTCTACATCAGTGTTTCTCAACTCCAGTCCTCAAGGCGCACCAACAGGTCATGTTTTCAGGACTTCCCTCAGTTGAAACAGCTGTGGTAATTTCTAAGGCAGTGAAACTGATCAAATCACCTGTGCAAAATAATGGAAAGCCTGAAAACATGACCTGTTGGGGCGCCTTGAGGACTGGAGTTGAGAAACACTGGTCTACATTACCATTGTTCATCATTTGCATTTGAATTTGGTTATTGTTTTGATATTTAGTGTTAAAGATGTATCTCTGGAGAATTTAGTTTTTTAATACGGGAGGTAGGATGAAAGTCTCTGTGACTTTTTTTTTGCTCTCCGTTGCCCTGCTGAGGAGTTTTATTCTCATGTACTGATCTGGTGTATATATAGGTATCACTAGGTTTCTTTTTCTATTTTTTTGGGGATTATTATAATATATTCTGTCCAGCAAAATATTTGTTTTGCTTTTGTTTTTAAATATTTCATTATTGCTCTTATAATGCATGTATTATGGAGATGAGCAGAGGGGAATGTGTGCAATAGTCCAAAAGTATATCATCTAGGGTGGGGGTCTCAAAACTATGGCCCTCCAGTTGTTCAGGGACTACAATTCCCATCATGCCTAGTCATGTCTGTGAATGTCAGAGTTTTGCAATGCCTCATGGGATATGTAGTTCCGCAACAGCTGGAGGGCCATAGTTTGAAGATCCCTGATCTAGAGGGACAACACTGCTCATTTATAAATATGATAGAGTGAGTAGGGTTTTTTTACCCTCGCATACAAAGTTTGCAAGTGGCAGAATCACACAGTGAAAAAGAAAAACAACATAGCCTGGAAAAAATGAATGCAAGAATTACATGAAAGACTTGTTAGCAGCAAAATATACAATTTGGGGTTTAGATACACTTTAATCTGAATGAAAGTGAAACAGAAATTATAGATAAAATTATGCTTTTTTATTATTTATTTTGTCTCTCACAAAATAGAATTCCCCTGGGAAACAGTTCTGGCCATAACAAGTATAGTCATGATGTCATGAGATATATATGTTTTTCTAAGATCTACTCTGATTAACTCTCTAAGATTACAAATTATGTGTCAAAAACATTTAGGCTCCATGCACACTATAAGCTAAAAAAATGCCAGAAAAATGCTTGATCAAAAATGCTGATAATAGCATTTTTGTGCCAGCTTCTAGTAGCATTTTAGTAGATTTTAGGAGCATTTAGAAGCTTTTAGGAGCAGTTAGGAGCATTAGCATTTTTGCTGTACGTGAAGATTTAAAAAAAAAAAAAAAAAGCTAAAAAAAAAGCTGTTAGGATCCATGCAAACTGGTTTTAAAAAACACTGCTTCTACAGGAGTTTTGTGTTTTGCCTGTGGAAGCAGCTTAAAGGGGTTGTAAAGGTTTGTTTTTTATTTTCTAAATAGGTTCCTTTAAGCTAGTGCATTGTTGGTTCACTTACCTTTTCCTTAGATTTCCCTTCTAAATATTTTTTTTGTTTTCTTTGTCTGAATTTCTCACTTCCTGTTCCTCCTCAGTAAGCTGTTCAGTAAGCTGTTCTGGATGACTCCACACCACTCGGATGATGGTGTGGAGTTCAGTGAGGAGAAACAGGAAGTGAGAAATTCAGACAAAGAAAACAAAAAAAATATTTAGAAGGGAAATCAAAGGAAAAGGTAAGTGAACCAACAATGCACTAGCTTAAAGGAACCTATTTAGAAAATAAAAAACGAACCTTTACAACCCCTTTAATGTTATCTTATGTGTCCATGAACATTGGGACGTTAAGAGGCATATTTTGAGTTTAACGTTTAGAGGCAGAAAAAAAACCTTCTCATTCGCATTTCTGATTGGAGCTTGGAGGCAGAAAGAATGTAAAACTCCCCTAAACTCGTCTAAACTTTGTACAAAAAATGCTCTATATGAGCACTTTTTACTCCAGAGAGAACAGGCATTTTTTAAAGCCCAGTGTGCATGGAGCCTGATGCCACGTACACACGATCGGAAATTTCGACAAGAAAAATTTGATGTGAGCTTTTGGTCAGAAATTCCGACCGTGTGTAGGCTACATTTGACTTTTTCTGTCGGAATTTCCAACAGCAAAAGTTTAAGAGCTGGTTCTCAATTTTTCTGACAAGAAAAGTTCTTGTTGGAAATTCCGATCGTCTGTATGGAATTCCGACACACAAAAAAACATGCATGCTTTGAATCAAGCAAAAGAGCCGCACTGCCTATTGAAGTTCATTTTTCTCGGCTCGTTGTACATGTTGTACGTCACCGCATTCTTGGCGGTCGGAATTTCCGACAGCATTTGTGTGACCGTGTGTATGCAACACAAGTTTGAGCCAAAATTCCGTTGGAAAAAAATCCACGGTTTTGTTTTTGGAATTTCCGATTGTGTGTATGCGGCATAAGAGGCAGGAAAAAAATAACTTCTGGTTTGTGTTTCTGATTGGAGTTTACTGGCAGAAAAAACGTAAAACTCTTCAAAACCCATCTAAACTTTGTACAAAAATGCTCTATATGAGCAATTTTACTGGCAAGAGAACAGACTTTTTTAAGCTCAGTGTGCATGGAGTGGCATTTTACTAGCTTTTAGAAGCAGTTAGGAGCTTATAGAAGCAGTTAGGAGCATTTCTGCTGGAAAACGCTCCAAGAAACTCTACAAAAACAATTTTTTTCCTGCTCCTAGAAGCTGAAGCTCAAAAAATGCTAATAGCCTAAAGTAGTGTGCATGGACACATGGGATAACACTATTTAGCTTCTAGGAGCTTACAAAAATGCTAGTGTGCATGGAGACTTAGACCCCTTATACACTATTAGATTTTCTGCAGATTTTTGTCTTCAGATTTACCAAAACCATATATTAAGCGGTCAAACCTTAAGAGTTTTAATTTGTATGCAATCAGACAGGACATTGCACTACATGGTTTTGGGAAATCTGAAGACAAAAATCTGCAGAAAATCTCATCATGTGTATTGGGCTTTGGCTTATTTGCTAAAGGAGCTGAGAATCTTTACTTTATAAATTACATGAATATTCACTTAAATTATCCAATCATTTGAACAGCAAATTCATGTCTACCTATTTTATCGGCACTTGATTAGATACTCAGAATGGGCATGAATTTGTTTGACACTTGTTGGAATATTTGAAGTGAATATTTGAAGTGAAGCAATTGAATCTTCAGAAGGTTTGTAATAGTAAGATCTTTGTTTTTCATCAAAAGTTTGTATATAAATAGATTAAGTATGTCACCATACAAAATCTATTCTTAAAATGTCACATAGGGCAACTTAATTGGGTACAGGATGGGTCATATATCTCAATGTTATTTAAGAAGCCATACATATTTTATATACAAGTGTTCAGATAAAACAATAATCTTTGGAAAAGACCAAAACATTTCTAAGCATTTCCATTCACAATGACATCCTTGTTTGAGTTGTTGTTGGTATCTATTGAGCCAATTATCATACTGTTTAGTTTAAGAATCCTTCTCAATACTGTATATCCCCTCCCAGTATTAAAATGCTACTGACTGGGATGATCAATGAAAACAAAGGATAGTTTGCACCGTTCAAAATATATCAAAATATATATCACAAAGTAAAAAAGGAAAAAATATAGCCTGGAAAAAATGAATGCAAGAATTACATGAAAGACTTGTTAGTAGCAACATATACAATTTGGGGTTTAGATACACTTTAATCTGAATGAAAGTGAAACTCTATTGAGAGCATTTTACGTGTTGTCATTAGTAGAGTTGAGCGGACACCTGGATGTTCGGGTTCGACGGGTTCGGCCGAACTTCGGAAAAAAGTTCGGGTTCGGGACCGAACTTTAACCCGAACCCGAACCCCATTGAAGTCAATTGGGACCCGGACTTCTAAGGACTAAAAAGGCTCTAAAAAAGTAATGGAAAGGGCTAAAGGGCTGCAAATGGCAGCAAAATGTTGTTAAGAGCATGGCAAGTGCTCTGCAAACAAATGTGGATAGGGAAATAACTTAAAATAACATAAAAAAAAAAAAAAAAAAAAAATATGCTGGAGGCCCCCTTTTCAGCAGAAGAGGTACAGGAAGTCATTAAGAACCTCAGAAACTCAACGGCACGATGCCACACATATGGTGGGAATGCCCCAGAATACGCCCTTTCTGGAATAAATTATTCAATTTAATGGATAAGCTAGTGGGAAAATAAAATACTTTGAAATAAAAATGTAGCGGGGTGCTAAATTTAAGGGAAGTGTTTGAGTGGTAAATAGGCTCAAACACCCTAATTCTGTAGGATTCATGGACCATTTTGTCCTCGGGGAAAAGTATTGGTGTGCAGTTCCCTGCGGCCTACAGGTGGCGCTGCCATGGTAGGCTAGGGTTGAACCGCCGATACAGTGCTGTGCCTTTTGTGTCCCCTCTTGGAAGTAGTACAGCGGGGCGGGGAACCTGCTGTGCATGCCGGGAGAGCATATGAAAGGGGCAGACCTTTGGCCTGGGGGCTGATGTCCAGTGGTGTCTGCGCCCAGGTGCCTTCGGCCTGGGTGCATGTGTTCCTGTTCCATCTCGGGCACCTTTAGCCTGGGGTGAGGTACTATCCTGGAGTTCCTGCTGCCCTGGGTATGGAGGCCTAGGGGCGGGAGTAAAGCCTGGAGTCCAGAGCCTTCGTCTGGAGTCCGCTAAGGGTCAAGGAGTCTTAGGGTGCCGCCTCGTGTAGGGGACCCTGTTCCAGGGAAGGGAGGATCATTCTGATGGACCGATGTGGGATTCACGGTGAAGGAAGGGTCTATTGACTCTCTGGAGAGATGTCTTCCCCTTGATATGGGCTAGGTTCGTAGAAAGAGAAGCTCAAGGTCATCTTGACTGTATCATAGGCCTTATTCACCCGGCCTGTGGCAGGGGCCTTATACACCCTGGTCTGTGGCAGAGACCAAAGTTCTCCAGGTCCGTGGCAGGGGCCTTGTACACCCGGTCTGTGGCAGAGACCAACCTCAAGGTCTGTGGCAGAGACCGTGCACCTAAAACTGTTTGAGAAACCTAAGTAGTGAAGTGAATGTGCTACGTTTGTGCCTGGACCTCCTCCACACCTTAGGCTGTCCTGTTTCTTTGCTCCAACCTTTTCTATCCGAGTAGAGTTTATTTTGCCATGAGAGAATAAGAGTTGTAGTTTCAGCTGGTGTGGACATTGACTTTACTGGGAATTAAAGGACTTGCCTCTACCTACAGTAGAGGTGAGAATCATCCTCTGGAGGAGTTTTGACTCCGGTTGTGGACACGTCCCGTCAAGTACACCGCTCAACCTCCTTATTTAGGAGGGTACAGGCTGGTAGTGCGGTGTGCCTTTCTCCCTCCTGCGAGGAGCCAACAACATAAAGGCAGGTAAGGGGGAAAGGATCTGTGCGCTACAAAAAAATAAAATAAAAATTATAATCTTGACCTAGGAGGACAAGGTCCATATGGAGTAGGAGGTTGAGGTGGCGGTGGATGTGGCTGTGTAGGTGGAAGCGGCGGTGGAGGAGGACGAGGTAGCCAACACTGGTTCAAAAATACAACAATGGCTGGGTAAGGCCGGTGATGTGTCGAATTCTGTCCCCCGTCGAATAGTGTCCACCCTGTACTGCGCTTGCTCAGTATGTAGGACAAGGGGATTTCGAAAATCTCCCAAGACGAACGGCGCCTGCGTGGTGAGTTCTGGTGAAGGCCACACCATCCGTGGTTCAAGCCGAGCCAAGTGAGGCCGTGCCCGAAGCATGGCGATCAAAGCGAGCTCGTGAGGGGCCCTGTTACTATGTGCTACCGTATGTCCACTTGGATGGTGGGGCTTGAACCTGCACTCACGGCGCAGGCGCCGTTCATCTTCAGAGATTTTGTGAATCTCCTTGTCCTCTGTACTGCGCAAGCACTGCGCCTTCGCAGTATGGGCCGGATACAATCCGATGGCCGGACAGTTTTTGTCACAACACCGGTATACATGTCTATTCTGCAGAAGGTACGGACAAGTCCTGTGGGATCCATGCCTGGTTCATTTTAATGAACGTGAGCTTGTCCACATTGGCTCTGGACAGGCGGCTGCGCTTGTCTGTGATAACGCCCCCTGCCGTGCTAAATACACGTTCAGATAATACACTGGCTGCAGGGCAGGCCAGCACCTCCAAGGCATAAAGGGCAAGCTCAGGCCATGTGCCCAATATGGAGACCCAGAAGTTAAAGGGGGCAGACCCGTCATCCAGTACGTGTAGGCCTGTGGACACATACTGCTCAACCATGTTGATGAAATGCTGCCTCCTGCTAAGACGTTCCATCTCAGCTGGTGGTGCTGGTTGTTGTGGCGTGCTGACAAAGCTTTTCCACATTTCGGCCATGCTAACCCTGCCTTCTGAGGTGCTGCCGGTGCCCCGGCTGTGTTGGCGACCTCTTCTTCCTCCTCTGCCTTTGCCTTGTGCTTCCACCGTACGCCAGCTGTCAGGTGAGAATGCCACCAGCAGCGCGTCTACCAGCATGCGCTTGTAGTCGCGCATCTTACGATCCCGGTCCAGTGAGGGAATTAAGGACGGTACGTTGTCCTTGTAACGGGGATCCAGCAGGGTGGCCACCCAGTAATCAGCACCAGTTAAAATGTGGGCAACTCGGCGGTCATTGCGGAAACACTGCAGCATGTAATCGCTCATGTGTGCCAGGCTGCCCAGAGGCATATATAGAAATTGTTTATTTCACACACCTCCACATATGTATAACACACTGCAAAATATTTTTTGTGGCCCTAAATGGCGTTTTTTGGAAGACCACAACACACCCACAGTACGTAACCACTGAATCGCAGAGCTACAGAACTGCAGAAAATGCTATTAAAAAAAAATTTTGTTTACTCTTTCGTCCATGGACCGACACAGCTTCTCTATTGACAAAGTGGGTATTATCCGTTAATTAGGAGTGACTAGGCAGAAAAACTTGTAAAAAGTGTTGCATCACACCTTCTACAGTCCCGCCCAGGGGGCGGACCCCCCGGGTATATCCTCCCAGTCTGCATATCGCAGATCAGTTTTTTTCTGTCTAGCAAGGAGTAGGACATGGCTCCCTTCGGGCCCATTGGTCCGGGGGAAAAAGATATATATATATATATTTTTTTTGCTACATTTTTGTTTCCTGCGATCTTCGATCAACTGCCGACTGGGTGACAGGCTGGATCCTCGATCCTTGTAGTCTCCCCAGTTTCGGCCATCGAGCGTGTGCCGACCCTAGCTGCGCGCTGGGTTTTCTACGACATGCCCGTCGCTCCACGGGTGGCCGGTGAGCCTACGCTCCAGGGCCTGCATCGGACCGCTCAGCTTCGGCTGACCTTACGGCCGAGTTGCAGCAGCCTGGCCGGTGAGCTTACGCTCCAAGGCTTGCATCGGACCACTCAGCTTCGGCTGACCTTACGGCCGAGTCGCAGCAGCCTGTCCGGTGAGCGTCATGCTCCAGGGCATACATATGATCGTCCCTTCTGGGTCCAATCACAGCATGCTTGGCCAACAGTCACCTTCCGTGCACGGACGATGACCTGTTTGGAATGTCTTCCAGCATAAGACATGCAGGATAGGTAAGTAAAACTCCCCTGCCTCGGCTGGGTGATTTAGCTGGACATTCCTGGAGAGATCAAGTAAGTGGTTGTGGCCCCTTTCTTCCCTCTCTCCCTGCCTTTCCCTCCTCCCTGGGCTTCTAGCTAAAGGTTGCTGGGTGCTGGGGGTCACCTAGGGGGTTCCACTGGAGCAGGGCTGGCTGTAACTAACATTTAAAAGAAATGTCATTTCTGCTTACCTGTGTTTGTATGCTTCCTCCTCCATGCTGTCGGCGGCCATTTTGAGGTGGTCCATCCCGAGTTCGGCCTCTTGTGACTGCCCGGCGGCCATCTTCCTGTGGTTCGGCCACACCCACTGGCCCCTATCAGGCCATGTTTGTCCATCCTGTATGCAGATATTGCCTTTCGACGGCCATCTTTTTGTGGGCCATGGCTGCTTGACCTCTATCTTCGGTCGGCGGCCATTTTCTTAGAGCCCACATTATCTTCCATACAGACGTTTTTGGCAACCATTTTGCGAGAGCCTCCGGCCTCTAGGGTGCATTACACTGGTGCAAAAATTCACACAGGAAAGGCTGATAAAAGAAGCAGACTGACACAGCAGCAGTGGGACAGCATCACAGGCAAAGCACACGGCAGCATAGCAGTACCGGTCCAGGGTGGTGAGTCCTCTGGGTGACCCAGCCTCTCTGCAGCACAGGAGGGTGGCCTATTGATATCTTGCCTGGAACCATGTGAGTGTCAGCGTGTGGTCAGCATGGCATCTGAGCCAGATGTCTTCTCCCCTGAAACACCAGATTTAGCAACTGGTGCCCCTGAGGTGTCTATGAACGCTATGACTGCAATCCTAGAGGCGTTTGCTGCCAGGGTGGAAGCAGCACACGGGAATACAGGGGGTAGTAAACGCCCCATCCCCTGCAAGCTTCTGGGGATAATTCTGGTGCAGAACCAGGTCCAGCTACGGCTCGGGGCCCAGATTCTGACGCATCAGAGACTGCAGACCGTGACCGGACAGTGAGAATGACTCAAAGTCCAGGTCAGTACGCAAGACGGCTTTGGTATCTGACCTTATTACTGCAGTGCGGGATATGCTAAAATTGGAAAATACTGCAGAAGCAGCAGAGACTCCGGTCCACTTGGGTTTCATAGACCTGCCCGCACTGCTAAGGTGTTCCCTTGTGTGTCTTTTGATAAACTCTTATACAAGGAATGGGAGAACCCACTGAGGGTCTTTACAGCCCCAAAGAGGTTTGCGGTACGGTACCCCTTTTGAGGAGAGTTTTCTGAAGAAATGGACCTCTCCCCCCTATAGTGGACCCTTCGGTGTCCAGACTTAATAGAGCCACCACAATTCCTGTAGAAGGGGCTCCTGTTTTCAAGGACCCTGTGGATAAGAAGGCTGAAGCACTCGCTTGCTACCTATACTCAGTGGTAGGCTCGGCAGTACGCCCGGCATTGGCGGGGGCCCTAGTGTCTCACACACTTACTGAATGGGCAAGATTGCTACTCCAGGGGTTAAGGAGCGAGATGCTCCTCCTGATGAGATAACATTGGCCGACCTGTTGGTCCAGGGCCTTAGGTTTGTCTGCGAGTCAGACATGAATACTATTCCCCTGCTGTCTACAACTTCGGTTTATGCAGTAGCAATACGCCGCCTGATCTGGCTAAAAGGCTGGTCTGCGGACCAGACTTCCAAGAAAGCCCTGTTGGATCTGCCTTTTAAGGGCGATAGACTTTTTGGGGCTTCTCTGGATGACATCATCAAGGATGCCACAGGAAGTAAAAGCACTTTGCTTCCCCAAATTAGCAAGGGTAAGGGGCCACGCCAAGGGCAAGGGCCCTCCTTTACTGCACGCAAGCGTTTTTTTTTGTCCCCCTAGGGCGACAGGGAAAAGACCGCAGGCCGGTAAAGCGCCTGCCCAAGGACAAAAGCGTCCTTGGTCCCGCATACCCAATAAGCCTGCGGACAAATTTGCGTCCGCATGAAGGTCCACCCCCACCCAGCTCTCGGGTGGGGAGACGTCTTCGCAAATTCGCGACTCAGTGGACAGCACTAATCTCTGACAGGTGGGTTTGCGATGTAATCTCCTCAGGCTGCAAGATAGAGTTTCTCTCTTGTCCACCGGACAGATTCAACACCTCCAATCTCCAGCTACTACCGACCCGTCGGGAGGCCCGGTATGGGGCGGTCCAGGGTCTACTGGAACGCGGGGTAGTTATTCCAGTTCCAGAACTGGAATGGGGTTTTTACTCAAATCTGTTCATTGTGCCAAAGAAGGAGGGGGTTCGTCCAAGCTTGGATCTCAGAGCCCTCAATTGCTTTGTGAAGGTACAAAGTTTTCGGATGGAGTCGGTTCGATCTGTAGTCACGGCTCTCCATCCGGGGGACTTTCTGGCCTCCTTGGACATCAACTCCAGACACCAGAGGTTTCTGCGATTTGCTATCGGGAAGGACCACTACCAGTTTGTGGCCCTTCCGTTGGGCCTTGCCTCAGCACCCAGGACGTTCACCAAGGTGCTCGCTCTGATTCTGGCACTTCTAAGACAGCGGGGTATCGCTATCACAAGCTACTTATACGACCTTCTGCTGAAGGCCCCTTCAAGCTCAGAATTAGAGGTAAGCGTGTCCATTACCTGTCAGACTCTTCGAGACTGTGGTTGGATACTAAACACGCAAAAGTCAGTATTGGTGCCCACTCAACGCCTAGTGTACCTGGGGTTGATTCTGGATTCCTCAGAGGCAAAGGTATTCCTCCCTGTGGAGAAGTTGCAGACCCTCCGGGCTGCAGTACGGCAGCTGACTTCCAGGAATTGGTCGTCACTCCGTTTTTTGCATGCGAGTGTTGGGCCTCAGGGTAGCCTCCTTCGAGGCGGTCCCATATGCTCAATACCACACTCGAGGATTACAGAAGGAAGTTCTGTCCAGATGGAACAGATGTCCATCATCTCTGGATTATCAAATCCGAGTGAGCCACATAGTCAGGAGATCCCTGGTATGGTGGCTGACAGCACCGGCTCTAATGGCCGGGAAGTAATTTCTTCTCGTTTACTGGATAGTGATCACGACGGACGCCAGCCTTACAGGTTGGGGGGGAGTCTGGGGTGTTCAGTCGGCGCAGGGTCGCTGGACCCCAGAGGAAGCCCTCCTGCCGATCAATGTCCTGGTAATCTGGGCGATCAGGCTGTGCCTCTTCAAATGGTCTCAGAGGCTGTAAGGGCGTCCAGTCAGGATCCAGTCAGACAACGCCACAGCAGTGGCATATGTCAATCATCAGGGAGGAACAAGAAGCTCAGATGCAGCATCGGAGATCGCTCGCATCCTGAAGTGGGCAGAGAGGAACGTACCGGCCCTGTCGGCCGTGTACATTCCGGGTGTGGAAAACTGGCAGGCGGACTACCTGAGCCGCCAGATGCTGGACCAGGGCGAATGGTCCTTACACCCGGAGGTGTTCCAACTCCTCTGCCAAAGATGGGGCACACAAGACGTAGATCTTCTGGCTTCCCGACTCAATCGTAAGGTATTGACGTTTGTGGCCCGGTCAAGAGACCCATGGGCAGACGCAATGGACGCGTTGGTGGCATTGTGGGGTCAGTATCGGCTAATCTATGCCTTCCCTCCCTTAAGGCTTCTTCCTCTTCTGCTCCGCAGAGTGGAGACAGAGGGAATTCCAATGATCCTAATCGCTCCAGATTGGCCTCAGCGTCCTTGGTACGCTGATCTAGTACGTCTGGTAGCAGACGTCTCCTGGCGCCTACCACTGCCGAAGGACCTGCTATCGCAAGGTCCCATAATCCATCCTGCTTTACAGTCATTGGCTTTAACGGCATGGCTGTTGAGAAACCAGGTACTGAGAGACCGGGGCCTGTCAGATTCAGTAATCTCTACGATGAGAAGTGCTCCAAAACCATCCTCTAGGAAGGTTTATCACCGCACTTGAAAGGCCTACATCTGCAGGTGTGAGGAAATGAAATGGCATCCGCGTACTTATTTGGTTTCCAGAATCCTGCTGTTTTTACAGCATGGGGTGGACCAAAGGCTTGCCTTAAGTACGATTTAAGGGACAGATATCTGCCCTGGCTGTCTTTTTTTTCAGCGACCCCTGGCGGCTCACTCTCTCGTGAGTACATTGTGCAGGGGGTTCAACATATGGTCCCTCCTGTCCGTCCCCCGCTACCTTAGTGGGACTTGAACCTGGTCCTCTCGGTGCTTCAGAAGGCGCCGTTCGAGAATATTAGAGATATTCCCCTGTTGACACTTTCTCAGAAAGTGGTCTTTTTGGTGGCTGTTACGTCAGTTAGACGAGTCTCTGAGCTGGCAGCCTTGTCCTGCAAGGCTCCCTATTTGATTTTCCACAAGGATAAGGTGGTGCTGCGGCCGCAGCCTTCCTTTCTTCCGAAAGTCGTTTCGGCTTTTCATCTCAACGAAGACATTGTACTTCCATCCTTGTGTCCTCAGCCGTCGAATCCTAAGGAGTCGGCGTTGCATTCCTTGGACGTTGTCCGAGCTTTGAGAGTATACCTATCTGCTACTTCCCTGTTCCGGAAGTCGAACTCACTGTTTGTTTCGGTGGCTGGTCCCAAGAAGGGCCAAGCAGTCTCGTTGGCCACCATCTCTAGGTGGATCCGACAGATAGTAATCCAGGCTTACGCCTTAAAGGGTCAAGTGCCCCCCTTTCCGGTCACGGAGCATTCGACCAGGGCAAGAGGTGCCTCTTGGGCTTTCCAACATCAAGTGTCTGTTTCCCAATTATGTAAAGCGGCGACTTGGTCGTCCGCTCACACTCACAAAATTCTACAAAATTGAGGTAGGTGCATCTTCGGATGCCTCTTTCGGCCGCAAGGTTTTGCAAGCGGCTGTTTAGAGTTGCAGCTCCTCCGTTGGAGGAGTGCTGTTTTTTGTTTTGGGGTAAAGTTTGTTTTTATGCTGTTACCACCCCTCGTTTTTTTCTCTGACACTGCTTTGGGACGTCCCACTTTGTCAATAGAGAAGCTGTGTCGGTCCATGGACGAAAGAGTAAATAGGATTTTTTACTCACCGTAAAATCCTTTTCTCTGAGTCCATGGACCGACACAGCACCCATCCCTCCTTTTAAGTTTGTACTGCTTTTTGACAAACTGATCTGCGATATGCAGACTGGGAGGATATACCCGGGGGGTCCGCCCCCTGGGCGGGACTGTAGAAGGTGTGATGCAACACTTTTTATAAGTTTTTCTGCCTAGTCACTCCTAATTAACGGATAATACCCACTTTGTCAATAGAGAAGCTGTGTCGGTCCATGGACTCAGAGAAAAGGATTTTACGGTGAGTAAAAAATCCTATTTTTTTTAGTATAGCACAGTAGAAGACAAATATATAGAAATTGTTTATTTCACACACCTCCACATATGTATAACACACTGCAAAATATTTTTTGTGGCCCTAAATGGCGTTTTTTGGAAGACCACAACACACCCACAGTACGTAACCGCTGAATCGCAGAGCTACAGAACTGCAGAAAATGCTATTAAATTTTTTTTTGTTTTTTCAGTATAGCACAGTAGAAGACAAATATATAGAAATTGTTGATTTCACACACCTCCACATATGTATAACACACTGCAAAATATTTCTTGTGGCCCTAAATGGCGTTTTTTGGAAGACCACAACACACCCACAGTATGTAACCGCTGAATCGCACAGCTGCAGAACTGCAGAAAATGCTATTCAAAAAAAAAATTGTTTTTTTAGCATAGCACAGTAGAAGACAAATATATAGAAATGGTTTATTTCACACACCTCCACATATGTATAACACACTGCAAAATATTTTTTTGTGGCCCTAAATGGGTCTTTTTGCAAGAGTACATTAAAGTGCAAATTTTTATTTATTTTTTTGCCCTAAATGGGTCTTTTTTTGCACGAGCAAAATAAAATGCAATTTTTTTTTTTTGCCCTAAATGGGTCTTTTGGAAAAGAGCACAATAAAGTGCCTTTTTTTTGCCCTAAATGGGTCTTTTTCCAAGAGCAGAATACACCCACAGTATGGAAACGGTGTATCTCTCAATGTAATATATGCAGTGCTGGTGCACTGAGCTTGCAGATAAAAGTTAGATTTTCTCTGACACTGGGCTCATGGCAGTGTAAAAAAGACTGTGCACTGCAACACAAACAGGTAAACCTATGCAGATCGCTGAGTTATATCTCTGAATCTGGACTCCTATTCCTATATAATAAATCTCTCTCCCTGAAAGCACCAACAGGAACCTGGCCCTACACTACACTGTCTCTCTATCTTTTCCCTCAGATTCCAGAATCAGGACTAACTCATGTATTTTCAATCTCTCCCAATAAGCAACAGCAGCAGACAAGATCCTCTCCCTATCTATTCTGAAGCAGAGTGACATGTGTGCTGTGTGCCTCTAGCTTATATAGAAGCTGGGTCACATGTTGCACTGACCAATCACAGCCATGCCATTAGTAGGCATGGCTATGATGGCTTCTAAGGGCACACCAGCTAATCAAAAGGTGATTGGCTGGCCCCTGAGGCATTTCTAACTGCGCCATTAGATTGCCGAACCCGAACTCGAACACAGACTTTCACGCAAAGTCCGGGTTCGGGTTCGGGTTCAGGAAAAAGCTAAAGTTCGGAACGGACCCAAACTTTACAGTTCGGGTTCGCTCAACACTAGTCATTAGATATACATGTTTTTCTAATAACTACTCTGATTAACTCTCTATAATTAAAAATATGTGTAAAAAGACATTTAGGCTTATTTAAGAAAGGCTAGAGGCTTATTTGATAAAAGGAGCTGAGAATCTTTACTCTATAAATTGCATGAATATTTAGTTCAATTATCCAACCATTTGAAAAATAAATTCATGTTTACTTATCGGCACTCGATTAGATATTCATAAAGGGCATGAATTTGTTTTATACTTGTTGGAATATTTGAAGTGAATATTCACATACATTTTTAAGTAAAAATTCTCAACTACTTTAGCAAATCAGCCTCATTACAAAGTACATATTAGGTGAGGTTGACAAAAGACCTAAGTCCATCAAGTCCGACCTATAACCTATATCATTAATTCACTTAAAACCTAATTTAATCTATAAATTAGTTAGTGACTAAAAGCTTGTAAACGTGATACGAAAATCAGATGGAAAAATTTGTACGACGAGCTGCTTGCTGATTTTCAGATCGTTAGTACGGTGCTTTCGACAGCCAATTTCACTTTTTACTCAGACAAAAGCTGGATATGCAGACTATAAAATTTTTGTCGGATGTGAAATCAACGTCCAATTTTTATTTCATTAGTACAGTTTACGTATGAAAAAAATCATAAGAGCATAACTACACATGCTCAGAAATGAAAGAACACATACAAAACTATTCAACACATTACATCACTTTTGACGTTGTATTTTGTCGTACGAAAATTTTCATATTGTGAGTAACCTCTTCACTTTCGACATGAGACTAGCATGTCACAAAAAAATGGACGTTCAGTCCTACGAAAATCTAAACGTGTGTACGAGCCTTTCGTCGACAGCAGGTTATCTAACTTCCATTTCCTCAGCAGGCCTTTGTAAAGGTGGGTGAGCACAGATCAAAATTTGGCCAGTTCAGCAGGCAGCGGTCAAATTTTGATGTGTGTGTGTGGCCCTTCCTGTTCAACAGAAGTCAATTGGCATATTGGGCACAATTCACTAAAGTTATCACATGCGTTATGATAGTCACATGACCACCTAATGCATGTGAAAATGAAAATGTCAATTCACTATTGTTCGTATGCGGTATTTAGCGCAAACACTAAAAAGGTTCGTTAGATACCGCATAAAAAGGCATTTAAGTAATTTCACAGAAGTGAATAAATAAATAAATGCATGTGGTAATTAAGTACTGGTCCAAGCTTGCGATAACTATGATAATGGTCAGATCCTGGGTTAGAGGTAAGTGACTGGTTTAAAAAAATATGCAGGAAAGTACACGCTGGAGTAGGTATCAGCAAGGTTCTACTCTGGAGTTGTCTCTGGAGGCTGGCAGATTTCATAGCACAGAGGATGGAGCCCTTTGAATCCAATCTTTTGGAATTTAAAGTAATGCAGAAAAGGAGGAGGAGGAGAGAATCTCAAGTGGTCCTTTTCAAGGAAATTTCTGGATAAATTCATGGATGCTGATATTCTGAAGAAGTTCCGCTTATCCAAGGTACTAATCATGGCGTTGTATACCCAACTCATAGGGTACCTTGAGCCCTCAACCAAGAGCAGCCATGCCATACCAGCCATGATTAAATTGTTGGCTGCCTTACACTTTTACACTTTCACAAGTGAGATCCTTGCGATAACTTACTGCACGGTTGCATGCGGTATTTGAGGCAGAATTCAGAAATATAACACATGATTTTAAGGAGAATGGAAAATACAATGATGCGCTATACACCAACCTTCTGCGTTACACAGTGATTAACCTCAAAAACAAAGTGCTGCGTGACAATTTAAAGTGCAGCGTGACAATATAAAGTGCTGCGTGCTGAACAATGTTTATATTGTCACGCAGCACTTTGTTTTTGAGGTTAATCACTGTGTAATGCAGAAGGTTGGTGTATAGCGCATCATTGTATTTTCCATTGGCACATTTAAGGTCACAGAATTTCCTTTTGAATGATTGCAGCCGTCACCATTTATTCATCTTTTGTTTGTTGGATTTGTTTGGATTACATTTTAGCGCTTTAGTATCTTCAACACACTATATGATTTTAAGGAGAGTTTCTTTGTGAATTACACAGTTTTTTTAAAAACACTGTGCGTTATTTTACCGCATACTCGGATGTGGCAAAATATCGCTTAATGAATTGTGCCCATTAACTTTTTTTGAAGGCCAAGCTGTAAAACTTTTGGTGATCAGTGGCTGCAGGTGCTGATCAGTGTATTCTCACAGTGCAGAGCCCCACTGTCAGAATACAATGTTGCAGTGACGCGGATTCCTCCATTCGCCTTGCTTATGTGGCAGGGAGAATCTATTCATTCTTTTTTCATTTAACCCACAAGATGAACAAAAAAAACCTACTTAGCTTTAGACATAACTGGAGGTTTACAGACCAGTCCCCCAGTTTTCTTGCTGTAGCACTGTAACATATAAAGGTAACTGAAAACATGTTGACTTGGTGGAAGGAAGGGTTATAACCCCTGTCCGTTTATTTTTTGCCATGTTTGTCGGAAATTAGAGAAAATCCCTGCTAATTAAGTGAATTCCTTGGGTATGCACAGGTCACCAGAACTTGTGTGCCCATTTGAAAATGTCCCCTCCTCCATTACTTTTCTAAGGACAGCCCAAAACGTGGGGTTCCTTTTACTTTTACTTTCAATGATAATGGTAAACAGGACAAATAGAGAGTGTGAATTTCCCCAGCAGGTGCACAGACTGCACTAAAACAGTTTTCCCATCCATCTCCACTCTAAAACAAACAAAAAAAGCTTTGCTTTTATTTATACTTTGAATAAAATGTAGCGGGTATTTGAATTTAGGGGAAGCATCTGGGTGGTAGTGTAACCCAGATGCACTGATTGCTAGGGAATCTGAGAGCCTTTTATGGTTCTTGGAGGACTCTGGTGGTGTGAGGTTCTCTGCGGCCTATGGGTGGCGTTTTTGCCGGGGGCCGGAGTTGAACTCACACCGCAAGACTGCCTTTTTGTCCTCCCCTGGCGCTGGTACAGCGGGGCGGGGAACCCGCTGTGACGCAATGGGAGAGGGGATAAAAGGGGTGGATGCCCTGACCACGGGGTTCAGAGTCCAGAGTCTGGAGGATGCAGCCGCACCCAGGCACCTTCAGCTTGGGTGCTGGCGTTCCGGTGTTCCGGGCCCAGGTGCCCTTGACCTAGCCAGAGCAGGAGATGGAGTCCATCTCAGGCACCTTTAGCCTGGGGTGAGGTACTATGGCGGATGCCTGGGGTGAGGTACCTTCGACCGAGTTCCGCGAGGGTGGAGGAATCCGAGGGGGCCCTAACTCCTTGGGTGCCCGTATCTGAGTTTGTGAGGACTGGTGAGCAGAACTTCTCTGGAGAGTCCGGCGCAGGGGCCGTGCTAGCAAAGGTATTTCATGTTCTATTTCACATAGTCAGTGGCAGTGACTATTCGCCACTGGTGACACCACAGTGGTTAGCTATATCTGGAAGGATTGTGCCTCGACCTACTCACATTAATACTGAACTGTTGCAAAGGTGCCAACTTGACTGTGCTGTATGTTTATTCGCTGAGAAGAATAAAACTGAGTTGGACCTATTCAGTGTGTGGAACTCTGGTTATTAGGAGCAAAGGGGAGTCAAGGACGAAGTACAGGACTTGACTATAGGACACCTACACAAAACACGATCTTTCTGGCCTTCACCTCGTCACTATGGAGGACATGGGCCGTGGTGTATCTCATCCCTCCCCCCGGTACTAACAACCCCTAGACAAAGACAGACAAGCCGAGAATGAGAAGGGGTGAGAGGGGTGAGGCTGCTACAAAAAAAATAACTTTTATGATTTAATGACAATTGGATCATAAGTACTCATCATGTCTAGTCATTACTATAAATAACAACCCGCTATGGTCACCATAATAATAAACTATAGTGTACACTTTTACTTATTAATCTAAAAATCTGTAAAGTTGTATAGCTATACATCTCAGCCTGTTGGTGATATTACAAATCTGTTTAACCACTTCAGCCCCAAACCATTTTGCTGGTCAAAGACCAGGCCACTTTTTGCGATTCAGCGCTGTGTTGCTTTAACTGACAATTGCACAGTCGTGCGACATGACTCCCAGACAAAATGTTCGTCCTTTTTTCCCCCACAAATAGAGCTTTCTTTTGGTGGTATTTGATCACCTCTGCGGTTTTTATTTTTAGTGCTATAAACAAAAATAGAGCGCCAATTTTGAAAAAAAAACAATATTTTTTACTTTTTGCTATAATAAATATCCCACAAAATTTTTTTTTTGGTAAAAAAATTGCAATAAGCGTTTATTGATTGGTTTGCGCAAAAGTTATTGTGTCTACAAAATAGGGGGTCGTTTTATGGCATTTTTATTAATATTTTATTTTTTTACTAGTAATGGCGGTGATCAGCGATTTTTATCGTGACTGCGACATTATGGCGGACACATCGGACACTTTTGACACATTTTTGGGACCATTGTCATTTTTACAGCGATCAGTGCTATAAAAATGCACTAATTACTGTGAAAATGACACTGGCAGTGAAAGGGGTTAACCACTAGGTGGCGCAGTAGGCGTTAAGTGTTTCCTAGGGAGTGCTTCTTACTGCTTTTTACTGTAGGGGGGATGGGCTGTGTGTGACTATATACTGAGAGGCATGTCGAGTCCATGGAATATTTTATATGTTGACACAAGTTGCGGAAAAAAGAATTTTTTTTTTTTTGCACAAAGTTGTCACTAATTGATATATTGCTCAAACATGCCATGGTTATATGTGGAATTACACCCCAAAATACATTCTGTTGCTTCTCCTGAGTACAGGGATACCACATGTGTGAGACTTTTTGGGAGCCTAGCCGCGTATGGGACCCCAAAATCCAAGCACCGCCTTCAGGCTTTCTAAGGGTGTAAATTTTTGATTTCACTTCTCACTGCCTATCACAGTTTCGGAGGCCATGGAATGCCCAGATGGCACAAACCCCCCCAAATGGCCGCATTTTGGAAAGTAGACACCCCAAGCTATTTGCTGAGAGGTATTGTGAGTATTTTGCAGATCTCGCTTTTTGTCACAAAGTTTTGAAAATTGAAAAAAAATAAAAAAAAATATTTTCTTTCTTCATTTTCAAAAACAAATGAGAGCTGTAAAATACTCACCATGCCTCTCAGCAAATAGCTTGGGGTGTCTACTTTCCAAAATGGGGTCATTTGGGGGGGTTTTGTGCTATTTTGGCATTTTATGGCCTTCGAAACCGTGATAGGTAGTGAGGAGTGAAATCAAAAATTTGTGCCTAGAAATCCTGAAGGCGGTGCTTGGGTTTCGGGGTCCCGTACGCGGATAGGCTCCTAAAAAGTCCCACACACGTGGTATCCTCGTACTTAGGAGAAGCAGCAAAATTTATTTTGGGGTGTAATTCCACATATAACCATGGCATGTGTGAGCAATATATCATTTAGTGACAACTTTTTGTAATTTTTTATTTTTTTTGTCATTATTCAATCACTTGGGACAAAAAAAAAAATATTCAATGGGCTAAACAGGCCTCTCAGCAATTTCCTTGGGGTGTCTACTTTCTAAAATGGGGTCATTTGGGGGGGTTTTGTGCTATTTTGGCATTTTATGGCCTTCAAAACTGTGATAGGTAGTGAGGAGTGAAATCAAAAATTTGCTCCCTTAGAAATCCTGAAGGCGGTGCTTGGTTTTCGGGGGCCCGTACGCGGCTAGGCTCCCAAAAAGTCCCACACATGTAGTATCCCCGTACTCAGGAGAAGCAGAAAAATTTATTTTGGGGTGCAATTCCACATATAACCATGGCATGTGTGAGCAATATATCATTTAGTGACAACTTTTTGTAATTTTTTTTTGTCATTATTCAATCACTTTAGACAAAAAATACATATTCAATGGGCTCAACATGCCTCTCAGCAATTTCCTTGGGATGTCTACTTTCCAAAATGGGGTCATTTGGGGGGGTTTTGTACTGCCCTGCCATTTTAGCACCTCAAGAAATGAGATAGGCAGTCATAAATTAAAAGCTGTGTAAATTCCAGAAAATGTACCCTAGTTTGTAGACGCTATAACTTTTGCACAAACCAATAAATATATGCTTATTGACATTTCTTTTACTAAAGACATGTGGCTGAATACATTTTGGCCTAAATGTATGACTAAAATTTAGTTTATTCAATTTTTTTTTTATCTCTATTTGTGGGAAGAAAAGGACGCAAATTTAGTTTGGGTACAACATTGCATGTCCGCACAATTTACAGTTAAAGCAGCGCAGTGCAAAATTCTGAAAACACCTCTGGTCCTTTAGCTACCAAATGGTCCGGGGCTTAAGTGGTTAATGTTGTATTAATTAAAAGCATATCATTCTGATGCACATGTACAAGCATAAAACATTTTTAGTGCAAAGTGGATTTGCCTTTAGTAAATCAACCCCTTAGAGCTTTAGAGAGAGACACACATAAACACTACAGATAGATGTGCTTAGTTCAACTTTCATGAATGGGGTTTACAACCACTTTATTGACCAGGTCATTTTTTGCGATACGGCACTGCTTAACTATACCTGAAAATTGTGCGGTCATGCAGCGCTGTACCCAAATAAAATTTGTCTTTTTTTCCCCACACATAGAGCTTTCTTTTGGTGGTATTTGATCACCACTGTGTTTTTTTTTATTCTTTGTGCTATAAACCAAAAAAGACTGACAATTAAAAAATGTTTATATATTTTTATGTTCTGCTATAAAACTTATCCAACAAAAAAAAAAAAAATTCTTCATGAATTTAGACCAATAAAAAAAACATTTTATAAACAAAAAAAGAGTGACAATTTAACCTCCCTGGTGGTATGATTCTGTCAGATTTTAGGTGCTGAAAGCGGTACAATTATTTTGCATGGAAATTTGGCGTTTTATATTGTAGACCTGTAATTCTTGGGAATAACTCACTTAAATCTGTCCAAACAAGAGTCTAGTAGACATCCCGGGTATGATAAAGTTTGAAACACAAAATCATAAACTATAATATAATAAAGAACTATAAATAATTATAACAAATAATAATAGAATAATAATAAAAAATATTCAATAATGTAATCAAATCAAAAACACTGAAATTTGCTCAGTTGCAGAATTTTTGCTGTCATTAGATGTAGTGTTTGATGACGAATTTTCCCACAAATCGCTATTGCTTAATTTATTATCGCTGTTTTCTAGCTGGTCTAAAACCACTTTTGACATAAAGGGACACTTTTTGGTTGCTATGGACAATCTCCAAATTCCAGGCAGAAAGAACAGTTTTTATAATATAAAAGTGCATGCTGGACAGACCACTAGGGGCAATTATTTATAATTATTTATAGTTATTTATTATATTATAATTTATGATTTTGTGTTTCAAACTTTATCATACCTGGGATGTCTACTAGACTCTTGTTTGGACAGATTTAAGTGAGTTATTCCTAAGAATTGCAGGCCTACAATATAAAACGGCAAATTTCCATGCAAAATAATTGTGTTATGTGTTATTATTTGACACAGTACTGTAATCTTTAAGATTACAGTATACTGTATGTATACTGTGTGTTTCACTTTTTGAATTTGGTGCCGAACTCCGCCCCTGTGCGTCGTAACTCTCAGAAACGGAGCTCGGCACTCGACAGTGTGAATCAAGCGAGATGACAGCTCGCTCACACAGCGGGGACACATCGCAGGATCAGGGGAACAATGTAAGTAACTTCCCCTGTATCCTGCAATGCGATCCCGAGTCTGGCTCGGGGTTACCGCTTTAGGTACTGAAATCTTACACCGAGCCAGACTCGGGAATACCGCTAGGCGGGTTAAAAAAAAAAATATATATTTGTACGTTCTGCTATAAAACATATCCAAAAAATAAAAAATAAAAATTTCTTCATAAATATATATATTCTGCTACATATTTTTGGTAAGAAATCTCAATAAGCGTATATCGATTGGTTTTCACAATAGTTATAGAGTCTAAAAACTTTGGGATATATACCAGAATTCGAATTTCAATTTTTTTTACAAGTAATGCTGGTGATCAGCGACTTATAGCGGGACTGCGATATTGCGGTGGACATTCTGACACTGACACTTTTAACACTTTTTGAGAAACAGTGACTCTAATACAGTGATCAGCGTTAAATGTATGCCTAGCCAGTGTTGTGGTATAAACTGTGTGCTGTTTTTACTAAAGGAAATGGTGGATATTATTCCCTATTTTGCAGGGAACGAAAAAACATAATTTCCCCACGGCCAGGACAAAACTCTGCCTTGTTTACATTTACAGAGTTCTGTGTTCTGTGTGTCTTCCGGATGATTGGTGGGTGCCGGTGGTCATCCATTGGCCAGCACCCGCTGATCGGCATCTGCTGTGTCTAATCACAACAGAGCCAGGTTGTCGGCAGAATGGCAGCGGTAGGCAAATGGGCGTACCTGTGTGCCCCCTTTAAAAATGCGTGCGGTCGGCGCGTTGACTCGATGTCTATCGGTGTCCCGCGATCAGGTCACAGAGAGGCAGAACAGGGGGATGCCTGTGTAAACAAGGCATTTACCTGTTCTGCCTAGTGACAGGACACTAATCGTCTGCTCCCTAATTGGGAGCAGCGATAAGTGTCGTGTCACAGTAAGCCCCGCCCCCACACAGCTAGAATCACTACTTAGGACACACTTAACCCCTTCCTCGCCCCCTAGTGGTTAACCCCTTCCCTGCCAGTCACATTAATACAGTAATCCGTTCATTTTTATAGCACTGATCACTGTATAAATGTGAATGGTCCCCAAATAGTGCCAAAAGTGTCTGATGTGTCCACCATAATGTCGCAGTCATGATAAAAATTGCTGATCACTGCCATTACTAGTAAAAAAATAATTATTAATAAAAATGCCATAAAACTACCCCCTATTTAGTAGACACTATAACTTTTGCGCAAACCAATCAATAAAGGCTTATTGCGATTTTTTTTTACCAAAAATATGTAGAAGAATACGTATCGACCTAAACTGAGGAAAAAATTATTTTTTTTATATATTTTTTGGGGATATTTATTATAGGAAAAAGTAAAAAATATGCTTTTTTTTCAAAATTGTCGCTCTATTTTTGTTTATAGCACAAAAAATAAAAACCGCAGAGGTGATCAAATACCACCAAAAGAAAGCTCTATTTGTGGGAAAAAAAGGCTGTCAATTTTGTTTGGGATTCACGTCTCACGACTGAGCAATTGTCAGTTAAAGCGCTGCAGTGCCGAATCGCAAAAAATGGCCTGGTCATTGGGCAGCCAAATCCTCTGGGGCTGAAGTGGTTAAAATATTTTTTTTCCAGCAAGAACTGAATGAAAGATATTTACTATTACAGTACATATTGGCCCATCTCACAGAGATTTTATTGCTTTTGCTGTAATAATCAGTACTTGTTATCAGGGCCGTTTGAAGGAATTTGGGGGCCCCAAGCAAAATGGACATGGAGGCCCCCCCAACCCCCCCCCCCCCCGCGCACTCACGCAAAGCCTACAGGAACCACAGCATAGCGATACAGTTTAAGCTCACCCACACTTTATATAAATAAAAAAGGTTTACAGTGCAAATACTGCTGTTGCATATAATCCAACATACTTAAAACACATACACACTCACATTAACATTAAGATGCTGCTTAGGACTGTTTATGGACAGTGGGATGGACAGGGGGACCGTGGGATGGACAGGGGGACTCCGCACTGTAATATCCACATCATCTCCCCCACTGAAATGTCCACATCATCTCCCCCTGTAATGTCCATATCTCCCCCTGTAATGTCCACATCTCCCCCACTGTAATATCCAGATCTCCCCCCTGTACTGTCCACATCTCCCCCTGTAATGTCCACTGTTAAAATAATAAAAATATTCAAAAATAATTATGGAGCGATAAAGTCTCTAATAGTTCCACAAATAAAATAGTAAATACGTTTTCTTGAAAAGTAGTAAAGAATCTGTCAGTCTTTCTATGGCTCCACAAGCATGTACTTGTACATGATTTCTGTTCTGTCCAGTAATCCAGGCCAGGATTAGGATCCCTGAATATTCGTGCGCTTTTCTCCTGTAAACAACTTCCTGGTCACAGCAGCCTGCTTCTCCGTCCCAATCCCCACTATTGGAGAAATGTCCAGTATCAGGGTTTTTTAATTTTTTTTATTTAGTAAATAAAAAAATAAAAAAAACCCTGATACTGGACATTTCTCCAATAGTGGGGATTGGGATGGAGAAGCAGGCTGCTGTGACCAGGAAGTTGTTTACAGGAGAAAAGCGCACGAATATTCAGGGATCCTGATCTGGCTGAATTACTGGACAGAAGAACATAAATAATGTACAAGTACATGCTTGTGGAGCCAAAGAAAGACAGATTCTTTACTACTTTTCAAGAAAACTTATTTACTTTTTTATTTGTGGAACTATTAGAGACTTTATCACTCCATTAAAAAGTCATTCACTGACTTACCTTTTCCAGAGGCACTGTCTGGCGGGCAAAATATGATCCGACCACAATGGGAGTTGTAGCACGCCTGTGCTGCCCTCCTGAGTGACTGTGACTGACACTGACTCCTCCCCCCAGGAGCAGGGAGCATCAGCACGTAGCCGCCGTTGTGGACTACAACTCCCATAAGCATTAGCAGCGGCCTGTCACCGCCGGGTGTACCAAGATGGCCGCCGCTCCGGAGCTAGGCCGAAGCCGCGGCCTTTCCTAAGGCTGCAATCCGCGGATCGGCTCCGGGCGATAATCGAGGACAGTGACAGGCAGCAGGCTGGGGCCCTAGGCCAGCTCGGGGCCCCAAGCAATTGCTTGTTTTGCCTGTCCTGTTCCGACGGCCCTGCTTGTTATGGCCAGAGCTGTTTCCTAGAGGAATTCTATTTTGTGAGAAACATAAAGTTTCCGTAACTGAATCTTCCTTGCAGCATATACCATTCACATGATTAGAATTGCAACCCTCTGGCTGGCTTAAATTCTTCATGCCACTAATCTAGAAAATGTATACAGATTAGGAATTCTGATTTTATGATAGGTTATATACTGTATTCTAGATAAGTGACTTAAGCCAGAGGGTTGGCAAATGACCAGGCAAGTGATTCTTCAGATTTGCAATAATAATCTCGGTGTTGTTTTTAACAAAGGTGTTTCTCCACATGTCACCATACTAAATCTATTCTTTCTCCAAATTTCACATAGGGCAACTGAATAGGGGTCAGAATGGGTCCTACATTATATCTGAATGTTTTTTTTCTTCTTCAAGAAGTCATATCTATGTTATGTAAAAGACACTTATTTTATGTCAAAGTGTTCAGATAGAACAATGAGCTATCTTTGGAAAAGGCCAAAAAGTATGTGTTAAGCATTTACATTAATAATGAAATGATTGTTTTATTTGTTGTTGGTATCTATTGAGCTCATTATCATACTGTTTCGTTTTAGGATCCTTCCTGATACTGTTTATCCCATCCCAGTATTGAAATGCCAATGACAGGGATGATCAATGAAAACAAAGAATAGTTGCACTGTTCAATAAGAAGTAATAAACATGCCTTTAGTTATGTAAATTAGACCTATTAGCAAATCTAATATCACTTCATGTTGGTGAGTGGTGGTAAACTGTATATAGGATGAGGTAGAGCTCAGTGAGTTACTAGTATTACAAACTGGCCAGGAGAAGAGGGTGCTGCTGAGATATCTCTAACTATACTACACTATTCCAGGTATCTATACATTGTTTGATGGTGCAATTAATTTACTTGTTCACATGTCTTGTTTACTTTGACAAATGTATTTCAGCTTGAATGTGTTACAGACTTATTTTATTTTCAAGCAAACTTTGCACTAATTGTGTACATTACCCTTGTTCATCATTTGCATTTGAATTTGGTTATTGTTTTGATATTTAGTGTTCAAGATGTATCTCTGGAGAATTATTATTTTTTAATAAGAGGTAGGATGAAAGTCTCTGTGACTTTTTATTGCTCTCTGTGGCCCTGCTGAGGAGTTTTATTCTCATGTACTGATCTGGTGTATATATAGGTATCACTAGGTTTCTTTTTCTAGTTTTTTGGGGATTATTATAATATATTCTGTCCAGCAAAATATTTGTTTTTTTTTTGTTTTTTCATTTTTCATTTTTGCTCTTATAACACATGTATTATGGAAATGAGCAGAGGGAAATGTGTGCAATAGTCCAAAAGTATATAATCTAGGGTGGGGGTCTCAAAACTATGGCCCTCCAGTTGTTCAGGAACTACAATTCCCATCATGCCTAGTCATGTCTGTGAATGTCAGAGTTTTGCAATGCCTCATGGGTGGTGTAGTTCCGCAACAGCTGGAGGGCCATAGTTTGAAGATCCCTGAGCTAGAGGGACAACACTGCTCATTTATAAATATGATAGAGTGAGTGTTTTTTTTTTTACCCTCGCATACAAAGTTTGCAAGTGGCAGAATCACAAAGTGAAAAAGAAAAAAAAATAGCCTGGAAAAAATGAATGCAAGAATTACATAAAAGACTTGTTAGCAGCAAAACATACAATTTGGGGTTTAGATACACTTTAATCTGAATGAAAGTGAAACAGAAATTATAGATAAAATTATGCTTTTTTTATTATTTATTTTGTCTCTCACAAAATAGAATTCCTCTGGGAAACAGTTCTGGCCATTAACCACTTAACGACCGCCCACTGTAAATATACGTCGGCAGAATGGCACCGACAGGCACAATCACGTACATATACGTGATTGCCTTTGTATAGTTGAGGGGTCCGATCGGACCCCCCTTCTATACAGTGAGCGGTCGTTAATTGTTCGGGAGCGATCAGGGATAAGGGGACGGCCGTTCGATTCCGGCCACCCCCTCGCGATCGCTCCCGGCGAATGAGAAAGCTTCCTCTGCTGTGTAATGTTTACACAGGCAGAGGAAGTGATGTCATCTCTCATGCGGCGCTCACATATACCGAGCGCCGTACAAGAGAAGACACACAGGTTAGTGCACAAACAGCACACTGACACCAGGACACATAGGAACATAAATCGCCCCCCCAGTCCCCCCCAGACACCCCCAGATCACACCCCAGCCCCCAGTCACAGTGTCACTGATTGCAGTGACCATTTATTTACTGATCACTGCAATCAGTGACATTTGTGACTGTAAAGGTGTCACTACAGTTTAGTTTTAGGTCCAGTGTAGCCCCCTAACCCCCCCTAATAAAGGTTTAACCCCCTGATCGCCCCCCAGATATCCCTTTCACCCCCTAGCACCACTGTCGCTAAGCGATCGATTTTCTGATCGCTGTTTTATTGTCAGTGATGCCGATCGGTAGCCAGTTATTTTTTTTAGGTTCGCCGCAGGTTTTTACAGCGTCAGGTACCCCCATATATTACCTAATAAAGGTTTAACCCCCTTGAATGCCCCCCAGATAACCCTTTCACCCCCTAGCACCACTGTCACTAAGCGATCGTTTTTCTGATCGCTGTCTTATTGTCGGTGATGCCGATAGGTAGCCAGTTATTTTTTTTAGGTTCGCCGCAGGTTTTTATAGCGTCGGGTACCCCCATATATTACCTAATAAAGGTTTAACCCCTTGATCGCCCCCCCCAGGTAACCCTTTCACCCCCTTTTTCCAGTGTCACTAAGCAATCGTTTTTCTAAACGCTGTATTAGTTATGCTGGTGCCGATAGATAGCCAGTTATTTTTTTTAGGTTCGCCACAGGTTTTTATAGCGTCAGGTACCCCCATATATTATCTAATAAAGGTTTTAACCCCCTAATTGCCCCTAGTTAACCCTGCGTCACACTCCAGGCAGCGTCAGGTTAGTGCCAGTAATGCCAACACCCACGCGTGAAGCATACACCCCCCTTAGTGGTATAGTATCTGAACAGATCAATATCTGATCTGATCAGATCTATACTAGCGTCCCCAGCAGTTTAGGGTTCCCAAAAACGCAGTGTTAGCGGGATCAGCCCAGATACCTGCTAGCACCTGCGTTTTGCCCCTCCGTCCAGCCCAAGCCACCCAAGTGCAGTATCAATCGATCACTGTCACTTGCAAAACACAACACACATAACTGCAGTGTTCACAGAGACAGGCCTGATCCCTGCGACTCCAGTGCTGTAGGAGGTGATTTCACCACCACAGTTAAAAAAAAAAGCATATATGCCGAAGCATTGGGGCAGCAGGGGTGGAGGAGCGATTTTGCTCCGAATGCTGCGTACATACGGTCGAAATTCCGACGGAGGCTTGCCTGTGGAAAAGTCTGACCATGTGTTCGCGGCATAACTTTTGCGGGAAGATGCCCCCATGCTTCGGCATATATAAATGGTGCATGTATGCCCATCATTAGAAGTGGGTGGATGAAGGGCAGTATTATAATGGTGGGCATACCCACCGATCAATCTCTTTTTTTCGTTCAGCCAACAGGCTGCATGAAAAAAAAGATTACAATACATGTCCAACAAGGACCAGCAACGTACTGGTATGTTGCTGGACTTTGAATGGTTATACCAGATTGATGCCTGTGGGTTTAGGTATCATCTTGGTATCTTTTTTTCAGCCAGCGGCCGGCTTTCATGTAAAAGCAATCCTAGTGGCTAATTAGCCTCTGGACTGCTTTTACAAGCAGTGGGAGGGAATGTCCCCCCCCTGGAAATAAAAAGCGCCATTGGGAAATTGGGAAAGCATTTTATCACACCGATCTTGGTGTGGTCAGATGCTTTGAGGGCAGAGGAAAGATTTAGGGTCTAATAGACCCCAGTTTTTTTTTAAAAAGAGTACCTATCACTACCTATTGCTATCATAGGGGATATTTACATTCCCTGAGATAACAATAAAAATGATAAAAAGAAAAATATGGAAGGAACAGTTTAAAAAAAAAAAAAAAAAAGCAAAATTAATAATAATAATAAAAAAAAAGCACCCCTGTCCTGCCCTGCTCTTGCGCAATGGCGAACGCAAGCGTGGATCTGGCGTCATATGTAAACAGCAATTGCACCATGCATGTGAGGTATCACCGCGAAGGTCAGATCGAGCACAGTAATTTTAGCAGTAGACCTCTTCTGTAAATCTAACGTGGTAACCTGTAAAGGCGTTTAAATGCTTTTAAAAATGTATGTAGTTTGTCGCCAATGCGCGTTTGTGCGAAATTTTAAAGCATGTCGTGTTTGGTATCTATGTACTCGGCCTAAGATCATCTTTTTTATTTCATCAAACATTTAGGCAATATAGTGTGTTTTAGTGCATTAAAATTAAAAAAAGTGTATTTTTCCCCCAAAAAATGCGTTTGAAAAATCACTGCGCAAATACTGTGTGGAAAAAAAAAATGCAACACCCACCATTTTAATCTGTAGAGCCTTTGCTTTAAAAAATATATAATGTTTGGGGGTTCAACATAATTTTCTTGCAAAAAAAATATGTTTTCATGTAAACAAAAAGTGTCAGAAAGGGCTTTGTCTTCAAGTGGTTAGAAGAGTGGATGTAAGCTTCCTAATGTTGTGTATAAAATGCCAGGACAGTTAAAAACCCCCCCAAATGACCCCATTTTGGAAAGTAGACACCCCAAGCTATATACTTAGAGGCATGTCGAGTCCATGGAATATTTTATATGTTGACACAAGTTGCGGAAAAAAGACAATTTTTTTTTTTTTTTGCACAAAGTTGTTACTAAATGATATGTTGCTCAAACATGCCATGGGCATATGTGGAATTACACCCCAAAATACATTCTGTTGCTTCTCCTGAGTACGGGGATACCACATGTGTGAGACTTTTTGGGAGCCTAGCCGCGTACGGGACCCCAAAAACCAAGCACCGCCTTCAGGCTTTCTAAGGGTGTAAATTTTTGATTTCACTTCTCACTGCCTATCACAGTTTCGGAGGCCATGGAATACCCAGATGGCAAAACCCCCCCCCCAAATGACCCAATTTTGGAAAGTAGACACCCCAAGCTATTTGCTGAGAGGTATGGTGAGTTTGTTGCAGATCTCGCTTTTTGTCAAAAAGTTTTCAACATTGGAAAAAAAAAAAAAAGATTTTCTTTCTTCATTTTCAAAAACAAATTAGAGCTGTAAAATACTCACCATGCCTCTCAGCAAATAGCTTGGGGTGTCTACTTTCCAAAATGGGGTCATTTGGGGGGGGGGTTTGTGCTATTTTGTCATTTTATGGCCTTCAAAACTGTGATAGGTAGTGAGGAGTGAAATCAAAAATTTGTGCCCTTAGAAATCCTGAAGGTGGTGCTTGGTTTTTGGGGCCCCGTACGTGGCTAGGCTCCTAAAAAGTCCCACACATGTGGTATCCCCGTACTCAGGAGAAGCAGCAAAATTTATTTTGGTGTGCAATTCCACATATAACCATGGCATGTGTGAGCAATATATCATTTAGTGACAACTTTTTGTAATTTTTTTTTTGTCATTATTCAATCACTTGGGACAAGAAAAAAATATATTCAATGGGCTCAACATGCCTCTCAGCAATTTCCTTGGGGTGTCTACTTTCTAAAATGGGGTCATTTGGGGGGGTTTTGTGCTATTTTGGCATTTTATGGCCTTCGAAACTGTGATAGGTAGTGAGGAGTGAAATCAAAAATTTGCGCCCTTAGAAATCCTGAAGGCGGTGCTTGGTTTTCGGGGGCCCATACGCGGCTAGGCTCCTAAAAAGTCCCACACATGTGGTATCCCTGTACTCAGGAGAAGCAGCAAAATGTATTTTGGGGCGCAATTCCACATATAACCATGGCATGTGTGAGCAATATATCATTTAGTGACAACTTTTTGTATTTTTTTTTTTTTTAGTCACTATTCAATCACTTAAGACAAAAAAAATATTCAATGGGCTCAACATGCCTCTCAGCAATTTCCTTGGGATGTCTACTTTCCAAAATGGGGTCATTTGGGGGGGGGTTTGTACTGCCCTGCCATTTTAGCACCTCAAGAAATGAGATAGGCAGTCATAAATTAAAAGCTGTGTAAATTCCAGAAAATGTACCCTAGTTTGTAGACGCTATAACTTTTGCGCAAACCAATAAATATACACTTATTGACTTTTTTTTTACTAAAGACATGTGGCTGAATACATTTTGGCCTAAATGTATGACTAAAATTGAGTTTATTCGATTTTTCTTATAACAAAAAGTAGAAAATATCATTTTTTTCAAAATTTTCAGTATTTTCCATTTATATCGCAAAAAATAAAAATCGCAGAGGCAATCAAATACCATTAAAAGAAAGCTCTATTTGTGGGAAGAAAAGGACGCAAATTTTGTTTTGGTACAACATTGCATGTCCGCACAATTTCCAGTTAAAGCAGCGCAGTGCAAAATTCTGAAAACACCTCTGGTCCTTTAGCTACAAAATGGTCCGGGGCTTAAGTGGTTAACAAGTATAGTCATGATGTCATGAGATATATATGTTTTTCTAAGATCTATTCTGATTAACTCTCTATGATTACAAATTATGTGTGAAAAACATTTAGGCTCCATGCACACTATAAGCTAAAAAAAATGCCAGAAAAATGCTGGATGAAAAATGCTGATAATAGCATTTTTGTGCCAGCTTCTAGTAGCATTTTAGTAGCTTTTATAAGCATTTAGAAGCTTTTAAGAGCAGTAAGGAGCATTAGCCTTTTTGCTGTACATGAAGATTTAAGAAAAAAAAAAGCTCCATGCAAACTGGCTTAAAAAACGTTGCTTCTACAGGAGTTTTGTGTTCTGCCTGTAGAAGCTACTCAATGATATCCTATGTGTCCATGCACATTAGGATGATAAGAGGCATATTTTTCGTTTAACGTTTAGAGGCAGAAAAAAAACCCTTCTCATTCACATTTCTGATTGGAGCTTGGAGGCAGAAAAAAAGTAGAACTCCCCTAAACTCATCTAAACGTTGTACAAAAAATGCTCTATATGAGCGCTTTTTACTCCAGAGAGAACAGGCATTTTTAAAAGCCCAGTGTGCATGAAGCCTGAGACGCAGGAAAAAATTCAGTCGGAAAAAAATCCACAGTTTTGTTTTTGGAATTTTCGATCGTGTGTATGCGGCATAAGAGGCAGGAAAAAAATATCTTCTGGTTCGTGTTTCTGATTGAAGCTTACTGGCAGAAAAAACGTGAAACTCTCCTAAACTCATCTAAACTTTGTACAAAAATGCCTATATGAGCGATTTTACTGCCAAGAGAACAGACTTTTTTTAAGCCCAGTGTGCATGGAACCTTAGTGGCATTTTACTAGCTGTTAGAAGCAGTTAGGAGCTTATAGAAGCAGTTAGGAGCATTTCTGCTGGAAAACGCTCGAAGAAACTCTACAAAAACAATTTTTTTCCTGCTCCAAGAAGCTGAAGCTCAAAAAATGCTAATAGCCTAAAGTAATGTGCATGGACACATAGGATAACACTATTTAGCTTCTAGGAGCTTACAAAATGCTAGTGTGCATGGAGCATTAGACCCCATACACACTATTAGATTTTCTGCAGATTTTTGTCTTCAGATTTACCAAAACCATATATTATGCGGTCAAACCTTAAGAGTTTTAATTTGTATGCAATCATACAGGCCCTTGCACTACATGGTTTTGGTAAATCTGAAGATAAAAATCTTCAGAAAATCTAATCATTTGTATGGGGCTTTGGCTTATTTGCTAAAGGAGCTGAGAATCTTTACTTTATAAATTACATCAATATTCACTTAAATTATCCAATCATTTGAAAAGCAAATTCATGTTTACCTATTTTATCGGCACTGGATTAGATATTCAGAATGGGCATGAATTTGTTTTACACTTGTTGGAATATTTGAAGTGAATATTTGAAGTGAAGCAATTGAATCTTCAGAAGGTTTGTAATAGTAAGCTCTTTGTTTTTTATCAAAAGTTTGTATATAAATAGATTTAGTATGTCACCATACAAAATCTATTCTTAAAATTTCACATAGGGCAACTTAATTGGGTACAGGATGGGTCCTATATCTCAATGTTTTTTAAGAAGCCATACATATTTTATGTACAAGTGTTCAGATAAAACAATAATCTTTGGAAAAGACCAAAACATTTCTAAGCATTTCCATTCACAATGACATCCTTGTTTAAGTTGTTTTTGGTATCTATTGAGCCAATTATCATACTGTTCAGTTTAAGGATCCTTCCCAATACTGTATGTCTCCTCCCAGGATTAAAATGCTACTGACTGGGATGATCAATGAAAACAAAGGATAGTTGCACCGTTCAAAATATGACCTATGGACTAATTTAGATGATTGGTTAAATGCCACTGGACTATTTTGGTGTGATGCCTGATAGATTTCCATACACATCTAAATAAGTTCCGAATTCCTAATAGACTTTGGTTAAAAGTGGCGCAGTTTTTTCTTTGTTTACCATTCAAAATATATCAAAATATATATCACAAAGTAAAAAAGGAAAAAATATAGCCTGGAAAAAATGAATGCAAGAATTACATGAAAAACTTGTCAGTAGCAACATCTACAATTTGGGGTTTAGATAGACTTTAATCTGAATGAAAGTGAAACAGAAATTAGATACAAAGATATTTCTTTATTGAGAGCTTTTTACGTGTTGTCATTAGATATACATGTTTTTCTAATAACTACTCTGATTAACTCTCTATGATTAAAAATATGTGTGAAAAGACATTTAGGCTTATTTAAGAAAGGCTAAAGTCTTATTTGATAAAAGGAGCTGAGAATCTTTACTCTATAAATTGCATGAATATTTAGTTCAATTATCCAACCATTTGAAATGTAAATTCATGTTTACTTATCGGCACTTGATTAGATATTCATAAAGGGCATGAATTTGTTTTATACTTGTTGGAATATTTGAAGTGAATATTCACATACATTTTTAAGTAAAAATTCTCAACTACTTTAGCAAATCAGCCTCATTACATAGTACATAGTAGGTGAGGTTGACAAAAGACACAAGTCCATCAAGTCCGACCTATAACCTATATCATTAATTCACTTAAAACCTAATTTAATCCATAAATTAATCAGTGACTAAAGGCTCGTAAACGCGATACGAAAATCAGATGGAAAAATTTGTACGACGAGCTGCCTGCTGATTTTCAGCTCATTAGTACGGTGCTTTCGACAGCCAATTTCGGTTTTTACTCAGACAAAAGCTGGATATGCAGACTATGAAATTTTTGTTGGATGTGAAATCAACGTCCAATTTTTGTTTCATTAGTACAGTTTTCGTATGAAAAAAATCATAAGAGCATGACTACACAGGCTCAGAAACAAAAGAACACATATAAAACTATTCAACACATTACGTCACTTTTGACGTTGTATTTTGTCGTACGAAAATTTTCATATTGAGAGTAACCGCTTCACTTTCGACATGAGACTAGCATGTCACAAAAAATGGACGTTCAGTCCTACGAAAATCTAAGCGTGTGTACGAGGCTTTCGTTGACAGCAGGTTATCTAACTTCCATTTCCTCAGCAGGCCTTTGTAAAGGTGGGTTCACACAGATCAAAATTTGGCCAGTTCAGCAGGCAGCAGTCGAATTTTGATGTGTGTGTGTGTGGCCCTTTCTGTTCAACAGAAGTCAATTGGCATATTGGGCACAATTCACTAAAGGTTATCACATGTGTTATGATGGTCACATGACCACCTAATGCATGCAAAAATGAAAATGTCAATTCACTATTGTTCGTATGCGGTATTTAGCGCAAACACTAAAAATGTTCGTTAGATACCGCATAAAAAGGCATTAAAGTCAATTCACAGAAGTAAATAAATAAATAAATAAATAAATGCATGTGGTAATTAAGTACTGGTCCAAGCTTGCAATAACTATGATAATGGTCAGATCCTGGGTTAGAGGTAAGTGATTGTTTTAAAAAAATAGGCAGGAAAGTACACGCTGGAGTAGGTATCAGCAAGGTTCTACTCCTGAGTTGTCTCTGGAGGCTGGCAGATTTCATAGCACAGAGGATGGAGCCCTTTCAATCCAATCTTCTGGAATTTAAAGTAATGAAGAAAAGGGGGAGGAGAGGGTCTCGAGTGGTCCTTTTCAAGGAAATTTCGGGATGTTCAGCATGCAGCACTTTATATTGTCACGCTGCACTTTATATTGTCACGCAGCACTTTGTTTTTGAGGTTAATCACTGTGTAATGCAGTTGGTGTATAGCGCATCATTGTATTTTTCATTAGCACATTTAAGGTCACAGAATTTCCTTTTGAATGATCGCAGCCGTCACCATTTATTTATCTTTTGTTTGTTGGATTTGTTTGGATTACATTTTAGCGCTTTAGTATCTTCACCACACTATATGATTTTAAGGAGACTTTCTTTGTGAATTACACAGTTTTTTTAAAAACACTGTGCATTATTTTACCGCATACTCGGATGTGGCAAAATATTGCTTAATGAATTGTGCCCATTAACTTTTGTTGAACGGCCAAGCTGTAAAACTTTTGGTGATCAGTGGCTGCAGGTGCTGATCAGTGTATTCTCACAGTGCAGAGCCCCACTGTCAGAATACAATGTTGCAGTGATGCGGATTCCTCTATTCGCCTTTCTTATGTGGAAGGGAGAATCTATTCATTCTTTTTTTATTTAACCTACAAGATGAACAAAAAAAACCTAAGTGAATATACTTAGCTTTAGATATAACTGGAGGTTTAAAAATCAGTCCCCCAGTTTTCTTGCTGTAGCACTGTAACATATAAAGGTAACTGAAAACCTGTTGACTTGATGGAAGGGAGGGTTATAACCTCTGTCCGTTTATTTTTTGCCATGTTTGTTGGAAATTAGAGAAAATCCCTGCTAATTAAGTGAATTCCTTGGGTATGCACAGGTCACCAGAACTTGTGTGCCCATTTGAAAATGTCCCTTCCATTACTTTTCTAAGGACAGCCCAAAATGTGGGGTTCCTTTTACTTTTACTTTCAATGATAATGGTAAACAGGACAAAAAGAGAGTGTGAATTTCCCTAACAGGTGCACAGACTGCACTAAAACAGTTTTCCCATCCATCTCCACTCTAAAACAAACAAAAAAAGCTTTGCTTTTAATTATACTTTGAATAAAAAATAAACTTTTATGATTTAATGACAATTGGATCATAAGTACTCATCATGTCTAGTCGTTACAATAAATAACAACCCGCTATGGTCACCATAATAATAAACTATAGTGTAGACTTTTACTTATTAATCTAAAAATCTGTAAAGTTGTATAGCTATACATCTCAGTCTGTTGGTGATATTACAAATCTGTTTAACCACTTCAGCCCTGGACCATTTTGCTGGTCAAAGACCAGGCCACTTTTTGCGATTCAGCACTGCGTTACTTTAACTGACAATTGCACGGTCGTGCGATGTGACTCCCAGACAAAATTCACGTCCTTTTTTCTCCACAAATAGAGCTTTCTTTTGGTGGTATTTGATCACATCTCCCATTTTTTTTGCGCTATAAACGAAAATAGAGTGACAATTGTGAAAAAAATACAATATTTTTTACTTTTTGCTATAATAAATATCCCCAAAAATATATAAAAAAAAATTTTCCCTCAGATTAGGCCGATACGTATTCTACATATTGCAATAAGCGTTTATTGATTGGTTTGCGCAAAAGTTATAGTGTCTACAAAATAGGGGGTAGTTTTATGGCATTTTTATAATTTTTTTTTTTACTAGTAATGGCGGCGATCAGCGATTTTTATCGTGACTGCGACATTATGGCGGACACATCGGACACTTTTGACACATTTTTGGGACCATTGCCATTTTTACAGCAATCAGTGCTATAAAAATGCACTGATTACTGTGAAAATGACACTGGCAGTGAAGGGGTTAACCACTAGGTGGCGCTGTAGGGGTTAAGTGTTTCCTAGGGAGTGCTTCTTACTGCTTCTTACTGTAGGGGGGATGGGCTGTGTGTGACATGACACTGATCACCATTCCGATTACACAGATTGGTGATCAGTGTCATTGTCAGTGTCATTATCACTAGGCAGAGCGGGAAGATGCTTGCTTACATTAGCCGACGGCGCGCGCGTGACGACATGGCAGCATCTTAAAGGGGACGTACCTGTACGTACTTATGCCTGTCCGTGGCACTCTGCCGACGTAAATATACAGGCGGCGGTCCTTAAGTGGTTAAATATGTATTTTTATTTTTCATATAGGTAAATTACTAAGCTCAGTTGTAAACCAAACACCTATTGTTGAAAACAATCGCAGCTAAACTGATTGTCATTAACACAAGATGAGTCACATAGGCCTAAAAGGCCAAAATGTTCTGGATTTTAGAGATATTGAACCTCAATGTCACTAAAGTCAATTGTGAAAAATTCTGCAGATTTTTTTCAGACCTCTGGAGGGAAGAAGGTTCAGGAGGGGGTGCAGACTTGTACCCCCCTTTCATGGTCAGCCAGGATGCATGTGTATATGATGGTTTGGTATATATTTTGGGATGACCAACACATATTTTTTTTGTGTTGAAGGATCTGGAATGGATTTTGGACTATAATGTACACGCTTAATTATTAATCTAAAAATCAGTAAAGTTGTATAGGTATACCTCTCAGTCTGTTGGTAATAATAACATCTGTGTAAACATCTGTTCTTATTTTTCATATAGGTAAATTACTAAGCTCAGCTATTGTTGAAAAGAAAAATCACAGCTAAACTGATTGACATTAACACAAGATGAGCCAAAGCAGAGAAAATTTGTATCCGTGCTCTGAGTGCCAGAAGATATTTACTTCTAAGTCCAAACTCAATGTTCATCTGAGGATTCACACTGGAGAGAGGCCATATAAATGTTCAGAATGTGACAAGAACTTCTTACATCGTACTGATTTTACTCGACACCAGAAGACTCACACAGGAGAGAAACCGTTTAAATGTTCAGAATGTAAAAAGTCCTTCTTACAAAGTAATCTTCTTGCTAAACACCTGAGAATTCACACAGGAGAGAAACCGTTTAAATGTTCAGAATGTGGGAAGTGCTTCTCACAAAATAGTCATCTTACTCGACACCAGAAGATTCACACCGGAGAAAAACCGTTTAAATGTTCAGAATGTGGCAAGTGCTTCTCAGAAAGTGGTCATTTTACTCAACACCAGAGGATTCACACAGGAGAGAAACCGTTTAAATGTTCAGAATGTGGCAAGTGCTTCTCACAAAATAGTCATCTTACTCAACACCAGAAGATTCACACAGGAGAGAAAACATTTAAATGTTCAGAATGTGGCAAGTGCTTCTCAGAAAATGGTAATCTTACTAAACACCAGAGGATTCACACAGGAGAGAAACCATTTAAATGCTCAGAATGTGGCAAGTGCTTCGCACATCGTTCTGATCTTACTAAACACCAGATGATTCACACAGGGGAGAAACCGTTTAAATGCTCAGAATGTGGCAAGTGCTTCTCACGAGGTTCTATTCTTAATAAACATAAAAGGATTCACACAAGAGAGAAATCATTTAAATGATCAGATTGTAGAAAGTGCTTCTTACATAGTTCTAATCTTACTATATACCAGAGGATTCACATTGGAGAAAAGGCCATTTACATCTTCAAAATGTGACAAATTCTTCATACAAAGGGAACATCTTACTCAGCACTAGAAAATTCACACAGGAGAGAAGCCATGTGAAAAATGTGACAAGGATTTTTCATAGAAGCCAAATGCTAAGATCCATAAATCTGTCAACACTGGAAAGAAGCCTTATTAATAAATGTGATATATTTTAAATGAAAATAATCTTTGATCCAGCTTTAATGCTTTACTCAGAAGATAAGCCATATCCAAATCTGTAATAAATGTTTCTTGAAACTGAACTACCTGCAATCACATCAAAAGTTTTTTTTTTTTGGGGGGGGGATATATAGAGCAAATTAGACTATAGGAAACTAGTACTGATGCATACAGGACTCATGTTAGGGACTCATAATTTCAAAGATATAACTGACTCCTTAATTTTATATTAATTAAAAGCATATTATTCTAATGCACATGTACAAGCAGAAAACATTTTTAGTGCAAAGTGGATTTTCCTTTAGTAAATCAACCCCTTAGAGCTTTAGAGAGAGAGAGAGACACACATAAACACTACAGATATATGTGCTTATTTCAACTTTCATGAATGGGGTTTACAACCACTTTACTGACCAGGTTATTTTTTGCGATACGGCACTGCTTAACTATACCTGATAATTGTGCGGTCATGCAGCGCTGTACCCAAATAAAATTTGTCTTTTTTTCCCCACACATAGAGCTTTCTTTTGGTGGTATTTTATCACCACTGTGTTTTTTTAATTCTTTGTGCTATAAACAAAAAAAGACTGACAATTAAAAAATGTTTATATATTTTTATGTTCTGCTATAAAACATATCCAACAAAATCAAATTTCTTCATGAATTTAGACCAATAAAAAAAACATTTTATAAGCAAAAAAAGAGTGACAATTTAACCTCCCTGGCGGTATGATTCTGTCAGATTTTAGGTGCTGAAAGCGGTACAATTATTTTGCATGGAAATTTGCATGGAAATTTGGTGTTTTATATTGTAGACCTGTAATTCTTAGGAATAACTCACTTAAATCTGTCCAAACAAGAGTCTAGTAGACATCCCAGGTATGATAAAGTTTGAAACACAAAATCATAAATTATAATATAATACATAACTATAAATAATTATAACAAATAATAATATAATAATAATAAAAATTATTCAATAATGTAATCATATCAAAAACACTGAAATTTGCTCAGTTGCTCCTCCCCGCAAGATCTTACCTCCTCTGGGAAGCTCTCTCCCGAGGGGGTTACCTTGCGGGCGTGCTCCCGTGTGATACACTCGGCGGCCATAGCCGCCAAGTGTATGACTCGGCCCCGCCTCCGGCCAGCCGCGTCATTGATTTGATTGACAGCAGCGGGAGCCAATGGCTGCACTGCTATCAATCATCCAATGAAGAGCTGACAAGAGCTGGGGGAAAGCAACGCGGGATCGCGCCCACGGAGATTCGGGGCTCAGATAAGTAAAATTGGGGCTCATGGGGGCCGGTGACTGCAAGGTGTTTTTTCACCTTAATGCATAGGATGCATTAAGGTGAAAAAACACGAAGGTTTACAACCCCTTTAATTGAAGTTAGAAGCTGATTGGCTACCCTGCAAAGTCATTTAAACCTACTCGCGGCTGTAAAGAATTGTCGGTCCCGGCAATACAGAGAAAAGAAATTGAAAGTCATTGAAAAATAATAAAAAAAATGCGTGGGGGTCCCCCAAAATTCCATTAACAGGCCCTTCAGGTCTCGTATGGATATAAAGGGGAACTCCGTGCCAAAATAAAAGAAAATAAAATGGCCGGGGTTCCCCCAAAAATCCATACCAGACCCTTCAGGTCTGGTATGGATTTTAAGGGGAACCCTGCAACAGAATTTTAAAAAAATGTAGTGGGGTCTCCCCAAAAATCCATACCAGACCCTTATCCGAGCACAAAACCTGGCAGGTCGCAGGAAAAGAGGGGGGGGACGAGAGAGCGCCCTCCTCCTGAACCGTACTAGGCCACATGCCCTCAACATGGGGGGGATGTCCCCATGTTGATAGGGACAAGGGCCTCATTCCCACAACCCTTTCCCAGTGGTTGTGGGGGTCTGCTTATCGGAATCTGGAAGCCCCCTTTAACAAAGGGGACCCCCAGATTCCGGCCCCCCATGTAAATTGGTAACGGGGTACATTGTATCCCTACCATTTCACAAAAGAAAGTGTCAAAAATTTTAAAAACCACACAGACACTGTTGTGAAAAGTCCTTTATTAAAAAAAATATATATATTTTTTTTATTCTGGTTCGGGGCTCCCCTTAAAATCCATACCAGACCTGAAGGGCACATAACCCCCTTCCTGCCCAGGCGAAATTTCAGCTTTCGGCACTGTCAGGCTTTGAATTACAATTGCGCAGTCGTGCGACATGGCTCTCAAACAAAATTGATGTCTTTTTTTCCCCACAAATAGAGCTTTCTTTTGGTGGTATTTGATCATTTCTGCGGTTTTTATTTTTTGCTCTATAAACAAAAAAAGCGACAATTTTGAAAAAAACACAATATCTTTTACTTTTTGCTATAATAAATATCCCATTTTTTTTTTAAAAACTATTTTTTTTCTCAGTTTAGGCTGATACGTATTCTTCTACATATTTTAGGTAAAAAAAAATCGCAATAAGCGTATAGTGATTGGTTTGCGCAAAAGTTATAGCGCCTACAAAATAGGGGATAGAATCATGACATTTTTATTTATTTTTATTTTTGACTAGTAATGGCGGCGATCCGCGATTTTTTATTGTGACTGCGACATTATGGCGGACACATCAGACATTTTTGACACATTTTTGGGACCATTTACATTTATACAGCAAACAGTGCTATAAATATGCACTGATTACTGTATAAATGTGACTGGAAGGGGAGGGGTTAACACTAGGGGGCGATCAAGGGGTTAATATGTTCCCTGCTAGGTGAATGTAACTGTGGGGGGAGGGGACTGACTGGGGGAGGTGACTGATGGTGTGTCCCTATGTACAAGGGACACACCATCCGTCTCCTCAACCTGACAGGACGTGGATCTCTGTGTTTACACACAGAGATTCACGTCTCTGGCTCTGTGACAGCCGATCGCAGGTACCTGACGGACATCGCGGCCGCCAGGCATGTGCATCGGCACCCGCGTGACACGGCGGGCACAGCTCTTCCGCGATGCACGCCGCCAGGGGCGCGCATTGCGGAAGTAAACAGGGGGACGTCCATGGACGCCCTCCCGGCAATTGAGCGCCGCAATACGGCCGTCTTTTCGTAATGACCCGGGCACGAAGTGGTTAAAATCACTGCTCCCGAAAAAAACTGACGTTTTTAAAACTTTTGTTTGCATTGATACATGTCCCCTGGGGCAGGACCCGGGTCCCCAAACACTTTTTATGACAATAACTTGCATATTAACCTTTAAAATTAGCACTTTTGATTTTTCATGTTCGTGTCCCATAGACTTTAAAGGTGTTCGCATGCTCGAACAAATTTTTTGCCTGTTCACATGTTATGGTGCGAACCGAATCGGGGGGTGTTCGGCTCATCCCTAGTGTACATCTCTGGGCTTTAAGAGAATGTGAAGTTGAATTGAATATAGGCTTGCTCAAAGTTCTAAAAATACATGGGCTCAGGTGTGTTTTGAATGCATTATGTAATGCATTATTTAGAACTCATCCCGGTGCATGCTTTTTTTTTCTATGTGTTGGGATTGTCCAACACAGGTAAAGGGAGCTGGTGCAAACAAATCCCTATATATTTCTGATCATGTAATGAGCTGTTAAAACCTTCTGTTCAGATGTATGGTTGTTAGAACTCTACGGGCAGGATATGACAGGCACTCTTAGTAGGTAAATGTAATTTGAGTTACACTTGAAGGGCTCTGTCAGGTAGCCTGTATAAGGCCCCAGGAATTCATTTTTTTTATTATTTATTCTTTATTTGGGAAAAGCAGCAGTACAAAAATATGGGATGTACAAACCAGTATAAATCACTTGTTACAAGATACAGATCATAAATACATTAATAACACAGCACTAAAACCACAAAGGTAGGTATAAGAAAGGTACACATTGCAAGTCTCAGGTCCTGATTGCAATAACTTCATCCCAAGTACAAAATGACTACCATTTTTTTTGGAGAGTACTTAAAGCAGAACTAACTGCATCTGAACACCACAAATAAAAAATGCTAACAATTCATTTTTTCCACCTTTACAGGTTTTTATTTTTGAAAACTTTACAGCAAAACTAATATATACAGTAGGGATGAGCCGAACACCCCCCCGGTGCGGTTCGCACCAGAACCTGCGAACGGACCGAAAGTTTTTGCGAACTTTATAACCCTATTAAATACAATGGACGCGAAGGTTCGAAATCAAAAGTGCTAATTATAACGGCTAATATGCAAGTTATTGTCCTAAAAAGGGTTTGGGGACCCCGGTCCTGCCCCAGGGGACATGTATCAATGCAAAAAAAAGTTTTAAAAATGGCAGTTTTTTCGGCAGCAGTCATTTTAACCACTTAACGACCGCCCACTGTAAATATACGTCGGCAGAATGGCACCGACAGGCAGAATCACGTATATCTACGTGATCGCCTTTGTATAGTTGGGGGGTCCGATCGAACCCCCCTTCTTTACAGTGAGCGGTGGTTAATTGCTCGGGAGCGATCTGGGATGAGGGGACGGCCGTTCGATTTCGGCCACCCCCTCGCGATCGCTCCCGTCGAATGAGAGAGCTTCCTCTGCCTGTGTAATGTAAACACAGGCAGAGGAAGTGATGTCATCTCTCCTGCGGCGCTCACATATACCGAGCACCGCACAAGAGAAGATGCCAGGTTAGTGCACAAAACACTACACTGACACCAGGACACATAGGCACATAAATCGCCCCCCCCCCAGGCCCCCCAGACACCCCCAGATCACCCCCCAGATCACCCCCAGCCCCCAGTCACAGTGTCACTGATTGCAGTGACCATTTATTTACTGATCACTGCAATCAGTGACATTTGTGACTGTAAAAGTGTCACTAAAGTTAGTTTTAGGTCCAGTGTAGCCCCCTAACCTCCCTAATAAAGGTTTAACCCCCTGATCGCCCCCCAGATAACCCTTTCACCCCCTATCACCACTGTCGCTAAGCGATCATTTTTCTGATCGCTGTCTTAGCGTCGGTGATACTGATCGGTAGCCAGTCATTTTTTTTAGGTTCGCCGCAGGGTTTTATAGCGTCAGGTACCCCCATATATTACCTAATAAAGGTTTAACCCCCTTGATCGCCCCCAGGTAACCCTTTCACCCCCTATCACCACTGTCGCTAAGCGATCGTTTTTCTGATCGCTGTCTTAGTGTCGGTGATGCCGATCGGTAGCCAGTAATTTTTTTTAGGTTCGCCGCAGGTTTTTATAGCGTCAGGTACCCCCATATATTATCTAATAAAGGTTTAACCCCCTTGATCGCCCCCCAGGTAACCCTTTCACCCCCTATCACCACTGTCGCTAAGCGATTGTTTTTCTGATCGCTGTCTTAGTGTCGGTGATGCCGAACGGTAGCCAGTAATTTTTTATACGTTCCCCGTCAGGTTTTTATATAGCGTCAGGTACCCCCATATATTACCTAATAAAGGTTTTAACCCCCTAATTGCCCCTAGTTAACTCTTTCACCAGTGATCACCATATAAGTGTTAGGGTGACGCTGGTTAGTTAGTTTGCTTTTTATAGTGTCAGGGCACCCGCCGTATATAACCCAATAAAGGTTTAACCCCCTGATCGCCCGGCGGGTGATATCAATTAGGTTTTAGCATCAGAGAGGGTCTGCGTCACACCCCCGGCAGTATCAGGTTAGTGCCAGTAACGCTAACACCCACGCGTGAAGCATACACCTCCCTTAGTGGTATAGTATCTGAACAGATCAATATCTGATCTGATCAGATCTATACTAGCGTCCCCAGCAGTTTAGGGTTCCCAAAAACGCAGTGTTAGCGGGATCAGCCCAGATACCTGCTAGCACCTGCGTTTTGCCTTTTCGTTCAGCCCAGGCCACCCAAGTGCAGTATCGATCGATCACTGTCACTTACAAAACACAACACACATAACTGCAGCGTTCGCAGAGACAGGCCTGATCCCTGCGACTCCAGTGCTGTAGGAGGTGATTTCACCACCACAGTTAAAAAAAAAAAAGCATATATGCCGAAGCGGGGGCAGCAGGGGCAGAGGAGCGGAGGAGCGATTTTGCTCCTAATGCCGCGTACATACGGTCGAAATTCCGACGGAGGCTTGCCCGTGGAAAAGTCCGACCATGTGTGTGCGGCATAACTTTTTTGCGGGAGGATGCCCCCATGCTTCGGCATATATAAATGGTGCGTGTATGCCCATCATTAGAAGTGGGTGGATGAAGGGCGGTATTCTAATGGTGGGCATACCCACCGATCAATCTCTCTTTTCGTTCAGCCAACAGGCTGCATGAAAAAAAAAAGATTACAATACATGTCCAACAAGGACCAGCAACGTAATGTTTATACCAGAATGATGCCTGCGGGTTTAGGTATCATATTGGTATCATTCTTTTCAGCCAGCGGCCGGCTTTCATGTAAAAGCAATCCTAGTGGCTAATTAGCCTCTGGACTGCTTTTACAAGCAGTGGGAGGGAATGTCCCCCCCGGATATAAAAAGCGCTTTTGGGAAATTGGGAAAGCAATTTATCACAACGATCTTGGTGTGGTCAGATGCTTTGAGGGCATAGGAAAGATCTAGGGTCTAGAAGACCCCAGTTTTTTCAAAAAAAGAGTACCTGTCACTTCCTATTGCTATCATAGGGGATATTTACATTCCCTGAGATAACAATAAAAATGATTAAAAAAAAATCTGGAAGGAACAGTTTAAAAATAAAATAAAAAAGCAAAATTAATAATAAAAAAAATAAAAAAAATAAAAAAGCACCCCTGTCCTGCCCTGCTCTTGCCCAATGGCGAACGCAAGCATCGGTCTGGCGTCATATGTAAACAGCAATTGCACCATGCATGTGAGGTATCACCATGAAGGTCAGATCGAGTGCAGTAATTTTAGTAGTAGACCTCCTCTGTAAATCCAACGGGGTAACCTGTAAAGGCTTTTAAAGGCTTTTAAAAATGTATGTAGTTTGTCGCCAATGCGCGTTTGTGCGAAATTTTAAAGCATGTTGTGTTTGGTATCTATGTACTCGGCCTAAGATCATCTTTTTTATTTCATCAAACATTTGGGCAATATAGTGTGTTTTAGTGCATTAAAATTAAAGAAAGTGTATTTTTTCCCCAAAAAATGTGTTTGAAAAATCGCTGCGCAAATACTGTGTAGAAAAAAAAATGCAACACCCACCATTTTATTCTGTAGGGTCTTTGCTTTAAAAATATATATAATGTTTGGGTGTTCAACATAATTTTCTTGCAAAAAAAAAATGTTTTCATGTAAACAAAAAGTGTAAAAAAGGGCTTTGTCTTCAAGTGGTTAGAAGAGTGGATGTAAGCTTCCTAATGTTGTGTATAAAATGCCAGAACAGTTCAAAACCCCCCCAAATGACCCCATTTTGGAAAGTAGACACCCCAAGCTATCTACTGAGAGGCATGTCGAGTCCATGGGATATTTTATATGTTGACACAAGTTGCGGAAAAAAGACAATTTTTTTTGCACAAAGTTGTCACTAAATGATATATTGCTCAAACATTCCATGGGCATATGTGGAATTACACCCCAAAATACATTCTGTTGCTTCTCCGGAGTACGGGGATACCACATGTGTGAGACTTTTTGGGAGCCTAGCCACGTACGGGACCCCAAAAACCAATCACCGCCTTCAGGCTTTCTAAGGGTGTAAATTTTTGATTTCACTTCTCACTGCCTATCACAGTTTCGGAGGCCATGGAATGCCCAGATGGCACAAAATCCCCCCAAATGACCCCATTTTGGAAAGTAGACACCCCAAGCTATTTGCTGAGAGGTATTGTGAGTATTTTGCAGATCTCGCTTTTTGTCACAAAGTTTTGAAAATTGAAAAAAAATAAAAATATATATATATTTTCTTTCTTCATTTTCAAAAACAAATGAGAGCTGTAAAATACTCAACATGCCTCTTAGCAAATAGCTTGGGGTGTCTACTTTCCAAAATGGGGTCATTTGGGGGGGGTTTGTGCTATTTTGGCATTTTATGGCCTTCAAAACTGTGATAGGTAGTGAGGAGTGAAGACAAAAATTTGTGCCTAGAAATCCTGAAGGCGGTGCTTGGATTTCGGGGTCCCGTACGCGGCTAGGCTCCTAAAAAGTCCCACACATGTGGTATCCCCGTACTCAGGAGAAGCAGCAAAATGTATTTTGGGGTGTAATTCCACATATAACCATGGCATGTGTGAGCAATATATCATTTAGTGACAACTTTTTGTAATTTTATTTTGTCATTATTCAATCACTTGGGACAAAAAAAAATATTCAATGGGCTCAACAGGCCTCTCAGCAATTTCCTTGGGGTGTCTACTTTCTAAAATGGGGTCATTTGGGGGGGTTTGTGCTATTTTGTCATTTTATGGCCTTCAAAACTGTGATAGGTAGTGAGGAGTGAAATCAAAAATTTGCGCTCTTAGAAATCCTGAAGGCGGTGCTTGGTTTCCGGGGGCCCGTACGCGGCTAGTCATTATTTAATCACTTGAGACAAAAAAATAAAAATATTCAATGGGCTCAACATGCCTCTCAGCAATTTCCTTGGGATGTCTACTTTCCAAAATGGGGTCATTTGGGGGGGGGGGGGTTGTACTGCTCTGCCATTTTAGCACCTCAAGAAATGAGATAGGCAGTCATAAATTAAAAGCTGTGTAAATTCCAGTACCCTAGTTTGTAGACGCTATAACTTTTGCGCAAACCAATAAATATACGCTTATTGACATTTTTATTACTAAAGACATGTGGCTGAATAAATTTTGGCCTAAATGTATGACTAAAATTGAGTTTATTCGATTTTTCTTATAACAAAAAGTAGAAAATATAATTTTTTTTCAAAATTTGTTTATATCGCAAAAAAAAAAATCGCAGAGGCAATCAAATACCATTAAAAGAAAGCTCTATTTGTGGGAAGAAAAGGACGCAAATTTCGTTTGGGTACAACATTGCATGTCTGCACAATTTACAGTTAAAGCAGCGCAGTGCAAAATTATGAAATCACCTCTGGTCCTTTAGCTACCAAATGGTCCGGGGCTTAGGTGGTTAAAAAAAGTCTGTTCTCTTGCCAGTATAATTGCTCATTATAGAGCATTTTTGTACAAAGTTTAGACGAGTTTTGAGGAGTTTTACGGTTTTTTTTTGCCATTAAACTCCAATCAGAAACACAAACCAGAAGTTATTTTTTTCCTGCCTCTTATGCCGCGTACACACAATCGGAAATTCCAAAAACAAAACCGTGGATTTTTTTCCGACGCAATTTTGCCTCAAACTTGTGTTTTGCATATACACGGTCACACAAATGCTGTCGGAAATTCCGACCGCCAAGAACGCGGTGACGTACAACATGTACAACGAGCCGAGAAAAATGAAGTTCAATAGGCAGTGCGGCTCTTCTGCTTGATTCAAAGCATGCATGTTTTTTTGTGCGTCGGAATTCCATACAGACGATCGGAATTTCCGACAAGAACTTTTCTTGTCAGAAAAATTGAGAGCCAGCTCTCAAACTTTTGCTGTTTGAAATTCCGACAGAAAAAGTCAAATGTAGCCTACACACGGTCGGAATTTCTGACCAAAAGCTCACATCGAATTTTTCTTGTCTAAATTTCCGATCGTGTGTACGTGGCATCAGGCTCCATGCACACTGGGCTTTAAAAAATGCCTGTTCTCTCTGGAGTAAAAAGTGCTCATATAGAGCATTTTTTGTACAAAGTTTAGACGAGTTTAGGGGAGTTTTACATTCTTTCTGCCTCCAAGCTCCAATCAGAAATGCGAATGAGAAAGTTTTTTTTTTCTGCCTCTAAACGTTAAACTCAAAATATGCCTTTTAACGTCCTAATGTGCATGGACACATAGGATAACATTAAGCTGCTTCCACAGGCAAAACACAAAACTCCTGTAGAAGCAGCGTTTTTTAAATCCAGTTTGCATGGATCCTAACAGCTTTTTTTTTTTTAAATCTTCATGTACAGCAAAACTGCTAATGCTCCTAACTGCTCCTAAAGCTTCTACAGTAGGTGCCGTCGATATTGTGTCAATCTCTCCACTTTTAGTGGCGAGATTGACACCCTATGAGCTCCGTCGCGAGAGCCAGCACTGAGCTGTCTCGTCATCGGGAAAGGAAAAATGTTCCTTTCACGATGAGCGACACGCGTTGCCGGTAGATGGAGATCCGACGTGGATTCCCGCCAATACCAGGCACTTTGTTTGGTATGAATCCTGAGCGGGAACTCCACGCCAATTTTTAAAGAAAAAACCGGCATGGGTTCCCCTCCAGGAGAATAACAGGCCCTTGGGTCTGGTCTGGATTTGAGGGGGAAACCCTACGCTGAAAAAAACGGCGTGGGGGTCCCCCTCAAGGTCCAAACCAGACCCTTATCCGAGCACGCAACCTGGCAGGCCGCAGGGGAAGAGGGGGGGATGAGAGAGTGGCCCCCTCCCTCCTGAACCATACCAGGCTGCATGCCCTCAACATGGGGGGTTTGGTGCTCTGGGGCAGGGGGGCGACCTGCGGCCCCCCCACCCCAGAGCACCCTGCCCCCATGTTGATGAGGACAGGGCCTCTTCCCGACAACCCTGGCCATTGGTTGTCGGGGTCTGCGGGCGGGTGGCTTTTTGGAATCCGGGAGCCCCCTTTAATAAAGGGGCCCCTGGATCCCGGCCCCCCCACCCTCTGTGAATGAGTATGGGGTACATCGTACCCATACCCATTCACCTGGTGGAAAAAAATTGCAATAAAAAAACACACAGCTTTTTAAAGTATTTTATTGCACAGCCCTGGGGATCTTCTTCCGACTTCGGGGGTCTCCGGTGTCGTCGCCACGCTCTCCAGTTCTTTCTTCCACTGGGCCTCCGCTAACTTCTTTAGCTCTTTTGCTAGCGAAGGCCGGTCTTCTCGGTCACCTTCTCCCCTCCGGTTCTTTCTTTCTTCCGCCGGGCCTCCGCTAACTTCTTTAGCTCTTTTGCTAGCGGAGGCCGGTCTTCTCCGTCGCCTTCTCCCCTCCGGTTCTTTCTTTCTTCCGCCGGGCCTCCGCTAACTTCTTTAGCTCTTTTGCTAGCGGAGGCCGGTCTTCTCCGTTGTCTTCTCCTCTCCGGTTCTTTCTTTCTTCCGCCGGGCCTCCGCTAACTTCTTTAGCTCTTTTGCTAGCGGAGGCCCGGTCTTCTCCGTCGCCTTCTTCCCTCCGGTTCTTTCTTTCTTCCGCCGGCCCCTCCGCTAACTTCTTTAGCTCTTTTACTAGTGGAGGGGCCGGTCTAAATGAACTTGACGTGAAGCGAGTGCACTTAAAGTGACCACCACCAATCGATAGTAGAAAGGCTTACCAGAGAGAGTGGACCCCAAAAACATACGTTCGGAGGGTCAACCAGACATGGGTAAGCCGCTGTGAACAGCGAATCTCCAGCTGCGATTCAAACAGGAACCTCAAACTTCAATCAAATACAGAAGGTAGGGAGAAGTATCTCTTGTATCCAGATGGTGATGACACTTGCAGGTAGTGCCCGGTTAGGGCCAGGTAGTGATACCAGATAACTTTAAGTGCACTCGCTTCACGTCAAGTTCATTTAGGAGCACCATTATTTTGATTCTCACCAGCATCTATCAATTTTGTTTTTATCAATGAACTCAGTATTTTATGGTGATTTTCACGGTACACAACTCATATCACTGAGGACTATTTGAATATTTTCATTTATTCATTTATCACTTGAATGTTACGTTGTTTATTTTGACTGTTTATCACTGTTACATACTGCACTTCAGTCCAGTGCAGTTCTCATTCAGTTTAGCGCTACACTTTTTTGTCTTGTTCTTTTTTTATAAACAAAAATAGAGCATCAATTTAGAAAAAAATGCTATATTGTGAAGCCCATTAGTGCCACCTCATCAGTGCCCATCAGCGCAGACTCATCAATGCACATCAGTGAAGGAGAAAAATTACCTGTTTTCAAAATTTTATAACAAACTATGAAAAAAGTTTTTCACATTCTTTCTTGTATGTCTGTTTAGCAAAAAATAAAAAAAAAACAGTGGTTATTAAATACCACCAAAAAAATGATAAAAGTTTCATATGGGTACAGTGTTGCATGTCTGCGCAATTGTCATTCAAAATGTGACAGAACTGAAAGCTGAAATTTGGCCTGGGCAGTAAGGGGTTAAAATTGCCCAGTAGGCAAGTGGTTAAAGGGCACAACAGAAAAGAGGAATCAGCGCCACAGAACTACCTGAATAATTGCGGATCCCAATTAAGAATGCTGCTGCTCAATCCTAGTAAAATACTCGTAGTTAATGCAATAAATACGTTTGCAGTGCAAAGCTCTGGAATATCCACAATTGTGTTAACAATTTGTACCAAATATGTATTAATTCTAAAAAAGAAGGACTTCATATGGTTAAAAAATCTCAGCCCTTCACTGAAACAATCTACCCCTCCTCTTATATGTGGAATAACTTAAATAAAATTGATAATATGTGAAATCGAGTGAAACTAAAAATATTCTATTAAATAAAGTGCAAGTGCTTTTTCACTGAATAAATGTCCGTGGGATCGTGTGTGCTGCACAAGAGCTGGAACCAGGAACACCACCTAACAAGTTTGCAATCCTGCTGTCCAAGGTTGGCTGAGCTGCTCCTCCATAGAGTGGAGCCACCCTAAGACAGGAAGTGTGTTACTGGCCAGACCACCAGTTTATCAAACTGACATTTTTGGACAGGAGCCTTGGAGTTCTAGAACGCATTATCATAGCATTACTTCTGCTGATCACACACTCAAAAGTAAGGACTAAACAGAACGCTATTCAAACAGGCTAGAAGAGGTGGTTTCAAAGGTGATCCAGCAGGCCCATGCCCTACAAAAGTGCTCATAAGAGTTACAAGAAAAGTGGAGAGCTTCCTTTGGAACCACTTTACATTTTTGAGCCACCCCCCATTGGGGATACGTTTGGGTAGAATCATCTCGACACCCACGTGAATACGGCTGATATCCAGTGAATCCAGGTTGGTCCCAAATACTTTGGACTTCTTACCAATATTTGGAGCTGAGGACTACCGAGTTGTCACGACTGAGATTGAGATCCCAAAAATCCATGAGTCATCAGACAAGCCGACTGGTCCCGGTGTTAGATTCTCTACGCTTATGCGATCTGCTGTCATCGACAGGCAGATCCACGGGTTCTGTTAAGAGTACTCCACCTAAGTCTATATAGAGTTGGAAGATGTTTTTTCCTTGATGACCCATAAAGCCTGCACGTCCTTCTTTTCACCACAAGGGATATATGTTTTGAATGGACATTTTATTTTTATTTCATGATTTTCTGTGATAGATATCATGGACTTTATACCTATGTATACACTTTATGACTAGATATTCGTTAATATTTTTTCACTTAGGTGTCACTTTTTTAAAAGAGACATTGATTTGTTTTCACTTACACTGCACAGCGCTACTTATTCTACACCTATTTATTAAAAGATATCTATCTTGTGAGAGACATGAAGGCTGCCATTACTGAATAATCACTGCTACAGTTACCCATCCTCTTGTGATCCTCTGGCTTCAATACTCCATGTCACTAACCTAGAATAAGTATACAGATTAGGAATTCTGACTTTCATGATAGGGTATTTATTTTAGGTAAGAGATTTAAATAATATTGAAGTCAGAGGGTCAGCAAAATGGCCAGGCAAATCGATTTTTCTGAAGGTTTGCCCAGCCTATAGCAAAATGACGGCCGGGCGGTGGTTCAGTTATCCTGACTGGATGTCATATGATGTCCAGCAGGATAACAGCCGATGTGCGCCCGTGGGGGCGTGCATCACGGCGATCGGTTGGTGCGGTGTGTCAGTCTGACACACCGCAACACCAATCTCGGTGTTGGCTCTTTACCACGTGATCAGCCGTGTCCAATCATGGCTGATCACAATATAAACAGGAAGAGCCATTGATCAGCCGCGAGTAGAGGAGAGCCGATCGACGGCTCTCCTGACAGGGGAGTCTGCGCTGATTGTTTATCAGTGCAGCCCCCCCGGATGCCCACACTGGACCACCAGGATGCCGCCCAGGACCACTAGGGAAGCACCTAACATGTGGATGGCCAGGTAAGTCCCCCATGGCCATCCACATGTACAAATGTATGCATAACATTTGCCAATCAGTGCCCACAAATGGGCACTGACTGGCACCATCATGACACAAACAAAATTTGTGATGCCCAGAAATGCCACCCACCAGTGTCATCAGTGCCAACCACCAGTGTCCATCAGTGCCACCTATCATTGCCCATCTGTGCCCACCTATCAGTGCCCTTCTGTGCCACCTATCAGTGCCACCCATAAGTACCCATCAGTGCCACCCATATGTACCCATCAGTGCCGCCTATGAGTGCCCATCAGTGCCACATATTAGTGCCCATTAGTGCCACCTAGGAGTGCCCATCAGTGCCGCATACCAGTGCCACCTATCAGTGCCCATCAGTGCCACCTATCAGTGCCCGTCAGTGCAGCCATGTCAGGGCCCGTCATTGAAGAAGAAAAGGTACTTATTTACAAAAAAAATTAACAGAAACAAAGAAAAACTTTTTTTTTTTTAATTGTTCTTTTTTTATTTGTTGCGCAAAAAATAAAAGTCACAGAGGTGATCAAATACCACCGAAAGAAAGCTCTATTTGTGGGAACAAATTAAAAAAAAATTGTTTGGGTACAGTGTAGCATGACCGCGCAATTGTCATTCAAATTGCGACAGCGCTGAAAGCTGAAAATTGGCTTGGGCAGGAAGGTGTATAAGTGCCTGGAATTTAAGTGGTTAAGCTCTGTCTTGTTTTCAACAAAAGTTTTCACCATATTTTACCATACTAAATTGAATTATTTCTCCAAATATCACATAGGGCAACTGAGTTGAGTACAGGATGGGTTCTACATGTGAATGGTTATTTAAGAAGCCATACAACTTGTATGTAACACTATTCAAATAAAACAATGAGCTATCTTTAGTTTCTTTACTGTCAGTTAGGCAAGTCCATTGATAATGAAATCATTGTTTTATTTGTATCTATTGGTCCAATTATTATACTGCTTAATTTAAGGATCCTTCCTGATATATCCCCTCTCAGTATTAAAATGCTAATGACTAAGATGATCAATAAAAACAAAGGATAGGTACACTGTTAAATATGAATGTATGAAGCATGCCTTTTGCTACATAAATGAAAACTATTAGCAAGTCTAACATCACCTCATGTTGGTGAGTGGTGAAAAATTGGATTTAACAGGGAGGTAGAGCTCAGTCAGCTACTAGAATTACGAATAGGTCAGGATAAGAAGGAGCTGCTTAAATATCTCTATCTGTGCTACTTCATTCCAGGTATGTATACATAGTATGATGGTGCAATTGAGTAATTTGTTTAAATTCTCTGGAGAATTTTATTTTTTAAAAGGGTGAAAGGCGAAAGTCTCTCTGAATTCTTATTGCTCTCTGTGGTCGAATAGGTGTCACTAGTTTTCTTTTTCTATTTTTTTTTTAAACCATCATGCTTTTTAGCTTGAAGATGTTTATAGAATGTATTTAGATAGTAATATAAATGTAGTTGTGACCGGTGGGTCTGCTCTAATTCAATGAAATATTTAGTATTTGTATGTATTGGACCATCTCACAGAGATTTTCTTTCCTGTGTGGTAACAGTCAGTATTTATTATGGACATAACTGTTTCCTAGAGGAATTCTATTTTGTGAGAAACATGAAGGTTGCCATTACTGAATCTTCACTGCTGCAAATACCTGTCACCTGATTTTCATCGTGACCCTCTGGCTTCAATTCTGCATGCCACTAACCTAGAAAATATATACAGATTAGGAATTATGACTTTCCTGATAGGTTATATATTCTAGGTAAGTGACTTAAGCCAGAGGGTCAGAAAAATTGCCAGACAAGTGAATCTTCAGAAGGTTTGCAATAGTAAGCTCTGTGTTGTTTTCAACAAAGATTTTTCTCCATATGTCACCATACTAAATCTATTCTTTCTCCACATTTTACATAGGGCAACTAAATTGGGTACAGGATGGGTCCTACATGTGAATGGTTATTTAAGAAGCCATACAAATTGTATGTAACAGTATTCAGATAGAACAATGAGCTATCTTTGGAAAAGATCTCAGAGTACCAGTTAGAAAATTCCATTGATAATGAAATCATTGTTTTATTTGTTGTTGGTATGTTGAGCCAATTATCATACTGTTAAATTTAAAGATCCTTCCTGATACTGTATATCCCCTCCCAGTATTAAAATGCTAATGACTGGGATTATCAATGAAAACAAAGGATAGTTGCACTGTTCAATAAGAAGTAAGAAGCGTAACTTTTTGTTAGGTAAATTAGACCTATTAGCAACCTAATATAACTTCATGTTGGTGAGTGGTGGTAATCTGTATTTAGGAGGTAGATCTCAGTGAGTTACTAGTATTACAGACTGGTCAGGAGAAGAGGGCACTTCTGAGATATCTCTAACTATTCTACACTATTCCAGGTATCTATACATTGTTTGACAGTGCAATTCATTTACTTGTTCACATGTCTTGTTTACTTTGACAAATGTATTTCAGCTTGAATGTGTTACAGACTTATTTTCTTTTCAAGCACACTTTGCACTAATTGTGTACATTACCCTTGTTCATCATTTGCATTTTAATTTGGTTATTGTTTTGATATTTAGTGTTCAAGATGTATCTCTGGAGAATTTTTTTTTTAATAGGGGAGGTAGGATGAAAGTCTCTGTGACTTTTTATTGCTCTCTGTGGCCCTGCTGAGGAGTTTTATTATCATGTACTGATCTGGTGTATATATAGGTATCACTAGGTTTCTTTTTCTAGTTTTTTGGGGATTATTACAATATATTCTGTCCAGCAAAATATTTGTTTTGCTTTTGTTTTTACATTTTTCATTATTGCTCTTATAATGCATGTATTATGGAGATGAGCAGAGGGGAATGTGTGCAATAGTCCAAAAGTATATTATCTAGGGTGGAGGTCTCAAAACTATGGCCCTCCAGTTGTTCAGGAACTACAATTCCCATCATGCCTAGTCATGTCTGTGAATGTCAGAGTTTTGCAATGCCTCATGGGATGTGTAGTTCCGCAACAGCTGGAGGGCCGTAGTTTGAAGATCCCTGATCTAGAGGGACAACACTGCTCACTCTATAAATATGATAGAGTGAGTGTTTTTTTTTACCCTCGTATACAAAGTTTGCAAGTGGCAGAATCACAAAGTGAAAAAGAAAAAAAAATAGCCTGGAAAAAGTGAATGCAAGAATTACGTGAAAGACTTGTTAGAAGCAAAATATACAATTTGGGGTTTAGATACACTTTAATCTGAATGAAAGTGAAACAGAAATTATAGATAAAATTATGCTTTTTTATTATTTATTTTGTCTCTCACAAAATAGAATTCCTCTGGGAAATAGTTCTGGCCATAACAAGTATAGTCATGATGTCATGAGATATATATGTTTTTCTAAGATCTTCTCTGATTAACTCTCTAAGATTACAAATTATGTGTCAAAAACGTTTAGGCTCCATGCACACTATAAGCTAAAAAAAGTTCCAGAAAAATGCTTGATCAAAAATGCTGATAATAGCATTTTGTGCCAACTTCTAGTAGCATTTTAGTAGCTTTTAGGAGCATTTAGAAGCTTTTCGGAGAAGTTAGGAGCATTAGCATTTTTGCTGTACATGAAGATTTAAAAAAAAAAAAGCTAAAAAAAAGCTGTTAGGATCCATGCAAACTGGTTTTAAAAAACACTGCTTCTACAGGAGTTTTGTGTTTTGCCTGTAGAAGCAATTCAATGTTATCCTATGTGTCCATGCACATTGGGACTTTATAAAGCATATTTTGAGTTTAACGTTTAGACGCAGAAAAAAAAAACCTTCTCATTCTCATTTCTGATTGGAGCTTGGAGGCAGAAAAAATTGAAAACTGCCCTAAACTCGTCTAAACTTTGTACAAAAAATGCTCTATATGAGCACTATTTACTCCAGAGAGAACAGGCATTTTTTAAAGCCCAGTGTGCATGGAGCCTGATGCCACGTACACACGATCGGAAATTTCAACAAGAAAAATTCGATGTGAGCCTTTGGTCAGAAATTCTGACTGTGTGTAGGGTACATCAAACTTTTTCTGTCGGAATTTCCAACAGCAAAAATTTGAGAGTTGGTTCTCAATTTTTCCGACAAGAAAAGTTCTTGTCGGAAATTCCGATCGTCTGTATGCAATTCCGACGCACAAAAAAACATGCATGCTTTGAATCAAGCAGAAGAGCCATACTGCCTATTGAACCTAATTTTTCTTGGCTCGTTGTACATGTTGTACCTCACAGCGTTCTTGACGGTTGGAATTTCCGACAGAATTTGTGTGACCGTGTGTATGCAACACAAGTTTGAGCCAACATTCCGTCGGAAAAAAATCCACGGTTTTGTTGTTGGAATTTCCGATCGTGTGTACGTGGCATAAGAGGCAGGAAAAAAATAGCTTCTGGTTCATGTTTCTGATTGGAGTTTACTGGCAGAAAAAACGTAAAACTCTTCAAAACTCATCTAAACTTTGTACAAAAATGCTCTATATGAGCAATTTTACTGCCAAGAAACTCTACAAAAACAATTTTTTTCCTGCTCCTAGAAGCTGAAGCTCAAAAAATGGTAATAGCCTAAAGTAGTGTGCATGGGCACATGGGATAACACTATTTAGCTTCTAGGAGCTTACAAAAATGCCAGTGTGCATGGAGCATTAGACCCCATATACACTATTAGATTTTCTGCAGATTTTTGTCTTCAGATTTACTAAAACCATATATTATGCGGTCAAACCTTAAGAGTTTTAGTTTGTATGCAATCAGGCAGGACCTTGCACTACATGGTTTTGGGAAATCTGAAGACAAAAGTCTGCAGAAAATCTCATCATGTGTATGGGGCTTTGGCTTATTTGCTAAAGGAGCTTAAAATCTTTACTTTATAAATTACATCAATATTCACTTAAATTATCCAATCATTTGAAAAGCAAATTCATGTTTCCCTATTTTATCGGCACATGATTAGATACTCAGAATGGGCATGAATTTGTTTTACACTTGTTGGAATATTTGAAGTGAAGCAATTGAATCTTCAGAAGGTTTGCAATAGTAAGCTCTTTGTTTTTTCATCAAAAGTTTTTCTCCATATGTCACCATACTAAATGTATTCTTTCTCCAAAATTCACATAGGGCAACTTAATTGGGTACAGGATGGGTCATATATCTCAATGTTTTTTAAGAAGCCATACATATTTTATGTACAAGTGTTCAGATAAAACAATAATCTTTGGAAAAGACCAAAACATTTCTAAGCATTTCCATTCACAATGACATCCTTGTTTAAGTTGTTTTTGGTATCTATTGAGCCAATTATCATACTGTTTAGTTTAAGGATCCTTCCCAATACTGTATACCCCTCCCAGTATTAAAATGCTACTGACTGGGATGATCAATGAAAACAAAGGATAGTTGCACCGTTCAAAATATATCAAAATATATATCACAAAGTAAAAAAGGAAAAACTATAGCCTGGAAAAAATTAATGCAAGAATTACATAAACGACTTGTCAGTAGCAACATGTACAATTTGGGGTTTAGATACACTTTAATCTGAATGAAAGTGAAACAGAAATTAGATACAAAGATATTTCTCTATTGAGAGCATTTTACGTGTTGTCATTAGATATACATGTTTTTCTAATATCTACTCTGATTAACTCTCTATGATTAAAAATATGTGTGAAAAGACATTTAGGCTTATTTAACCACTTGACAACTGGGCACTTAAACCCCCTTCCTAACCAGACGAATTTTCAGCTTTCGGTGCTCTCACAATTTGAATGACAATTACTCAGTCATACAACACTGTACCCATATGAAATTTTTGTCCTTTTTTTCACACAAATAGAGCTTTCTTTTTGTGGTATTTAATCACTGTTGGGTTTTTTTTTTTGCGCTATAAGAGAAAAAAGACTGAAAATTTTGTAAAAAAATGAATTTGTCTTTGTTTCCGTTATAAAATTTTGCAAATTAGTATTTTTTCTTCATACATTTTGGCCACAATTTATACTGCTACATATCTTTGGTAAAAATAAGTACAAATTGGTGCATATTATTTGGTCTTTGTGAAAGTTATAGAGTCCACAAGCTATGGTGCCAATATCTGAAAATTGATCACACCTGAAGTACTGACGGCCTATCTCATTTCTTGAGACCCTAACATGCCAGAAAAGTACAAATACCCCCCAAATGACCCCTTTTTGGAAAGAAGACATTCCAAGGTATTTAGAAAGAGTCATTGTGAGTTTTTTGAAGTTGTCATTTTTTCCCACAATTCTTTGCAAAAATCAAGATTTTTTTTCTTTTTTTTTTTTCCACAAAATTGTCATATTAGCAGGTTATTTCTCACACACAGCATATGCATACCACAAATTACACCCCAAAACACATTCTGCTATTCCTCCCGAGTATGGCGATACCACATGTGTGAGACTTTTACACAGCCTGGCCACATACAGAGGCCCGACATGCAGGGAGCACCTTCAGGCGTTCTGGAGAACCCAGGCCAATTCTGACATTTCTCTCCTACATGTAAAAATCATAATTTGTTTGCTAGAAAATTACATAGAACCCCAAAACATTATATATGTTTTTTTAGCAAAGACCTTAAAGAATATAATGGTGGTCATTGCAACTTTTTATCTTGCACGGTATTTGCGCAGAAATTTTTCTAACGCGTTTTTTACGGAAAAAAACTGTTTTGTGCCTAAAAGAAAAAAAAACAGTAAAGTTAGCCCAATGTTTTTGCATAATGTGAAAGATGAAGTTACGCCGAGTAAATAGATACCTAACATGTCACCCTTCAAAATTGCACACGCTCGTGGAATGGCACCAAACTTCGCTACTTAAAAATCCCCATAGGCCATGCTTTAAATATTTTTACTGGTTACATGTTTTGAGTTACAGAGGAGGTCTAGGGCCAAAATTATTGCTCTCGCTCTAACGTTCGCAACGATACCTCACATGTGTGGTTTGAACACCGTTTTCATATGTGGGCGGGGCTTACGTATGCGTTCACTTCTGCATGCGAGCTCGCGGGGGCAGGGGCGCTTTAAAAAATATATATATATTTTATTGTTCATTTTACTTTATTTATTTTAGTTTGACATGTTTTTCCCCCCCAAATTTTTTTTTGATCACTTTTATTCCTATTACAAGGAATGTAAACATCCCTTGTAATAGGAATATGGCATGACAGGTCCTCTTTACAGTGAGATATGGGGTCAATAAGACCCCACATCTCACCTCTAGGCTGGGAAGCCTGAAAAAAAAACAAAAAAAAAAACAATCCTGGCTTTGATCGTAGCGGTGAGTCGGTAGAAGCACCGGAGGGCAGCGGGAGGGGGTCATCCCCTCTCACCTTCCGTAAGAGCGATCAAGCGGTGGAACAGCCGCTATGATCGTTCTTATGGTGCAGGGAATCGCCAGCTGAAAAAGCGAATATCTGAATGATGCCTGTAGCTGCACCCATCATTCAGATATCCCTGCATAAAATTAAGGACGTCATATGACGGCCGGCGGGCGGGAAGTGGTTATTGCAGAGTATTGCCGGGTATTGAGGAGTATTGCCAGGTATTGAGGAGTATTGCCGGGTATTGAGGAGTATTGCCGGGTATTGAGGAGTATTGCCGGGTATTGAGGAGTATTGCCGAGTATTGCCGGGTATTGCCGAGTATTGCCGAGTATTGCCGAGTATTGCCGGGTATTGCCGAGTATTGCCGAGTATTGCGGGGTATTGAGGAGTATTGCAGGGTATTGAGGAGTATTGCAGGGTATTGAGGAGTATTGCAGGGTATTGAGGAGTATTGCCGGGTATTGTGGAGTATTGCCGGGTATTGCCGGGTATTGTGGAGTATTGCCGGGTATTGTGGAGTATTGTCGGGTATTGTGGAGTATTGCCGGGTATTGTGGAGTATTGCAGGGTATTGAGGAGTATTGCAGAGTATGGCAGGGTATTGCGGAATATGGCAGAGTATTGCACAGTATGGGCAGAGTATGGGCAGGGTATTGCACAGTATGGGCAGGGTATTGCACAGGGTATTGCACAGGGTATTGCAGAGTATGGGCAGGGTATTGCACAGGGTATTGCAGAGTATTGCACAGGGTATTGCAGAGTATTGGCAGGGTGTATTGCAGAGTATTGGCAGGGTGTATTGCAGAGTATTGCAGAGTATTGGCAGGGTGTATTGCAGAGTATTGGCAGGGTGTATTGCAGAGTATTGGCAGGGTGTATTGCAGAGTATTGCACAGGGTATTGCAGAGTATTGCACAGGGTATTGCAGAGTATTGCACAGGGTGTATTGCAGAGTATTGGCAGAGTATTGCACAGGGATGGCTGAGCAGGGATGGATGGATGGCTGGATCTGTGACTGCAATTGTCACAGATCCAGCCCACAGCTGATATGGGGGAGGGAGCGGACATGATCCGCTCCCTCCCCTCTCCTCTCACACTGTACCGATCGGTACAGAGAGGGGAGGGAGGAAACCGGCGTCATCACAGGACGCCGGTCTGTTTACAAGTGATCGCTCCGTCATTTGACGGAGCGATCACGTGTTAAACGGCCGCGATTAGCGGCCATCTACCGTGATCCGTGATGCGCCGGGTCTTCCCGACCCGGCGGTCACGGACATATCCTGGAGCGCGCCCCAGGGGGCGCGCGGGAGCAAGATTCTGTGAGGACGTCCCTGGGACGTCCACTCAGGATAACTCGACCGCTCTGTGGACGTCTTTTGTACATGGCGCGGTCGGGAAGTGGTTAAGAAAGGCTAAAGGCTTATTTGATAAAAGGCGCTGAGAATCTTTACTCTATAAATTTCATGAATATTTAGTTCAATTATACAATCATTTGAAAAGTAAATTCATGTTTACTTATCGGCACTTGATTAGATATTCATAAAGGGCATGAATTTGTTTTATACTTGTTGGAATATTTGAAGTGAATATTCACATACATTTTTAAGTAAAAATTCTCAACTACTTTAGCAAATCAGATTCATTACATAGTACATAGTAGGTGAGGTTGACAAAAGACACAAGTTCATCAAGTCCGACCTATAACCTATATCATTAATTCACTTAAAACCTAATTTAATCTATAAATTAGTCAGTGACTAAAGGCTCGTACACGCGATACGAAAATCAGATGGAAAAATTTGTACGACGAGCTGCCTGCTGATTTTCAGATCGTTAGTACGGTGCTTTCGACAGCCAATTTCCCTTTTTACTCAGACAAAAGCTGGATATGCAGACCATAAAATTTTTGGCGGATGTGAAATCAACGTCCAATTTTTATTTCATTAGTACAGTTTTCGTAAGAAAAAAATCATAAGAGCATAACTACACATGCTCAGAAACAAAAGAACACATACAAAACTATTCAACACATTACGTCACTTCTGACATTGTATTTTGTCGTACGAAAATTTTCATATTGTGAGTAACCTCTTCACTTTCGACATGAGACTAGAATTTCACAAAAAATGGACGTTCAGTCCTATGAAAATCTAAGCGTGTGTACGAGGCTTTCGTTGACAGCAGGTTATCTAACTTCCATTTCCTCAGTAGGCCTTTGTAAATGTGGGTGCGCACAGATCAAAATTTTGCCAGTTCAACAGGCAGCGGTCGAATTTTGATGTGTGTGTGTGTGTGTGTGGCCCTTCCTGTTCAACAGAAGTCAATTGGCATATTGGGCACAATTCACTAAAGGTTATCACATGCGTTATGATGGTCACATGACCACCTAATGCATGTGAAAATGAAAATGTCAATTCACTATTGTTCGTATGCGGTATTTAGCGCAAACACTAAAAATGTTCGTTAGATACCACATAAAAAGGCATTAAAGTAATTTCACAGAAGTAAATAAATAATTAAATAAGAGCATGTGGTAATTAAGTACTGGTCCAAGCTTGCGATAACTATGATAATGGTCAGATCCTGGGTTAGAGGTAAGTGATTGTTTTAAAAAAACTAGGAAGGAAAGTACACGCTGGAGTAGGTATCAGCTAGGTTCTACTCTGGAGTTGTCTCTGGAGGCTGGCAGATTTCATAGCACAGAGGATGGAGCCCTTTGAATCCAATCTTCTGGAATTTAAAGTAATGCAGAAAAGGAGGAGGAGAGGATCTCAAGTGGTCCTTTTCAAGGAAATTTCTGGATAAATTCATGGATGCTGATATCCTGAAGAAGTTCCGCTTATCCAAGGTACTAATCATGGCGCTGTATACCCAACTCATAGGGTACCTTGAGCCCTCAACCGAGAGCAGCCATGCCATACCAGCCATGATTAAATTGTTGGCTGCCTTACACTTTTACACTTGCACAAGTGAGATCCTTGCGATAACTTACCGCACGGTTTCATGCGGTATTTGAGGCAGAATTCGGAAATATAACACATGATTTTAAGGAGAGTTTCTTTGTGAATTACACAGTTTTTTTAAAAACACTGTGCCTTATTTTACCGCATACTCGAATGTGGCAAAATATCGCCTAATGAATTGTGCCCATTAACTTTTGTTGAACGGCCAAGTTGTAAAACTTTTGGTGATCAGTGGCTGCAGGTGCTGATCAGTGTATTCTCACAGTGCAGAGCCTTACTGTCAGAATACAATGTTGCAGTGATGCGGATTCCTCCATTCGCCTTGCTTATGTGGAAGGGAGAATCTATTCATTCTTTTTTCATTTAACCCACAAGATGAACAAAAAAAACCTAAGTGAATATACTCAGCTTTAGACATAACTGTTTACAGATCAGTCCCCCAGTTTTCTTGCTGTAGCACTGTAACATATAAAGGTAACTGAAAACCTGTTGACTTGGTGGAAGGGAGGGTTATAACTCCTGTCCGTTTATTTTTTGCCATGTTTGTCCAATTGGGGAGGTTTACCTTCACTTTTTCTTCCATAGCCAAGTGGGAAGTTAGAAAAAATCCCTGCTAATTAAGTGAATTCCTTGGGTATCCACAGGTCATCAGAACTTGTGTCCCCATTTGAAAATGTCCCCTCCATTACTTTTCTAGGGACAGCCCAAAATGTGGGGTTCCTTTTACTTTCACTATCAATGATAATGGTAAACAGGACAAATAGAGAGTGTGAATTTCCCTGACAGGTGCACAGACTGCACTAAAACTGTTTTCCCATCCATCTCCACTCTAAAACAAACAAAAAAACTTTGCTTTTAGTTATACTTCGAATAAAAAATAAACTTTTATGATTTAATGACAATTGGATCATAAGTACTCATCTTGTCTAGTCATTACTATAAATAACAACCGGCTATGGTCACCATAATGATAAACTATAGTGTATATACTTTTACTTATTAATCTAAAAATCTGTAAAGTTGTATAGCTATACATCTCAGTCTGTTGGTGATATTACAAATCTGTTTAAACATCTATTTTTATTTTTCATATAGGTAAATTACTAAGCTCAGTTGTAAACCAAACACCTATTGTTGAAAACAATTACAGCTAAACTGATTGTCATTAACAAAAGATGTGCCACATAGGCCTAAAAGGCCAAAATGTTCTGGACTTGAGAGATATTGAACCTCAAAGTCACTAAAGTCAATTGTAAAAATTCTGCAGATTTTTTTCAGACCTCTGGCGGTAGGAAGATTCAGGAGGGGGTGCAAACTTGTACCCCCCTTTCCTGGTCATCCAGGATGCATGTGTATATGATGGTTAGGTATATATTTTGGGATGATCAACACATAATTTTTTTTAGTGCTGAAGGATCTGGAATGGACTTTGGACTATAGTGTGCACGCTTAAGTAATAATCTAAAAATCAGTAAAGTTGTATAGCTATACTTCTCAGTCTGTTGGTAATAATAACATCTGTGTAAATATCTCTTCTTATTTTTCATATAGGTAAGCTCAGCTGTAAATTGAACATCTATTGTTGAAAAGAAAAATCACAGATTAACTGATTGACATTAACACAAGATGAGCCAAAGAGGAGAAAATTTGTATCCGTGCTCTGAGTGCCAGAAGATATTTACTTCTAAGTCCAAACTCAATGTTCATCTGAGGATTCACACTGGAGAGAAGCCATATAAATGTTCAGAATGTGACAAATCCTTCTTACATCGTGTTGATCTTACTCGACACCAGAAGACTCACACAGGAGAGAAACCATTTAAATGTTCAGAATGTGACAAGTCCTTCTTACAAAGTAATCTTCTTGCTAAACACCTGAGAATTCACACAGGAGAGAAACCGTTTAAATGTTCAGAATGTGGAAAGTGCTTCTCAGAAAATGGTAATCTCACTCGACACCAGAAGATTCACACAGGAGAGAAACCATTTAAATGCTCAGAGTGTAGCAAGTGCTTCTCACATCATTCTGATCTTACTAAACACCAGAGGATTCACACAGAAGAGAAACCGTTTAAATGTTCAGAATGTGGAAAGTGCTTCTCAGAAAATGGTAATCTTACTCAACACCAGAGGATTCACACAGGAGAGAATCCATTTAAATGCTCAGAATGTGGCAAGTGCTTCTCACATCATTCTGATTTTACTAAACACCAGAAGATTCACACAGGTGAGAAACCATTTAAATGTTCAGAATGTGGCAAATGCTTCTCAGAAAATGGCAATCTTACTCGACACCAGAAGATTCACACAGGAGAGAAACCATTTAAATGTTCAGAATGTGGCAAGTGCTTCTCAGAAAATGACAATCTTACTCAACACCAGAAGATTCACACAGGAGAGAAACCATTTAAATGTTCAGAATGTGGCAAGTGCTTCTCAAAAAATGGTAATCTTACTCGACACCAGAAGATTCACACAGGAGAGAAACCATTTAAATGTTCAGAATGTGGCAAGTGTTTCGCACATCATTCTGATCTTACTCAACACCAGAAGATTCACACAGGAGAGAAACCGTTTAAATGTTTGGAATGTGGCAAGTGCTTCTCACATGGTTCTAATCTTACTATACATCAGAGAATTCACACAGGAGAAAAACCATTTCAATGTTCAGAATGTGAAAAGTGTTTCTCTAAACGTTCTAAGCGTAGTATACATATGAGATATCACACAGGAGAAAGACCATTTAAATGTTCAGAATGTGGCAAGTGCTTTGCAGATAATTCTTATTTTAATGTTCATAAAAGGAGTCACACTGGAGAGAAATAACATTAAAATGCTCAGAATGTGGCAAGTGCTTTTCACAATGTTCTAATCTTAATACACATAAAAGGATTCACACAAGAGAGAAATCATTTAAATGATCAGATTGTAGAAAGTGCTTCTTACATAGTTCTAAGCTTACTATAATCCAGAGGATTCACATGGGAGAAAAGGCCATTTACATCTTCAAAATGTGACAAATTCTTCATACAAAGGGAACATCTTACTCAACACTAGAAAATTCACACAGGAGAGAAGCCATGTGGAAAATGTGACAAGGATTTTTCATAGAAGACAAATGCTAAGATCCATAAATCTATCAACACTGGAAAGAAGCCTTATTAATAAATGTGATATATTTTAAATGAAAATAATCTTTGATCCAGCTTTAATGCTTTACACAGAAGATAAGCCATATCCAAATCTGTAATAAATGTTTCTTGAAATTGAACTACCTGCAATCACATCAAACGTTTTTTTTTTTGGGGGGGGGAGATATATAGAACAAATTAGACTATGACAAACTAGTACTGATGCATACAGGACTCATGTTAGGGACTCATAATTTCAAACATATAACCGACTCCTTAATGTTGTATTAATTAGAAGCATATCATTCTAATGCACATGTACAAGCATAAAACATTTTTAAGGCAGTGGATTTGCCTTTAGTAAATCAACCCCTTAGAGCTTTAGAGAGAGACACGTAAACACTACAGATATATGTGCTTATTTCAACTTTCATGAATGGGGTTTACAACAAGAGTTGAGTGGACACCTGGATGTTCGGGTTCGACGGGTTTGGCCGAACTTCGGAAAAAGTTCGAGTTCGGGACCGAACTTGACCCGAACTTGACCCCGAACCCGAACCCCATTGAAGTCAATGGGGACCCGAACTTCTGAGAACTAAAATAGCTCTAAAAAAGTAATGGAAAGGGCTAGAGGGCAGCAAATGGCAGCAAAATGTTGTTAAGAGCATGGGAAGTGCTCTGCAAACAAATGTGTATAGGGAAATAACTTAAAATAAGATAAAAAAAATAATAAAAAATATGCTGGAGGCCCCCTTCTCAGCAGAAGAGGTACAGGAAGTCATTAAAGACCTCAGAAACTCAACGGCACGATGCCACACATATGGTGGGAATGCCCCAGAATACGCCCTTTCTGGAAAAAATATTTTTCAATTTAATGGATAAGCTAGTGGGAAAATAAAATACTTTGAAATAAAAATTTTTTTTAATTATAATCTTGACCTAGGAGGACGAGGTCCATATGGAGTAGGAGGTTGAGGTGGCGATTGATGTGGCTGTGTAGGTGGAAGCAGTGGTGGAGGAGGACAAGGTAGTCAACACTGGTTCAAAAATACAATAATGGCTGGGTAAGGCCGGTGATGTGTCGAATTCTGTCCCCCGTCGGATAGTGTCCGCCCTGTACTGCGCTTGCTCAGTACGTAGGACAAGGGGATTTCGAAAATCTCCGAAGATGAAGCATATCATTCTAATGCACATGCACAGTGAGTCCAGGTTCAAGCCACACCATCCGAGGTTCAAGCCGAGCCAAGCGAGGCCTTGCCCTAAGCGTGGTGAGCAAAGCGAGCCCGTGAGGGGCCCTGTTACTGTGTGCTACCGCATGTCCACTTGGATGGTGGGGCTTGAACCTGCACTCACTGCGTGGGCCCCGTTCATCTTCGGAGATTTTGTGAATCTCCTTGTACGCTGTACTGCGCAAGCGCTGCGCCTGCGCAGTACGGGCCGGACACTATCCAATGGCCGGACAGTTTTTGTTAGAACACCGGTATACATGTCTATTCTGCACAAGGTACGGACAAGTCCTGTGGGATCCATGCCTGGTTCATTTTAATGAACGTGAGCTTGTCCACATTGGCTCTGGACAGGCGGCTGTGCTTGTCTGTGATAACGCCCCCTGCCATGCTAAATACACGTTAAGATAATACACTGGCTGCAGGGCAGGCCAGCACCTCCAAGGTGTAAAGGGCAAGCTCAGGCCATGTGCCCAATTTGGAGACCCAGAAGTTGAAGGGGGCAGACCCGTCATTCAGTACATGTAGGCCTGTGCACACATACTGCTTCACCATGTTGGTGAAATGCTGCCTCCTGCTAAGACGTTCCATCTCAGCTGGTGGTGCTGGTTGTTGTGGCGTGCTGACAAAGCTTTTCCACATTTCGGCCATGCTAACCCTGCCTTCTGATGTGCTTGCGGTGCCCCGGCTGCGTTGGCGACCTCTTCCTCCTCCTCTGCCTTTGCCTTGTGCTTCCACCGTACCCCCGCTGTCAGGTGGGAATGCCACCAGCAGCGTGTCTACCAGCGTGCACTTGTACTCGCGCATCTTATGATCCCGCTCCAGTGAGGGAATTAAGGACGGTACGTTGTCCTTGTAATGGGGATCCAGCAGGGTGGCCATCCAGTAATCAGCACCAGTTATAATGTGGGCAATTCGGCGGTCGTTGAGGAGACACTGCAGAATGTAATCACTCATGTGTGCCAGGCTGCCCAGAGGCAACGAAAAGCTGTCCTCTGTGGGAGGTGTATCGTCTGTGTCCTCTGTATCCCCCCAGCCATGCACCAGTGATGGCCATGAGCTGGTCTGGGTGCCACCCTGCTGTGAACATGGTTCCTCTTCCTCCATCTCCTCCTCATCCTCCACCTCGTCATCCTTCAGAACTGTGCCCTTGCTGCTGGACAATTGTGTACCTGGCGTTTGTTGGTGCAGGAACCCACCCTCATAGCTACTTGTGAAAGACTGCCCTGAAAGCCTTTGAAATGATCCTGGTTCCTACTCCTCCTCCTCCCCCTCCTGTGCCACATCCTCTTCCATCATCGCCCTAATCGTTTTTTCAAGGAGGCATAGAACTGGGATAGTAACGCTGAGAACGGCGTTATCGGCACTGGCCATGTTGGTGGAGTACTCGAAACAGTGCAACAAGGCACACAGGTCTCGCATGGAGGCCCAGTTATTGGTGGGGAAGTGGTGCTGTTCAGCAGAGCGACTCACGTGTGATTGCTGCAGCTGAAGCTCCACTATCGCCTGCTGCTGCTCGCACAGTCTGGCCAGCATGTGCAAGGTGGAGTTCCAACTTGTGGGCACGTCACATATGAGGTGGTGAGCGGGAAGGCCAAAGTTACGCTGCAGCGCTGACAGGCGAGCAGCAGCAGGGTGAGAACGCCGAAAGTGCGCACAGACGGCCCGCACTTTCTGCAGCAGCTCTGGCATATTGGAGTAATTTTTCAGGAACCTCTGGACCACCAAGTTCAGCACATGCGTCAGGCAAGGGATGCGCGTCAAACCGGCTAGGCCCAGAGCTGCTACGAGATTTTGCCCATTATCGCACACCACCAGGCCGGGCTTAAGGCTTAAGGCTCACTGCCAGCAACCACTCATCGGTCTGTTGTTCCATGTCCCTCCACAACTCCTGTGCGGTGTGGGGTTTTTCCCCCAAACAGGAATGTTTTAAAACTGCCTGCTGTCATTTACCCCTGGCTGTGCTGAAGTTGGTGGTGAAGGTGTTACGCTGACCGGATGAGGAGGCGGTAGAGGATGAGGAAGCGGAGTAGGAGGAGTTAGCAACATGGGGCAAACTGAAGTGCCCTGCAATCCTCGGTGGTGGAAGGACATGCGCCAAACTGCTATCTGCCTCAGGCCCAGCCGCAACTGCATTTACCCAGTGTGCTGTTAGGGAGATATAACGTCCCTGACTGTTCTTACGGGTCCACGCATCCGTAGTTAGGTGGACCTTGCCACAGATGGAATTGTGCAGTGCACACCTGATTTTGTCCCCCACTTGGTTGTGCAGGGAAGGGATGGCTCGCCTGGAAAAGTAGTGGCGGCTGGGCTCGATGTACTGTGGGACAGCCAATGCCATCAGGCTTTTAAAACTCTGCGTCTCCACCAGACGGAATGACGGCATTTCAAAGGCGAGGAATTTTGAAATACTGGCATTCAGGGCCAGGGATCGCGGGTGGCTAGGGGGGTACTTCCTCTTCCACTCCAGTGTTTGGGAGATAGAGAGCTGAACGCTTCCATGGGACATTGTGGAGATGGTTGGTGACCCAGGTGGTAGTGTTGCTGGTAGATGCTCTGTTTGGCAGGTGCTACTGTCACTACAGAGATGGATAAAGAGGCCGAGACTGCAGCAGAAGAGGAAGCAGGAGGAGCCAGAGACCTTTCTTGGTTTTTGAGGTGTCTACTCCACTGCAGCTCGTGCTTTGCACTTAGATGCCTGGTCATGCAGGTTGTGCTCAGGTTGAGAATGTTTATGCCTCGCTTCAGGCTCTGATTGCACAGCGTGCAAACCACTCGTGTCTTGTCATCAGCACATTGTCTGAACAACTGCCACGCTAGGGAACTCCTTGGACCTGGCTTTGGTTTGCTCAGTCCCTTGCTGCGTTGGGCAGTAGCCTAGGGGACGGACACAGCACTTTTGCACCCTGCTCCCTCTTCTGCTGTGCTGGTGGCTCTGTGCGACCACCGCCTCTTTCTCTGAACTACACTGGTCACCTGCATGAAGTTGATTCCATGTGGGGTCGAGGACCTCATCGTCCTCCACATCATCTTCTACCCAGTCTTCACCCCTGCCCTCCTTGTCAGTCTGCACAATTGCGAAAGCAGCAGCAGTTGGCACCTGTGTTTCGTCATCATCCGAGACATGCTGTGATGGTCCTCCCATGTACTCATCATGAAACATAAGTGGTTGGGCATCGGTGCACTCAATCTCTTCCACTTCTGGGGCAGGGCTAGGTGGATGGCCCTGGGAAACCCTGCTAACAGAGACATCGAAAAGCAGAAGAGACTGCTGCATGATTTGGGGTTCAGACTGCTTGGCTGATTTGCAAGGGGGTGAGGTGAAAGACTGATGGTCATCGGCTGCAGGTGCCAACTCTGATCTTTCATCAGAAGACTGGGTGGGAGACAATGTGAAGGAACCGGAGGCACTGTCAGCAACCCAATCTACTATCGCCTGTACTTGTCCTGGCCTCAACATTCGTACAGCCTCATTAGGCGCAACAAAATACTGCTGCAGGCTCGGTCGCCTACTCGCACCTGAGGAAGGTGTTTCACTTGTGTGTGTAGCTGGCACAGATCGACCACGTCCTCTCCCTGCAACAGGAGCTCCACCAGCAGCACCACGACCAGGGCCACGTTACTTTGACATTCTCCTCATATTTTCCAAATTTAGGATCTTGCCCTAAATGGGTCTTTTTGGAAGAGCAGTTCTGTAGGGTGTCTACAGAACTGCAGAAAATGCTATTCAAAAAAATGTTTTTATCCTAAAATTATTTTTTTAGTATAGCACAATAGAAGAAAAATAGATAAATTGTTTATCTCACACACCTCCAGATATGCAGAAAACACTGCAAAATATTTTTGTGGCCCTAAATGGGTCTTTTTGGAAGAGCAGAACACACCCACAGTATGTAAACGTTGTATCTCACACCTACAGAACTTCAGAAAATGCTATTCAAAAAAAATGTTTTTATCCTAAAATTATTTTTTTAGTATAGCACAATAGAAGAAAAATAGATAAATTGTTTATCTCACACACCTCCAGATATGCAGAAAACACTGCAAAAATAGGATTTTTTACTCACCGTAAAATCCTTTTCTCTGAGTCCATGGACCGACACAGCTTCTCTATTGACAAAGTGGGTATTATCCGTTAATTAGGAGTGACTAGGCAGAAAAACTTGTAAAAAGTGTTGCATCACACCTTCTACAGTACCGCCCGGGGGCGGACCCTCTGGGTATACCCTCTCAGTCTGCATCTTCGCAGATCAGTTCGTCAAAAAGCAGTACAAACTTAAAAGGAGGGGTGGGTGCTGTGTCGGTCCATGGACTCAGAGAAAAGGATTTTACGGTGAGTAAAAAATCCTATTTACTCTTTCGTCCATGGACCGACACAGCTTCTCTATTGACAAAGTGGGACGTCCCAAAGCAGTGTCAGAGAAAAAACGAGGGGTGGTAACAGCATAAAAATAAACTTCACCCCAAACACAAAACAGCACTCCTCCAACGGAGGAGTTGCAACTCTAAACAGCCGCTTGCAAAACCTTGCGGCCAAAAGAGGCATCCGAAGATGCACCTACATCAATTTTGTAGAATTTTGTGAAAGTGTGAGCGGACGACCAAGTCGCCGCTTTACATAATTGGGAAACAGACGATTGATGTCGGAAAGCCCAAGAGGCACCTATTGCCCTGGTCGAATGCGCCGTGACAGGAAAGGGGGGCGCCTGACCCTTTAAGGCGTAAGCCTGGATTACTATCTGTCGGATCCACCTAGAGATGGTGGCCGATGAGACTGCTTGGCCCTTCTTGGGACCAGCCACCGAAACAAACAGTGAGTCGGACTTCCGGAACAGGGAAGTAGCAGATAAGTATACTCACAAAGCTCGGACAACGTCCAAGGAATGCAACGCCGACTCCTTAGGATTCGACGGCTGAGGACACAAAGATGGAAGTACAATGTCTTCGTTAAGATGAAAAGCCGAAACGACTTTCGGAAGAAAGGAAGGCTGCGGCCGCAGCACCACCTTATCCTTGTGGAAAATCAAATAGGGAGCCTTGCAGGACAAGGCTGCCAGCTCAGAGACTTGTCTAACTGACGTAACAGCCACCAAAAGGACCACTTTCTGAGAAAGTGTCAACAGGGGAATATCTCTAATCTTCTCAAACGGTGCCTTCTGAAGCACCGAGAGGACCAGGTTCAAGTCCCACGGAGGTAACGGGGGACGGACCGGAGGGGCCACCTGTCGGACCCCCTGCACAAATGTACTCACGAGAGAGTGAGTCGCCAGGGGTCGCTGAAAAAAGACAGCCAGGGCAGATATCTGTCCCTTAAATCGTACTTAGGGCAAGCCCTTGGTCCACCCCATGCTGTAAAAACAGCAGGATTCTGGAAACCAAATAGGTACGCGGATGCCATTTCATTTCCTCACACCTGGAGATGTAGGCCCTCCAAGTGCGGTGATAGACCTTCCTAGAGGACGGTTTTCGAGCACTTCTCATAGTAGAGATTACTGAGTCTGACAGGCCCCGGTCTCTCAGTACCCGGTTCTCAACAGCCATGCCGTTAAAGCCAATGACTGTAAAGCAGGATGGAATAAGGGACCTTGCGATAGCAGGTCCTTCCGTAGTGGTAGGCGCCAGGGGACGTCTGCTACCAGACGTACTAGATCGTCGTACCAAGGATGCTGAGGCCAATCTGGAGCGATTAGGATCATTGGAATTCCCTTTGCCTCCACTCTGCGGAGCAGAAGAGGAAGAAGGCTTAAGGGAGGGAAGGCATAGATTAGCCGATACTGACCCCACGATGCTACCAACGCGTCCGTTGCGTCTGCCCATGGGTCTCTTGACCGGGCCACAAATCTCAATACCTTCCGATTGAGTCGGGAAGCCAGAAGATCTACGTCTGGTGTGCCCCATCTTTGGCAGAGGAGTTGGAACACCTCCGGGTGTAAGGACCATTCTCCCTGGTCCAGCATCTGGCGGCTCAGGTAGTCCGCCTGCCAGTTTTCCACACCCGGAATGTACACGGCCGACAGTGCCGGTACGCTCCTCTCTGCCCACTTCAGGATGCGAGCGATCTCCGATGCTGCAGCTGAGCTTCTTGTTCCTCCTAGATGATTGACATATGCCACTGCTGTGGCGTTGTCTGACTGGATCCTGACTGGACGCCCTTGCAGTCTCTGAGACCATTTGAAGAGGCACAGCTTGATCGCCCGGATCTCCAGGACATTAATCGGCAGGAGGGCTTCCTCTGGGGTCCAGCGACCCTGCGCCGACTGGACACCCCAGACTCCCCCCAACCTGTAAGGCTGGCGTCCGTCGTGATCACTATCCAGTAAACCAGAAGAAATGACTTCCCGGCCATTACAGCCGGTGCTGTCAGCCACCATACCAGGGATCTCCTGACTAGGTGGCTCACTCGGATTTGATAATCCAGAGATTAAGGGCATCTGTTCCATCTGGACAGAACCTCCTTCTGTAACACTCGAGTGTGGTATTGAACATATGGGACCGCCTCGAAGGAGGCTACCATGAGGCCCAACACTCGCATGCAAAAACGGAGTGACGACCAATTCCTGGAAGTCAGCTGCCGTACTGCAGCCCGGAGGGTCTGCAACTTCTCCACAGGTAGGAATACCTTTGCCTCTGAGGAATCCAGAATCAACCCCAGGTACACTAGGCGTTGAGTGGGCACCAATACTGACTTTTGCGTGTTTAGTATCCAACCACAGTCTCGAAGAGTCTGACAGGTAATGGACACGCTTACCTCTAATTCTGAGCTTGAAGGGGCCTTCAGCAGAAGGTCGTATAAGTAGCCTGTGATAGCGATACCCCGCTGTCTTAGAAGTGCCAGAATCGGAGCGAGCACCTTGGTGAACGTCCTGGGTGCTGAGGCAAGGCCCAACGGGAGGGCCACAAACTGGTAGTGGTCCTTCCCGATAGCAAATCGCAGAAACCTCTGGTGTCTGGAGTATATGGGGACATGCAGGTATGCGTCCTTGATGTCCAAGGAGGCCAGAAAGTCCCCCGGATGGAGAGCCGTGACTACAGATCGAACCGACTCCATCCGAAAACTTTGTACCTTCACAAAGCAATTGAGGGCTCTGAGATCCAAGCTTGAACGAACCCCCTCCTTCTTCGGCACAATGAACAGATTTGAGTAAAAACCCTGTTCCAGTTCTGGAACTGGAATAACTACCCCGCGTTCCAGTAGACCCTGGACTGCCCCATACAGGGCCTCCCGACGGGTCGGTAGTAGCTGGAGATTGGAGGTGTTGAATCTGTCCGGTGGACAAGAGAGAAACTCTATCTTGTAGCCTGAGGAGATTACTTCGCAAACCCACCTGTCGGAGATTAGTGCTGTCCACTGAGTCGCGAATTTGCGAAGACGTCTCCCCACCCGAGAGCTGGGTGGGGGTGGACCTTCATGCGGACGCAAATTTGTCCGCAGGCTTATTGGGTATGCGGGACCAGGGACGCCTTTGTCCTTGGGCAGGCGCTTTATCGGCCTGGGGTCTTTTCCCTGTCGCCCTAGGGGGACGAAAAAAACACTTGTGTGCAGTAAAGGAGGGCCCTTGCCCTTGGCGTGGCCCCTTACCCTTGCTAATTTGGGGAAGCAAAGTGCTTTTACCTCCTGTGGCATCCTTGATGATGTCATCCAGAGAAGCCCCAAAAAGTCTGTCGCCCTTACAAGGCAGATCCAACAGGGCTTTCTTGGAAGTCTGGTCCGCAGACCAGCCTTTTAGCCAGATCAGGCGGCGTATTGCTACTGCATAAACTGAAGTTTTAGACAGCAGGGGAATAGTATTCATGTCTGACTCCCAGACAAACCTAAGGCCCTGGACCAACAGGTCGGCCAATGTTATCTCATCAGGAGGAGCATCTCGCTCCTTAACCCCTGGAGTAGCAATCTTGCCCATTCAGTAAGTGTGTGAGACACTAGGGCCCCCGCCAATGCCGGGCGTACTGCCGAGCCTACCACTGAGTATAGGTAGCAAGCGAGTGCTTCAGCCTTCTTATCCACAGGGTCCTAGAAAACAGGAGCCCCTTCTACAGGAATTGTGGTGGCTCTATTAAGTCTGGACACCGGAGGGTCCACTATAGGGGGGAGAGGTCCATTTCTTCAGAAAACTCTCCTCAAAAGGGGTACCGTACCGCAAACCTCTTTGGGGCTGTAAAGACCCTCAGTGGGTTCTCCCATTCCTTGTATAAGAGTTTATCAAAAGACACACAAGGGAACACCTTAGCAGTGCGGGCAGGTCTATGAAACCCAAGTGGACCGGAGTCTCTGCTGCTTCTGCAGTATTTTCCAATTTTAGCATATCCCGCACTGCAGTAATAAGGTCAGATACCAAAGCCGTCTCGCGTACTGACCTGGACTTTGAGTCATTCTCACTGTCCGGTCACGGTCTACAGTCTCTGATGCGTCAGAATCTGGGCCCCGAGCCGTAGCTGGACCTGGTTCTGCACCAGAATTATCCCCAGAAGCTTGCAGGGGATGGGGCATTTACTACCCCCTGTATTCCCGTGTGCTGCTTCCACCCTGGCAGCAAACGCCTCTAGGATTGCAGTCATAGTGTTCATAGACACCTCAGGGGCACCAGCTGCTAAATCTGGTGTTTCAGGGGAGAAGACATCTGGCTCAGATGCCATGCTGACCACACGCTGACACTCACAGGGCTCCAGGCAAGATATCAATAGGCCACCCTCCTGTGCTGCAGAGAGGCCGGGTCACCCAGAGGACTCACCACCCTGGATAGGTACTGCTATGCTGCGCCTGTGATGCTGTCCCACTGCTGCTGTGTCAGTCTGCTTCTTTTATCAGCACTTCCTGTGTGAATTTTCGCGCCAGTGTAATGCACCCTAGAGGCCGGAGGCTCTCGAAAAATGGTTGCCAAAAACGTCTGTATGGAAGATAATGTGGGCTCTAAGAAAATGGCCGCCGACAGAAGATAGAGGTCAAGCAGCCATAGCTCACAAAAAGATGGCCGCCGAACGGCAATATCTGCATACAGGGTGGACAAACATGGCCGCCGATCAGCTGATAGGGGCCAGTGGGTGTGGCCGAACCACAGGAAGATGGCCGCCGGGCAGTCACAAGAGGCCAAACTTGGCATGGACCACTTTAAAATGACCGCCGACAGCATGGAGGAGGAAGGACACAAACACAGGTAAGAAAAAATGACATTTCTTTTAAATGTTAGTTACAGCCAGCCCCGCTCCAGTGGGACCCCCTAGGTGACCCCCAGCACCCAGCAACCTTTAGCTAGAAGCCCAGGGAGGAGGGAAAGGCAGGGAGAGAGGGAAGAAAGGGGCCACAACCACTTACTTGATCTCTCCAGGAATGTCCAGCTAAATCACCCAGCCGAGGCAGGGGAGTTTTACTTACCTATCCTGCATGTATTCTGCTGGAAGACATTCCAAACAGATCATCGTCCGCGCACGGAAGGTGACTGTTGGCCAGGCATGCTGTGATTGGACCCAGAAGGGACGATCATATGTATGCCCTGGAGCATGACGCTCACCGGACAGGCTGCTGCGACTCGGCCGTAAGGTCAGCCGAAGCTGAGCGGTCCGATGCAAGCCTTGGAGCGTAAGCTCACCGGCCAGGCTGCTGCGACTCGGCCGTAAGGTCAGCCGAAGCTGAGCGGTCCGATGCAAGCCCTGGAGCGTAAGCTCACCGGCCACCCGTGGAGCGAAGGGCATGTCATGGAAAACCCAGCGCGTAGCTAGGGTCGGCACACGCTCGATGGCCGAAACTGGGGAGACTACAAGGATCGATGATCCAGCTTGTCACCCAGTCGGCAGTTGATCGAAGATTGCAGGAAACAACAAATGTAGCAAAAAAAATATATATATATATCTTTTTCCCCCGGACCAAAGGGCCCGAAGGGAGCCATGTCCTACTCCTTGCTAGACAGAAAAAAAACTGATCTGCGAAGATGCAGACTGAGAGGGTATACCCAGAGGGTCCGCCCCCTGGGTGGTACTGTAGAAGGTGTGATGCAACACTTTTTACAAGTTTTTCTGCCTAGTCACTCCTAATTAACGGATAATACCCACTTTGTCAATAGAGAAGCTGTGTCGGTCCATGGACGAAAGAGTAATATTTTTTGTGGCCCTAAATGGTTTTTTTTTGGAAGAGCAGAACACACCCACAGTATGTAAACGTTGTATCTCACACCTACAGAACTGCAAAAAATGCTGTTAAAAAAAAATGTTTTTATCCTAAAATTATTTTTTTAGTATAGCACAATAGAAGAAAAATAGATACATTGTTTATCTCACACACCTCCAGATATGCAGAAAACACTGCAAAATATTTTTTGTGGCCCTAAATGGGTCTTTTTGGAAGAGCAGAACACACCCACAGTATTTAAACGGCGTATGTCACACCTACAGAACTGCAGAAAATGCTATTAAAAAAAAATGTTTTTATCCTAAAATTATTTTTTTTAGTATAGCACAATAGAAGAAAAATAGATAAATTGTTTATCTCACACACCTCCAGATATGCAGAAAACACTGCAAAATATTTTTTGTGGCCCTAAATTGGTCTTTTTGGAAGAGCAGAACACACCCACAGTAAGTAAACGTTGTATCTCACACCTACAGAACTCCAGAAAATGCTATTCAAAAAAATGTTTTTATCCTAAAATATTTTTTTTAGTATAGCACAATAGAAGAAAAATAGATAATTTGTTTATCCCACACACCTCCAGATATGCAGAAAACACTGCAAATTATTATTTTTTTACCCTAAATGGGTGTTTTTGGAAGAGCAAAATACACCCACAGTATGTAAACGGTGTATCTCACACCTACAGAACTGCAGAAAATGCTATTCAAAAAAAATGTTTTTATCCTAAAATTATTTTTTTAGTATAGCACAATAAAAGAAAAATAGATAATTTTGTTTATCTCACACACCTCCAGATATGCAGAAAACACTGCAAAATTTATTTTTTTTGCCCTAAATGGGTGTTTTTGGAAGAGCAGAATACACCCACAGTATGTAAACGGTGTATCTCACACGTACAGCAATGCAGAAAATGCTATTAAAAAAAAGTTTTTGCCCTAAAAATTTTTGTTTTAAATAGCACAATAGCAGAAAAATAGTTAAATTGTAAATCTCACACCTGCATATATGCAGAAAACACTGCAATTTTTTTTTTTTGCCCTAAATGGGTGTTTTGGAAGAGCAGAATACACCCACAGTATGTACAGGGTGTATCTCACAGTAAGTTACATATGCAGTGCTGGTGCACTGAGCTTGCAGATAAAAGTTAGATTTTCTCTGGCACTGGGCTGATGGCAGTGTAAAAAAGACTGTGCACTGCAACCCAAGCAGGTAAATCTATTGCAGATCACTGAGTTATTAGATCTCTGAATCTGGACTCCTATATAAATCTCTCTCCCTGAAAGCAGCAACAGGAATCTTGCCCTACACTGTCTCTCTATCTTTTCTCTCAGATTGCAGAATCAGGACTAACTCCTAGTATTTCAATCTCTCCCTCACAGCAACAGCAACAGCAGCCAAGAACCTTTCCCTATCCTGTCTAAAGCAGAGTGACGTGCTGTGCTGTGTGCCTCTAGCTTATATAGAGGCTGGGTCACATGCTGCACTGGCCAATCACAGCCATTCCATTAGTAGGCATGACTGTGATGGCTTCTAAGGGCACAATAGTTAAATGAAAGGTCATTGGCTGCCCTGAGGCTTTTATTAATGCGTCATTACATCGCCGGACCCGAACCCGAACATACAGGCAATTGTTCAGGTTCGGGTCCGGGGACCCAAAAACCCAAAAGTTCGGTACGGACCCGAACTTTACAGTTCGGGTTCGCTCAACCCTATTTACAACCACTTTAATGACCAGGTAATTTTTTGCGATATGGCACTGCTTAACTATACCTGACATTTGTGCGGTCATGCAGCGCTGTACCCAAACATAGAGCTTTTTCCCCACACATAGAGCATTCTTTTGGTGGTATTTGATCACCACTGTGTTTTTTTTAATTCTTTGTGCTATAAACAAAAAAAGACTGACAATTAAAAAATGTTTATATATTTTTATGTTCTGCTATAAAACATATCCAACAAAGAAAAATCTAATTTCTTCATGAATTTAAACCAATAAAAAAAAAATTTTATAAACAAAAAAAGAGTGACAATTTAACCTCCCTGGCGGTATGATTCTGTCAGATTTTAGGTGCTGAAAGTGGTACAATTATTTTGCATGAAAATGTGGCCTTTTATATTGTAGGCCTGTAATTCTTAGGAATAACTCACTTAAATCTGTCCAAACAAGAGTCTAGTAGACATCCCGGGTATGATAAAGTTTGAAACACAAAATCATAAATTATAATATAATAAATAACTATAAATAATTATAACAAATAATAATATAATAATAATAAAAATTATTCAATAATGTAATCAAATCAAAAACACTGAAATTTGCTCAGTTGCAGAATTGTCGCTGTCATTCGATTAAGGCCCCATGCACACGAGACGCTGTTATTTGCTGTTGAACGCGCGTTCAGAGGCAGTTGGACGCTTTTTTCAACTGCCCCTGAACCCATTCAATGTTATCCTATGTGTCCATGCACACACTCTCGTTTTTTGGCGTTTACAAGCAGTTGCGTTTAACCTCGTTTTTTCAGAAGCAAAAAAATGGGTTCAGACGCAAAAGTTTTCCACGTTTCAGACGCTAAACGCTGCTAAACGCGGCTAAACGCGGCTAAACGCGGTACCGGCGTTTTTCCGCGTTTGCGTTTATAAGCGTTTTTAAAGGTGACCTATTTTTTAACATTAGAAATCTCAAAAATTATGGCAAATGATGAAAAACTATTAAAAAATATAAAAGAAAACTGTAATTGCTTGCATTGCATTGTGGACAATCCACAACTTGTGGCAGGTGACGTGGCTAGGTGACGTGGCAGGTAACGTGGCCAGGTGACGTGGCATGTGACGTGGCAAGTGGACAATCCACAACTTGTGGCAGGTGACGTGGCCAGGTGATGTGGCAAGTGGACAATCCACAGCTTGTGGCAGGTGACATGGGCAGGTGACCTGGCCAGGTGACGTGGCCAGTGGACAATCCACAACTTGTGGCAGGTGACGTGGCACGTGGACAATCCACAACTTGTGGCAGGTGACATGGCCAGGTGACGTGGCAGGTGACGTGGCCAGGTGACGTGGCAAGTGAACAATCCACAACTTGTGGCAGGTGACGTGGCCAGGTGAAGTGGCAGGTAACGTGGCCAGGTGACATGGCACGTGATGTGGCCAGGTGACGTGGCAAGTGGACAATCCACAACTTGTGGCAGGTGACGTGGCTAGGTGACGTGGCAGGTAACGTGGCCAGGTGACGTGGCCAGGTGATGTGGCATGTGACGTGGCAAGTGGACAATCCACAACTTGTGGCAGGTGACGTGGCCAGGTGATGTGGCAAGTGGACAATCCACAGCTTGTGGCAGGTAACGTGGCAAGTGGACAATCAACAACTTGTGTCAGGTGACGTGGCCAGGTGACGTGGCCAGTGGACAATCCACAACTTGTGGCAGGTGACGTGGCCAGTGGACAATCCACAACTTGTGGCAGGTGACATGGCCAGGTGACGTGGCCAGGTGACGTGGCTAATGGACAATCCACAACTTGTGGCAGGTGAAGTGGCTAGGTGACGTGGCAGGTAACGTGGCCAGGTGACGTGGCCAGGTGACGTGGCAAGTGGACAATCTACAACTTGTGGCAGGTGACGTGGCCAGGTGATGTGGCAGGTAACGTGGCCAGGTGACGTGGCAGGTAACATGGCCAGGTGACGTGGCAAGTGGACAATCCACAACTTGTGCCAGGTGACGTGGCCAGGTGACGTGGCAGGTGACGTGGCAAGTGAACAATCCACAACTTGTGGCAGGTGACGTAGCCAGGTGACGTGGCAGGTAACGTGGCCAGGTGACGTGGCAAGTGGACAATCCACAACTTGTGCCAGGTGACGTGGCCAGGTGACGTGGCAGGTGACGTGGCAAGTGAACAATCCACAACTTGTGGCAGGTGACGTAGCCAGGTGACGTGGCAGGTAACGTGGCCAGGTGACGTGGCAAGTGGACAATCCACAACTTGCGGCAGGTGACGTGGCTAGGTGACATGGCAGGTAACGTGGCCAGGTGACGTGGCCAGGTGACGTGGCAGGTGATACGCTAAATACAAGTACACTGCGGCTCTCTCAGCTGCTGCTACTCACTCTGGTCTCACAAACTGGCTGAAATGGTTAAAATTTACTGTTTTTTGAGCTTAGGGAGGGTCTTATGATGAAACGCTTATAAACGCAAACGCGGTAAAACGCCGCTAAACGCCAATAAACGCGGCTGCAAACGCGGCCAAACGTGCGTTTTTAAACGCCGGTTTCAGCGTTTAAAAACGTGTGTTCAGCAGAGTTTGCACCTGCGTCTCGTGTGCATGGGGCCTTAGTGTTTGATGACGAATTTCCCCACAAATCGCTATCGCTCAATTCTGCAAGTGATTTTAATTTATTATCACTGTTTTCTAGCTGGTCTAAAACCACTTTTGACATAAAGGGACACTTTTTGGTTGCTATGGACAATCTCCAAATTCCAGGCAGAAAGAACAGTTTTTATAATATAAAAGTGCATGTAGGACTCTGGACAGACCACTAGGGACAAAGGGGATGTGTTATTATTTGATACAGTGCTGTAATCTGTAAGATTACAGTATACTGTATGTATACTGTGTGTTTCACTTTTTGAATTTGGCGCCGAACTCCGTCCCCGTGCGTCATAACGCTCAGGAGCGGAGCTCGGCACTCGGCAGTGTGAATCGAGCAAGATGACAGCTCGCTCACACAGCGGGGACACATCGCAGGATCCAGGGAACAAGGTAAGTAACTTCTCCTGTATCCTGCAATGCGATCCCGAGTCTGGCTCGGGGGTTACCGCTTTATTTACTGAAATCTTACCCCAAGCCAGACTCGGGAATACCGCTCGGCGGGTTAAAAAAAAAACAATATTTGTACGTTCTGCTATAAAACATATCCCAAAAAATAAAAAAATAAAATGTCTTCATAAATTTAGACCAATATATATTCTGCTACATATTTTTGGTAAGAAATCCCAATAAGTGTATGTTGATTGGTTTGCACAATAGTTATAGCGTCTACAAACTTTGGGATATATACCGGAATTCTCATTTAATTTTTTTTTACAAGTAATGCCGGTGATCAGCGACTTATAGCGGGACTGCGATATTGCGGTGGACATTCTGACACTGACACTTTTGACAATTTTTGAGAAACAGTGACTCTAATACAGTGATCAGCGTTAAATTTATGCCTAGACAGTGTGGTGGTATAAACTGTGTGCTGCTTTTACTAAAGGAAATGGTGGATTTTATTCCCTATTTTGCAGGGAACGAAAATCCATAATTTCCCCACTGCCATGACAAAACTCTGCCTTGTTTACATTGACAGAGTTCTGTCCTGTGTGTCTTCCGGATGATTGGTGGGTGCCAGTTGTCATCCATTGGCCAGCACCCGCTGATCGACATCTGCTGTGTCTAATCACAGCAGAGCCGTGTTGTCAACAGAATGGTAGCGGTAGGCAAATGGGCGTACCTGTACGTCACTTTTAAAAATGCGTGCGGTGGGCGCGTTGACTCGATGTCTATCGGTGTCCCGCGATCAGGTCACAGAGAGGCAGAACAGGGGGATGCCTGTGTAAACAAGGCATTTCCCTGTTCTGCCTAGTGACAGGGCACTAATCGTCTGCTCGCTAATCGGGAGCAGCGATAAGTGTCATGTCACAGTAAGCCCCACCCCACACAGTTAGAATCACTCCTTAGGACACACTTAACCCCTTCCTTGCCACCTATTGGTTAACCCCTTCCCTGCCAGTCACATTTATACAGTAATCAGTGCATTTTTATAGCACTGATCGCTGTATAAATGTGAATGGTCCCAAAATAGCGCCAAAAGTGTCCGATGTGTCCGCCATAATGTCGCAGTCATGATAAAAATCGCTGATCACGAGGCGCATGCGCGACATCCACGGGACCGGCCGCATGACTGAGTAGCTCCGCACTACTCCAACCATTTAGCCTGCTTCCCGGGGCCAGAAGTGCACGATTTTCGACACAAATACTCTTTATCACCCCCGGACCGCGTTGTGCATGCCTGCAAAGCAGAAAAAGGGAAACAAGACCGCTCAGAGGTCCCTGACCACATATCTGCTGAGGAACCAGGTACGCTACATCATGTCCCAAGATGGCGCCGACGGCCCTGCTTCTCCCTCACTGCAGGCCTCACAAGATTCGCAGGACACTGTTACTTCTGCTCTGGAAGCTGCACATGAAAGTGAGTACTCCCCCCCCCTGACCAAAGCGGACCTGGACAGGAGCTTAGAGTCCATCTATAGCAAGATTGCCACTAAATTCCAAACGGAGCTGCACAAGAGCACTAATACACTGACGCAAGAGATCTCAGCCCTGGGCACCCGCACAGATCGCTTAGAGACTATGCACGATGAGCTCAATATTGCCCATAATGATCTCTCCAGAGAGTTTGAATCCCTCAATGCCACGGTCATTCAGCTACAAACCCAAGTAGAAGACCTCGACAATCGAAATCGAAGGCACAATCTACGCATTAGGGGGATCCCTGAGACCACCACGGATCTTATTCCTGCCATACATAAGCTGTTTAACTCCCTCCTGCCTGACCGTGAGGTAGAGGCGTTCAAATGCGACCGCATTCATAGGGCTTTACGCCCCAAGCCCCCCCCTGATAAACCCCCTAGGGACATTGTCCTATGTCTGAAAGACTTTCTTATAAAAGAAGAGATCCTTAGGGCCGCCCGCAACTCCCATTCCATCTCCTTAGACGGCTCCCCTGTTCAAATCTACCCGGACATCTCTCCAGCTACCCTGGATAGACGCCGCGATATGAAGGAGGTCACCACTGTGCTGGCTAAGGCGCACATTCGCTATAGATGGGGTTTCCCCTTCAAGCTTACCATTCCCCATAATGGTACAACTTACACTGCTATAACTTTAGTGGAAGGCCAAGAGATACTGGTCAAATTGGGTCTCTTGGAAGCTGATGCCCTTCCTCGTCAACCCTCTACTCCTAGACCAAAACCCGTTTGGAATACTCCCTCTTCTAGAAGAGATCGCAGACGTCACGGACAAGATGCAAGCCATAATGTCTTTCAACGCTAAAGAATCCTGTCACTTTTGTGAATTCTTCCTGCTGCATATCTTCTGAACACTTATTACACTTTTGGCATCTAGGCGCCCTCTACTGGGCTCTTTTTTGGAACTGCTGTTTTTCTGATGGATCCATATTTCACTTCACTTCAATTGATCTCAGTATGCTGACACTCAGCCCAGCCGGATTGATCCGTACATCTTCAACTCTTAATCTCTCTGGGCCCACGTCCAGTCTAATACCCCATGTGCCCTGTTTTCCTTTTTTATTTTTTTATTGTTTTTCTCCTTTTTTTTTTTTTTTAAAAGGGGCTGGGGAAAGGATCCTTAAATTTTGACACAGGACGTTGCTCCCGGGACTTTAGCACTCTTTTTTACTCAAAAGATGTTAGTTCCCAGTTCTTTTGATGAGATATTAGATCAAGCCAACACACGCTGGCATGCACATCCCTTTTTTTTTCTTCTCTAATTTGTTGCAGGCTAGTTCGGTTGATGTCGATGCTGTGCTGCCCCACTCCTCTCATATCCCGACCTCCTTTGGAGCTCTGGATATGACTCGGGGAGTTAAGGGTGCTTTTGCCCCTTACAAGGTTTACCTCAATGTTTCAGGTTTTTGCTACTTGCAACCTGACCCATTGTTTGCCCAGCATATGTTTGCATTGCTGGCACTATGTTTAGATGCTTTTTATGCTCTATCACTTTTTTTGTTTTTTCTATATAGGATGTTGGAGCACTTTAGAAGTATTTTCTATTACTATGTACTTGAAGCGGTTTACTACCCTCAGCTCTCCCAGACTGACGACCCCCCAGTGACGGATGATATTGACACGGTTATCTCAGGGTCCCTAGACCCCCCAGGTGAGCCCATGACACTCCTCATGCACAAATGGTGATTACATGCATTACACATAACGTCCAGGGCTTCAACTCCCCTCACAAGCGGAAAAAAGCCTTCACGACCTATAAAAAGCTAGGGGCGCAAATCCTGTTATTACAAGAAACCCATTTTGCTACTGACAGACACCCAATTTTCTTTCATGGCTCATATAAGCAAGCCTTTTACACTCTACACGACTCTAAAAGTAGGGGGGTAGCCATCTTCCTTCACAATTCATTCCCCATGGAAATTCAGCAGGTCTATAAGGATCCTGAGAGTAGGTTCCTTATTATTAAGGGACTAGTGGCGGGACGTGAACTCACGATCGCTAACGTTTACGCCCCTAATGTTGCACAGGCCACCTTTTTCTCGACCTTCTTTAGGACACTTGAGAAGTATTCCTCGACTCATATGTTTGTTGGGGGAGATTTTAATCTAGTGGCACACCCACAGTTAGACAGAAGCACCTCCTCCCGACTGAACCTAGCATTTCCTAAATCCCTGACTAGAAACCTGCAAACTCTCCAGTTATCCGATGCTTGGAGAGCACACAACACAGGTGCAAAGGACTTCACCTTTTACTCACACCCCCACAACTCCTTTGCCAGATTGGACTACATTTTCTGCACACCCATCATTCTGGCCAACTCCACGCAGTCGATGATCCATCTCTGCCCCTGGTCCGACCATAATATGGTCTCCTTTTCAACAACCCTCTTAGGTCTATCTGATACGCCCTATACATGGAGACTTAATGACTCCCTTTTAACTGACCCAATCATACGACAGGAAGTATCCAACGCTATTCAGGAATACTTCACGATTAATGCCACCCCGGACATCTCCCCTAGCACTCTATGGATGGCCCATAAGGCAGTATTACGAGGTCACCTTATTAGCATTGCATCACGTAAGAATAAAGAAAGATGGCAGCAAATTTACAAGCTGACCACAGAACTGGACCGCCTGCATAAGGCCCAAATAGGCAACCCGTCGAGTACCAACGCACGACTGGTGGCGCAAAAGAGACTAGACCTGGATACTCTGTTATCAGCTAAGACCGAAAAAGCATTGAGGTGGTCCAAAGCAAACTTTCTCCTTCACAGCAACACAGCATCTGCTATGTTTGCGCGCAAATTAAATCATACACTACGTCCACCTCATGTGTACAAGATCCGTAACTCCTCAGGCAGAATAGTCTCTCACCCTAAAGAAGTCCTTGACGTATTTGAGGAGTTTTACTCCAAGCTCCTTTCTAGCCCTCCATCGGGTCCTTCTCCACCCTCCTGGGACTGGCTGTCCTCACTTCCCCTTCCCACTTTGTCCGATGTACAAGTTGACTCCCTTAACGCCCCCTTCACAGAAGAAGAACTGCTGGGCGTTGTCAAATCCCTGAAACGCTCTGTAGCCCCAGGCCCAGATGGTTTCACTGCTAGCTACTATAAAAATTATGCCCCTATACTACTCCCACGTCTCACTAGCATGTTCAACAAAATACTTGCGGGGGAACAGTTCCCCTCGGAAATGACCCTAGCCAACATGTCTCTCATACCCAAACCTCTCAAGGACCACTCCCTCCCCCAAAACTATAGGCCGATTTCGGTCATTGATAATGACCTTAAAATTTTTAGTCGAGCCCTAGCTGACAGACTAGCCGCTATCATTGAAACACTAACCTCTCCTGACCAATCGGGTTTCATACCCAATAGACTCATCACAGACAATATTCGTTTGACACTTGATGTTCTCCAAGACGCTAATATATGTAAGAAACACGTCCTCCTTCTTAGCTTGGATATTAATAAGGCGTTCGACAGCGTTTTATGGCCTTATTTATTTGCTGTGCTTCAAAGGCTTGGTTTTCGGGATGAGTTTTTGTTGGGGGTCCAGGCCCTTTACCATCACCCTCAAACTAGAATCAAAATTCCAGGTTGCAGCTCAGAGTTTTTCACACTGGGCAGGGGCACCCGGCAGGGATGTCCACTTTCGCCTCTATTATTCGCCCTGGCCCTGGAGCCCCTTGCCACCGCAATTAAACAACACCCCGATATATCCGGATACCCCATGGCTTCCACCACATCTCATCTCTGTATGTATGCAGATGATGTCATGTTATTTCTAACCCAACCCCAAATTTCCCTGCCCAATCTATTCACCCTGTTGTCCCGATTCGCATCCATCTCTGGGCTCACAGTTAACATGTCCAAATCCACAGCACTACCAATCAATATTCCCCCGGCTCAGTGTGGGACTCTCCAGGGCTCCTTCCCCCTGCAATGGTCTACTGACAAAATACCATATTTAGGCATCTATATCACACCACATTGGTCCTCCATTTTTGCTGCGAATTATCCGGCATGTGTGTCCCGTCTCCGTAGCCTGCTTAAGCTGTGGAGCACCTACCACATATCGTTCCTCGGGAGAGTCACGGCGATCAAAATGACCCTCCTACCTAAACTCCTATTTTTATTTAGAGCCCTTCCATTCATGATCCCTAAAGCTTTTATAGATAGGCTACAACAAGATATCCACAAATTTATCTGGCAGAACAAACGGCCGAGATTCTCCAGACACGTTGTGTTCATCCCACAAACACTTGGGGGGCTAGGCCTGCCAAATCTTTGGCTCTATTTCCTTGCGGCTCGCTTCTCCCAGATAGCACAATGGAACATCCCTGACTCTAATGTACCCTGGGTAGAATTTGAATCACATGCCATCGCTCCGTACAGGCTCTCTAGTCTACTTTGGTCCCCTTCTAAAGTGGCCCATGAAATTATGTCTCTTAACACCCTAGTTGCTCACTCCCTTACCCTATGGTACAGATACAAACATAAACTAGGCCTGGTGTCCCACGCTCCCCGAGGCGCCTCCTTTGTAGGAGAGCCCTTATTTACTTTGGCCTTTAAAAACTCTGAGGGATTCTCTTGGTGGATTTCTAACTCCATGGTCACATTGGCGGACTTACAGATGGGCAACTCTTTTGCTTCATTTGACCAATTACGCACACATAAACAAATCCCACTTAGAGAACACTTCCGTTATCTGCAAATTAGACACTTTTATCTTTCCCACTTCGCCCTCTCCCCAGCAGCCCCCTCTACCACGTATGAACACATGTGCCGTGACTCCCCCAGGGGAAAGGGGCTTATCTCTATCCTCTACAGATCAGCAATTAATACACTGTTTCCTGGGGAGGTCCCATATAAACATAAATGGGAGGCTGACTGCAACAAACTTTTTGACTCAGATGACTGGGACACTATGCTGACTAACCTTCGCAAAGCGTCTAAATCCCTAGCGGTCAGAGAAACAGCGTATAAAATACTTACCAGGTGGTACTATACACCATCTAGACTTCATTCTATTTTTCCGGGTACCTCTGACCTATGCTTCAGAGGCTGTCCCCTGCCTGGGACCTTTCTGCATGTGTTCTGGGACTGTGATAATCTGTCCCACATTTGGACCAAGGTGACGGCTATAGCAACGGCTCTATCAGGTGCTCCAATACATCTTACGGCCTCTATGTGCCTCCTGGGAGCATCTATCCCGGGTATGCTTCCCTCTGAGGAAGGCCTTATCCACACAATTTGCTTGGCCGCTCTATGGGCCATTGCCCTACATTGGAAGTCCCCTACTGTCCCTATCTCCTCCGTCCTCCATAGGATGGACTCTATTATGATAATGGAAAGGATTCTCTACACACTAAATGATAGGATGCCCCTATTTGACCGTAGGTGGGATCCCTGGACCTCCCAAAGACATATTTTATTGCCACAATCTTAGCTATGGACGCAAACTCCCCAACAGCTTTAGTCTGTGGGAGAAGGATAATCCCCCTCACTGGTTTACCTCACCTCACGTAGACAACTATGTCCCCTGTAGATCCTCTACAAACCGACTTCGGCTTCTCTCAGATGCTTCAACGTCACCTTTTTTATTTTTCTTATATATATAGATTTTTTTTTTTGTTGCTTGTTGATTTCTCTCTATTTCGTTTCTTGTCACTGCGTTGACATTTATGTTTGCAGTCTAACTGGTACTATGTGATACGCAGATTTTTTTATGTGTATGTATTATTTTCTTGCCTTTTCTATAAATAAAAAACGTTTGTAATAAAAATCGCTGATCACTCCCATTACTAGTAAAAAAAAATATTAATAAAAATGCCATAAAACTACACCCTATTTTGTAGACACTATAACTTTTGCGCAAACCAATCAATAAACGCTTATTGCGATTTTTTTAACCAAAAATATGTAGAAGAATATGTATCGACCTAAACTGAGGGAAAAATGTTTTTTTTTATATATTTTTTGGGGATATTTATTATAGCAAAAAGTAAAAAATATTGCTTTATTTTCAAAAACCGCAGAGGTGATCAAATACCACCAAAAGAAAGCTCCATTTGTGGGAAAAAAAGGCCGTCAATTTTGTTTTGGAGCTACGTTGCACGACCGCGCAATTGTCAGTTAAAGCGTTGCAGTGCCGAATTGCAAAAAATGGCCCGGTCATTGGGCAGCCAAATCCTGCAGTGGTTAAAAAAATATTTCCAGCAAGAACTGAATGAAAGATATTTAGTATTATGGTACGTATTGGCCCATCTCACAGAGATTTTCTTGCTTTTGCTGTAATAATCAGTACTTGTTATGGCCAGAGCTGTTTCCTAGAGGAATTCTATTTTGTGAGAAACATAAAGTTTCCATTACTGAATCTTACTTGCAGCATATACCATTCACCTGATTAGAATTGCAACCAGGGCTTTTTTTCAGCAGGTACTAGGGGGAACTCAGTTCCACCACCTCTGGCTCAGGTGTCCTCCCTGCTCACCACTATCACTTGGTAACTAGGGATGAGCTTCGAGTTCGAGTCAAACTCATGTTCGACTCGAACATTGCCTGTTCGCCCGTTCGCCGAACAGCGAACAAATTGGGGTGTTCACGGCAAATTCGAAAAATCTATGGGAGAAATCTAAAGTGCTAATTATAAAGGCTTATATGCAAGTTGTTGTCCTAAAAAGTGTTTGGGGACCGGGGTCCTGCCCCAGGGGACATGTATCAATGCAAAAAGAAGTTTTAAAAATGGCCGTTTTTTCGGGAGCAGTGATTTTAATAATGCTTAAAATGAAAAAATAAAAGTGAAATATTCCTTTAAATTTCATACCTGGGGGGTGTGTATGATATGCATGTGAAGTGGCGCATGTTTCCCGTGCTTAGAACTGTCCCTGCAAAAAATGTAATTTTTGAAAGAAAAAAAGTATTTTAAAACTGACTCGCGGCTATTAATGAATTGTCGGCTCCCGGCAATACATACAAAAGTCATTGATAAAAAAAAAAAAAGCGTGGGGGTTCCCCAGAATTCAATTACCAGGCCCTTCAGGTCTGGAATGGATATTAAGGGGAACCCCGCCGCAAATTAAAAAAAAAATTGACGTGGGGTTCCCCCAAATATCCATTCCAGGCCCTTCAGATCTGGCATGGATTTTAAGGGGAACTCCACCCCAAATTTTAAAAAAATGGCGTGGAGTCCCCCTAAAAAGCCATACCAGACCCCTTATCCGAGCACGCAACCTGGCCGGCCGCAGGGGAAAAGGGGGGGACGAGAGAGCGGCCCCCCTCCCTCCTGAACCGTACCAAGCCACATGCCCTCAACATGGGGAGGATGTCCCCATGTTAATGGGGACAAGGGCCTCATCCCCACAACCCTTGCCCGGTGGTTGTGGGGGTCTGCGGGCGGGGGGCTTATCGGAATCTGGAAGACCCCTTTAACAAAGGGGACCCCCAGATCCTGGCCCCCCCATGTGAATTGGTAAGGGGTACATTGTACCCCTACCATTTCACGAAGAAAGCGTAAAAAAATGTTTAAAAAAAACACACAAACACCTTGAAAAAGTCCTTTATTTAAAATAATAAAAAAACAACAACATTCCAGCGCTGAAATCCAGTGTCCCGCGGCGATCCCGATGTCCAGCGCTGTCCTTCATTGGTTGTGCCTGAGCGGACCTGATGGGGAACTCCCTCTCAGTATTTTAAATGTATAGACCCGCCCCTTCTAAAGTTCCCCATCAGGTCCGCTCCCTCGGTATGTCGGACCCACCTACGTCATTGGCTTGAGCGGGGAACTTCCTTCACTGTGTAATTTAAATTTACATAGTGAAGGAAGTTCCCCGCTCAAGCCAATGACGTAGCGGGTCCGACATACCGAGGGGGCGGACCTGATGGGGAACTGCTCTCACTTTGGCAATACATGTATAGACCCGCCCCTTCTCATGTTCCGCATCTGGTCCGCTGAGCGGACCTGATGGGGAACTTTAGAAGGGGCGGGTCTATACATTTAAAATACTGAGAGGGAGTTCCCCATCAGGTCCGCTCAGGCACAACCAATGAAGGACAGCGCTGGACATCGGGATCGCCGCGGGACACTGGATTTCACCGCTGGAATGTTTTTTTTTGTTTTTTTTTAAATAAAGGACTTTTTCAAGGTGTTTGTGTGTTTTTTTTAAACATTTTTTTACACTTTCTTCGCGAAATGGTAGGGGTACAATGTACCCCTTACCAATTCACATAGGGGGGGCCGGGATCTGGGGGTCCCCTTTGTTAAAGGGGTCTTCCAGATTCCGATAAGCCCCCTGCCCGCAGACCCCCACAACCACCGGGCAAGGGTTGTGGGGATGAGGCCCTTGTCCCCATCAACATGGGGACATCCTCCCCATGTTGAGGGCATGTGGCCTGGTACGGTTCAGGAGGGAGGGGGGGCCGCTCTCTCGTCCCCCCCTTTTCCCCTGCGGCCGGCCAGGTTGCGTGCTCAGATAAGGGGCCTGGAATGGATATTTGGGGGAACCCCACGTCAAATTTTTTTTTAATTTGCGGCGGGGTTCCCCTTAATATCCATTCCAGACCTGAAGGGCCTGGTAATTGAATTCTGGGGAACCCCCACGCTTTTTTGTTTTTTTTTATCAATGACTTTTGTATGTATTGCCGGGAGCCGACAATTCATTAATAGCCGCCGCGAGTCAGTTTTAAAAGACTTTTTTTCTTTCAAAAATGACATTTTTTGCAGGGACAGTTCTAAGCACGGGAAACATGCGCCACTTCACATGCATATCATACACACCCCCCAAGTACGAAATTTAAAGGAATATTTCACTTTTATTTTTTCATTTTAAGCATTATTAAAATCACTGCTCCCGAAAAAACGGCCGTTTTTAAAACTTTTTTTGCATTGATACATGTCCCCTGGGGCAGGACCCGGGTCCCCAAACACTTTTTAGGACAATAACTTGCATATCAGCCTTTATAATTAACACTTTAGATTTCGAACGTTCGAGTCCATTGTATTTAATAGGGTTCTAAAGTTTACACGAACATTTTGTCTGTTCGCAGGTTCTGGTGCGAACCGAACAGGGGGGTGTTCGGCTCATCACTGTTGGTAACACAGAAGTACAGCTTCTGCATTTACAAGTGATAGCTTATCTCCCACTAGCTCCCACAGGTCAGATCTCCTGAGCAGATCCCACTGAGTGCAGGACACGGACAAGGGAGATGCAGAACAGGTGCCCAGCGTTCAGTGCAGTCATGGGCGGTAGGGGGCGCATGGTAAGCTGCACCCTCTGTGGTCTCCATTTTTTCCCTGGTGACCAGTTGTTGCTCCTACTGCATGATCTCCCTTGTAAGTGTTTGTAGTATAGTCTATTAAGCTGGGAGGTACTACAGCCGGATGGTTTCAGCTTAATATTGCAACAAAGGTAAGACGCATGGCAATAGGTAAAGCTTTTAAGGAGGGGAGAGGAGATAAGGGCAGTGGAGGGAGGGGTTGTACACAGAGGGAAGAGCTACTTACTATTTCTTGCCATTTGGCAGGTATGTAAGTGTGGTGGGCATGGTTGAGTTCCTGCACCTATTCTCTGAGAAAAAAAGCCCTGATTGCAACCCTCTGGCTGGCTTAAATTCTTCATGCCACTAATCTAGAAAATTACAGATTTACAGATTAGAAATTCAGATTTTTATGATAGGTTATTTTTTCTAGGTAAGTGACTTAAGCCAGAGGGTTGGCAAAATGACCAGGCAGTTGATTCTTCAGATTTGCAATAGTAAGCTCTGTGTTGTTTTTAACAAAGGTTTTTCTCCATATGTTACCATACTAAATCTATTCTTTCTCCACATTTCACATAGAGCAACTGAATAGAGGACAGGAGGATGGGTCCTACATTATATCTGAATGATTTTTTTTCTTCAAGAAGTCATATCTATGTTATGTAAAAGACACTTATTTTCTGTCAAAGGGTTCAGATAGAACAATGAGCTATCTTTGGAAAAGGACAAAAAGTATGTGTTAAGCATTTCCATTAATAATGAAATCATTGTTTTATTTGTTGTTTGTATCTATTGAGCCAATTATCATACTGTTTAGTTTTAGGATCCTTCCTGATACTGTTCATCCCATCCCAGTATTGAAATGTTAATGACTGGGATGATCAATGAAAACAAAGGATAGTTGCACTGTTCAATAAGAACTAATAAACATGCCTTTAGTTAGGTAAATTAGAACTATTAGCAAATCTAATATCACTTCATGTTGGTGAGTGGAGGTAAACTGTATATAAGATGAGGTAGAGCTCAGTGAGTTACTAGCATTACAAACTGGCCAGGAGAAGAGGGTGCTGCTGAGATACCTCTAACTATTCTACACTATTCCAGGTATCTATACATTGTTTGATGGTGCAATTAATTTACTTGTCCACATGTCTTGTTTACTTTGACAAATGTATCTCAGCTTGAATGTGTTACAGACTTATTTTATTTTCAAGCAAACTTTGCACTAATTGTGTACATTACCCTTGTTCATCATTTGCACTTGAATTTGGTTATTGTTTTGATATTTAGTGTTTAAGATGTATCTCTGGAGAATTATTATTTTTTAATAGGGGATGTAGGGTGAAAGTCTCTGTGACTTTTTATTGCTCTCTGCGGCCCTGCTGAGGAGTTGTATTCACATGTAGTTATCTGGTGTATATATAGGTATCACTAGGTTTATTTTTATAGTTTTTTGGGGATTATTATAATATATTCTGTCCAGCAAAATATTTGTTTTGTTTTTGTTTTTTAATTTTTAATTTTTGCTCATATAATGCATGTATTATGGAGATGAGCAGAGGGGAATGTGTGCAATAGTCCAAAAGTATATAATCTAGGGTGGGGGTCTCAAAACTATGGCCCTCCAGTTGTTCAGGAACTACAATTCCCATCATGCCTAGTCATGTCTGTGAATGTCAGAGTTTTGAAATGCCTCATGGGATATGTAGTTCCGCAACAGCTGGAGGGCCGTAGTTTGAAGATCCCTGATCTAGAGGGACAACACTGCTCATTTATAAATATGATAGAGTGAGTGGTTTTTTTTTTACCCTCGCATACAAAGTTTGCAAGTGGCAGAATCACAAAGTGAAATCTGAATGAAAGTGAAACAGAAATTATAGATAAAATTATGCTTTTTTATTATTTATTTTGTCTCTCACAAAATAGAATTCCTCTGAGAAACAGTTCTGGCCATAACAAGTATAGTCATGATGTCATGAGATATACATGTTTTTTCTAATATCTACTCTGATTATCTCTCTATGATTAAAAATATGTGTGAAAAGACATTTAGGCTTAGTTGCGAAAGGCTAAAGGCTTATTTGCTAAAGGAGCTGAGAATCTTTACTCTATAAATTGCATGAATATTTAGTTAAATTATCCAATCATTTGAAAAGTAAATTCATGTTTACTTATCGGCACTTGATTAGATATTCATAAAGGCCATGAATTTGTTTTATATTTGTTGGAATATTTGAAGTGAATATTCACATATATTTTTAAGTGAAAATTCTCAACTACTTTAACAAATCAGCCTCATTACATAGTACATAGTAGGTGAGGTTGAATAAAGACACAAGTTCATCAAGTCCACTTTATAACCTATATTAATTCACTTGTACCTAATTTAATCTATAAATTAATCAGTGACTAAAGGCCCGTACACACGATATGAAAATCAGATGGAAAAATTTGTACGATGAGCGGCCTGCTGATTTTCAGATCGTTAGTACGGTGCTTTCGCCAGCCAATTTCACTTTTTCCTCAGACAAAATCTGGATACGCAGACTATAAAATTTTTGTCGGATGTGAAATCAACATCCAATTTTTATTTCATTAGTACAGTTTTCCTATGAAAAAAATCATAAGAGCATGACTACACATGCTCAGAAACGAAAGAACACATACAAAACTATTCAACACATTACGTCACTTCTGACGTTGTATTTTGTCGTACGAAAATTTTCATATTGTGAGTAACCTTTTCACTTTCGACATGACACTAGCATGTCACAAAAAATGGACGTTCAGTTCTACGAAAATCTAAGCGTGTGTACGAGGCTTTCGTTGACAGCAGGTTATCTAACTTCCATTTCCTCAGCAGGTCTTTGTAAAGGTGGGTGCGCACAGATCAAAATTTTGCCAGTTCAGCAGGCAGTGGTCGAATTTTGAAGTGTGTGCGTGTGTGGCCCTTCCTGTTCAACAGAAGTCAATTGGCATATTGGGCACAATTCACTAAAGGTTATCACATGCGTTATGATGGTCACATGACCACCTAATGCATGCGATAATGAAAATGTCAATTCACTATTGTTCGTATGTGGTAATTAGCGCAAACACTAAAAATGTTCGTTAGATACCGCATAAAAAGGCATTAAAGTCAATTCACAGAAATAAATAAATAAATACATGTAGTAATTAAGTACTGGTCCAAGCTTGCGATAACTATGATAATGGTCAGATCCTGAGTTAGAGGTAAGTGATTGTTTTAAAAAAATAGGCAGGAAAGTACACGCTGGAGTAGATATCAGCAAGGTTCTACTCTGGAGTTGTCTCTGGAGGTTGGCAGATTTCATAGCACAGAGGATGGAGCCCTTTGAATCCAATCTTCTGGAATTTAAAGTAATGCAGAAAAGGAGGAGGAGAGGATCTCGAGTGGTCCTTTTCAAGCAAATTTCTGGATAAATTCATGGATGCTGATATCCTGAAGAAGTTCCGCTTATCCAAGGTACTAATCATGGCGCTGTATACCCAACTCATAGGGTACCTTGAGCCCTCAACCGAGAGCAGCCATGCCATACCAGCCATGATTAAATTGTTGGCTGCCTTACACTTTTACACTTGCACAAGTGAGATCCTTGCGATAACTTACCGCACGGTTTCATGCGGTATTTGAGGCAGAATTCGGAAATATACCACTTGATTTTAAGGAGAGTTTCTTTGTGAATTACACAGTTTTTTAAAAAACACTGTGCGTTATTTTACCGCATACTCGGATGTGGCAAAATATCGCTTAAAGTGGATGTAAACCCGAAAAATGTTTTTTTTTTTTTTTTTTGCTGTCACAATGTAGAGTATAAGATTTCATATCATCTGTGCCCAGTCTTGCCACACAGAGTTAATCCAGCTCTGAGCAATCCTCTTTTATTGTTCAGTGAGATAAAACAGACAAACAGAGAAGAGCCTTTGTCCGTTCTGCCCCCTTGCTTCGAGTGACAGGTTATTTACATATCTCGTGCACTAGCTTTAGACAGAGGCACATCCTGTGTAAAAATTTCACAATTCACATCCCCCTCCCCTCCTCTCCCCTCCTCTCCCCTCCAGATCTCCCAGGATTGGCTGCCTTTCCTGCGTTTTGACTGGATGTTTCTCATCATGGGGTGTGATCCACAGATCAGGGTGATGAGGAAATGTATGCTGCAGTAAACAGCCAGCAGAATATACATAGACAAGTGATTAGGGGAGATGTATTTAGTCAGAGCTGGGCAGAGTAGAAGCTCAAGTGATCTTATTATTGTTATGTTACCGAATCGCACCAGTGTGAACCCAGCCTCAAAGCATAAAGCCTACAAATGTCACCTGACTGCTCCCACCAAGGCTCGGTTCACACTGGTGCGATTCAGTAACCCTATAAATCCACTGCGGGTTCCCATATCGCACCTTACTCGCACAGCAGTTCACACTGCCATATGCAAACTGCTGGGGAGTGTCATACAATGGTAATGACACCCCCATTTCAGCTCGCATATCGCACTGCGAACTGACAGTTTGGACATGAATCGGATCGCATAGGTGTGAACACCCATGCGATTCTGGTGCGGACCAAAAAAAGGGTCCTGTGCGTGTTTGTTCTGAATGTGATTCGATTTCAGCCATACAGTTTGTATGGCTGAAATCGCATCGCACAGACATCGCATGTGATCTGAACAGCAATGCGGTGTGAATCACAGGTAGGGATGAGCTTCGTGTTCGAGTCGAACATACGTTCGACTCGAACATCGGCTGTTCGATCGTTCGACGAAGATCGAACGATTTGGGCCGTTCGCGCCAAATTCGAGTGACGCGAACGGCCCACAATGCACTACGCCATCGCAGTGTCATCCAGGCGCTGTGATTGGCCAAGCATGCACTGTGACCCCGCATGCTTGGCCAATCACAGCGCCGGCAGCGAGGAGAGCAATGATTGGCCACAGGCAGGATGCCTGTGGCCAATTATTGCTGAGGGTGTTTAGTACACGCCCCACACTATAAAAGGCCGCCAGCACGGCGGCCTAGTGTAGTGTGTTCCGGAGCAGGGAAAGACAAGCATAGGCAGGGACAGTGACATTTATTTCTTTCTTGCTTAACCTGGATTCCTTTAGTTTAGGGAAAGAGAAGGATAGGTAGGGAGAGTGTCAGTGTGTTTTACTGTGCGAGTCCTTGTTTCTAGGGACAAAGAAGGAAAGTGAGGGGATTTCTCCTTGTGCTATAGTGTGCTTTAAAAAAACATTTTTTCTAGGGACAGAAAACTGTAGGTAGGGAGAGTGTCAGTTTCTTTCACTGTGCCAGTCCTTGTTTCTAGGGACAAAGAAGGAAAGTGAGGGGAATTCTCCTTGTGCTATAGTGTGCTTTAAAAAAACATTTTTTTCTAGGGACAGAAAACTGTAGGTAGGGAGAGTGTCAGTTTCTTTCACTGTGCCAGTCCTTGTTTCTAGGGACAAAGAAGGAAAGTGAGGGGAATTCTCCTTGTGCTATAGTGTGCTTTAAAAAAACATTTTTTCTAGGAACATTAAACTGTAGGTAGGGAGAGTGTCAGTTTCTTTCACTGTGCCAGTCCTTGTTTCTAGGGACAAAGAAGGAAAGTGAGGGGAATTCTCCTTGTGCTATAGTGTGCTTTAAAAAAACATTTTTTCTAGGGACAGAAAACTGTAGGTAGGGAGAGTGTCAGTTTCTTTCACTGTGCCAGTCCTTGTTTCTAGGGACAAAGAAGGAAAGTGAGGGGAATTCTCCTTGTGCTATAGTGTGCTTTAAAAAAACATTTTTTCTAGGGACAGAAAACTGTAGGTAGGGAGAGTGTCAGTTTCTTTCACTGTGCCAGTCCTTGTTTCTAGGGACAAAGAAGGAAAGTGAGGGGAATTCTCCTTGTGCTATAGTGTGCTTTAAAAAAACATTTTTTCTAGGGACAGAAAACTGTAGGTAGGGAGAGTGTCAGTTTCTTTCACTGTGCCAGTCCTTGTTTCTAGGGACAAAGAAGGAAAGTGAGGGGAATTCTCCTTGTGCTATAGTGTGCTTTAAAAAAACATTTTTTCTAGGGACAGAAAACTGTAGGTAGGGAGAGTGTCAGTTTCTTTCACTGTGCCAGTCCTTGTTTCTAGGGACAAAGAAGGAAAGTGAGGGGAATTCTCCTTGTGCTATAGTGTGCTTTAAAAAAATTTTTTTTCTAGGGACAGAAAACTGTAGGTAGGGAGAGTGTCAGTTTCTTTCACTGTGCCAGTCCTTGTTTCTAGGGACAAAGAAGGAAAGTGAGGGGAATTCTCCTTGTGCTATAGTGTGCTTTAAAAAAACATTTTTTCTAGGGACAGAAAACTGTAGGTAGGGAGAGTGTCAGTTTCTTTCACTGTGCCAGTCCTTGTTTCTAGGGACAAAGAAGGAAAGTGAGGGGAATTCTCCTTGTGCTATAGTGTGCTTTAAAAAAACATTTTTTCTAGGGACAGAAAACTGTAGGTAGGGAGAGTGTCAGTTTCTTTCACTGTGCCAGTCCTTGTTTCTAGGGACAAAGAAGGAAAGTGAGGGGAATTCTCCTTGTGCTATAGTGTGCTTTAAAAAAACATTTTTTCTAGGGACAGAAAACTGTAGGTAGGGAGAGTGTCAGTTTCTTTCACTGTGCCAGTCCTTGTTTCTAGGGACAAAGAAGGAAAGTGAGGGGAATTCTCCTTGTGCTATAGTGTGCTTTAAAAAAACATTTTTTCTAGGGACAGAAAACTGTAGGTAGGGAGAGTGTCAGTTTCTTTCACTGTGCCAGTCCTTGTTTCTAGGGACAAAGAAGGAAAGTGAGGGGAATTCTCCTTGTGCTATAGTGTGCTTTAAAAAAACATTTTTTCTAGGGACAGAAAACTGTAGGTAGGGAGAGTGTCAGTTTCTTTCACTGTGCCAGTCCTTGTTTCTAGGGACAAAGAAGGAAAGTGAGGGGAATTCTCCTTGTGCTATAGTGTGCTTTAAAAAAACATTTTTTCTAGGGACAGAAAACTGTAGGTAGGGAGAGTGTCAGTTTCTTTCACTGTGCCAGTCCTTGTTTCTAGGGACAAAGAAGGAAAGTGAGGGGAATTCTCCTTGTGCTATAGTGTGCTTTAAAAAAACATTTTTTCTAGGGACAGAAAACTGTAGGTAGGGAGAGTGTCAGTTTCTTTCACTGTGCCAGTCCTTGTTTCTAGGGACAAAGAAGGAAAGTGAGGGGAATTCTCCTTGTGCTATAGTGTGCTTTAAAAAAACATTTTTTCTAGGGACAGAAAACTGTAGGTAGGGAGAGTGTCAGTTTCTTTCACTGTGCCAGTCCTTGTTTCTAGGGACAAAGAAGGAAAGTGAGGGGAATTCTCCTTGTGCTATAGTGTGCTTTAAAAAAACATTTTTTCTAGGGACAGAAAACTGTAGGTAGGGAGAGTGTCAGTTTCTTTCACTGTGCCAGTCCTTGTTTCTAGGGACAAAGAAGGAAAGTGAGGGGAATTCTCCTTGTGCTATAGTGTGCTTTAAAAAAACATTTTTTTCTAGGGACAGAAAACTGTAGGTAGGGAGAGTGTCAGTTTCTTTCACTGTGCCAGTCCTTGTTTCTAGGGACAAAGAAGGAAAGTGAGGGGAATTCTCCTTGTGCTATAGTGTGCTTTAAAAAAACATTTTTTCTAGGGACAGAAAACTGTAGGTAGGGAGAGTGTCAGTTTCTTTCACTGTGCCAGTCCTTGTTTCTAGGGACAAAGAAGGAAAGTGAGGGGAATTCTCCTTGTGCTATAGTGTGCTTTAAAAAAACATTTTTTCTAGGGACAGAAAACTGTAGGTAGGGAGAGTGTCAGTTTCTTTCACTGTGCCAGTCCTTGTTTCTAGGGACAAAGAAGGAAAGTGAGGGGAATTCTCCTTGTGCTATAGTGTGCCAAAGCATTCCTCATCAACCATCTTTGAAATCCTTGTTTTTGGACAGTCAGGGAAATTGTCGTTGTGCTATTCTGTGCAAAAGCAATAATCCTCAACCATATTTAGAAATCCTTAAGTAAAGGGACAGAGAAGGACACCTGAAGGTAGCCCTTATTGCTTTTTTCCCATCTCCCTGCAGGCCATCTATTAGAATGTCTGGAAGGCAAACAAGGAGAGGCAGACAGTCAGGAGGCAATAAAAGAGGGCAAGCAGGCTCTGTGTCTGGGGGCAACAGTGCTGGTCGTGGACGCGGTGCATTGTCATCAGCACATGGCCATGGGACACGCTTGTCCTTCTTTTCAGCAGCTGGACATGTTGAGCCACATCATGCCGAAGACTTGGTAGAGTGGATGACCAAGCCCTCCTCCTCCTCCTCATCCTCTCTCACCCAGGCTCAGGGTACTGGCAAAGCAGCTGCCAAAGCGTCCTCTTCCCTGGTATCAATGTCAGACTCATCATCAGTCACTCCTTCCCTAGACCCACCATGTCCTCCTCCTGAGGAGTCCCCCGAACTGTGTGAGCACAGTGTTGGGTACATGCTCCAGGAGGATGCCCAGCGTTTCGAAGGGTCTGATGATGAAACCCAGCTACAGGAAGGCAGTAGCGTGAGAGCAGACAGAGGGGATGCTCAAGAAGGACACCAATCTGGCAGTCATGTTCCAGCAGCTGCAGCATACTGCCAGATTGGCTCCAGTGATGAGGAGGGAGGGGATGATGAGGTCACTGACTCCACGTGGGTGCCTAATAGGAGAGAGGAGGAGGAGGAGGATGAGGAGGAGGCACATCTCCAACGAGGCAGGATGCCCTTTGGTGGCCAGCGTAAGGGCAGTACACCGACGGAATCACACCGCAGAGCTCCGCCTGTGCAGGGCGCAGCCTCTGCCCGTCATTCAAAAAGTTCCTTGGTGTGGGCCTTTTTTGAGGCTAGTGCATCAGATCGCACAGCTGCTGTTTGCAACATATGTCTCAAGCGTATATCGCGTGGCCAAAACATCAGCCGCTTGGGTACCACATGCCTGACCAGACATATGTTGACCTGCCATGCAGCTCGTTGGCAAGCCTACCTCAAAGACCCACACCAAAGAACAAAGCGGACCTCTCCTTGCACCGCATCAGCTGGGATCTCCAACCCCACTATAACTTCAGTCCTCTCTGAAACATGCACTGAGAGGAATGAAGGTGTAGAATTAGGTGTGTCACAGCCAAGTACTTGCGGCCACTCTGCTAGCAGTACACCGACGTCCGATTCTAGCAGGCAAATTTCCCTGCCCCAGCTGCTGGACCGTCGAAAGAAGTTCACTCCCAGCCATCCACATGCCCAGCGGTTGAATGCTAGCTTGGCTAAATTGCTAGCGCTTCAACTGCTGCCTTTTCAGTTGGTAGACTCGGCCCCCTTCCGTGAGTTTGTGCAATGTGCGGTTCCTCAGTGGCAGGTTCCCAAACGCCACTTTTTCTCACGGAAGGCTATTCCGGCTCTCTACCGGCATGTGGAAGGCAATGTCTTGGCCTCGCTGGACAGGGCGGTCAGCGGTAAGGTGCATATTACCGCTGACTCATGGTCCAGCAGGCATGGACAGGGACGTTACCTTTCTTTCACGGCCCATTGGGTCACTCTTTTGGCAGCTGGGAAGGATGCAGGACAAGGTGCAGTAGTGTTGGAGGTTGTTCCACCGCCACGCCTCCAAAATGCTACTACTGGTTGTGACACACCTCTCTCCTCCACCCCCTCCTCTTCTTCTTCCTCCATGGCCTCTTCCTGTGGTTTGTCCTATGAACCAGCGGTGCTCCGTAGCCGTTCACGGGGCTACGCAAGTACGCAGGCAAAAAGATGCCATGCCGTGCTTGCGCTGGTGTGTTTGGGGGACAGAAGCCACACTGGGGCAGAGGTCCTGTCTGCTCTGCAGGGCCAGGCCGAGAGGTGGTTGACGCCACGCCAGCTTAAGCCAGGAATGGTGGTTTGCGACAATGGCACCAACCTCCTCTCCGCCCTCCGACAGGGACAAATGACCCATGTGCCCTGTGTGGCTCACGTCCTTAACCTGGTGGTGCAGCGGTTCTTGGGCAGGTACCCGGGCTTACAGGATGTCCTGAGGCAGGCCAGGAAAGTCTGTGTGCATTTCCGCAGATCTTATAATGCCAGTGCTCGCCTGGCTGAGCTGCAAAAGGAGTTGAACCTGCCCAAGAACCGCCTTATATGTGACATGCCCACCAGGTGGAACTCAACGTTGGCCATGCTGCAGCGGCTGCACACGCAGCAGAGGGCCATCAATGAGTACCTGTGCGACTACGGCACCAGGACAGGGTCAGGGGAGCTTGGTTTTTTTTCTCCACGCCAGTGGGGCATGATCAGGGATGCATGCACTGTCCTGGCACCATTTGAGGAGGCCACGAGGATGGTGAGCAGTGACAGTGCATGCATCAGTGACACTGTACCTCTTGTCCACCTGTTGGAGCACACGCTGCGTGGAATAATGGACAGGGCACTTGAGGCAGAACAGAGGCAGGAAGAGGAGGACTTCCTTGCCTCTCAAGGCCCCCTTTACCCAGACAGTGTTCCTTCTGTCCCACCCATCGCACAGGAAGAGGAAGAGGAGGAGGAGGAGGAGGAGGAGGAGGATTGTGTCAGCATGGAGGTGGAGGCTGGCACTCAGCATCATCAGCAGCGGTCTTTTAGGGATGATTTACAGTCCCAAGAAACCAGTGGACTTGTACGTGGCTGGGAGGAGGTGGCTGCGGATCATGTCGTCCTTAGTGACCCAGAGGACTCCGGAGCGAATGCCTCAGCAAACCTACGCTGCATGGCCTCCCTGATCCTGCAAAGTCTGCAGAAGGATCCTCGTATTCTTCGGATCAAGGAGAGGGACCATTACTGGCTGGCCACTCTCCTTGATCCACGGTACAAGGGTAAGGTTGCGGACCTTATGTTACCTTCGCAGAGGGAGCAGAGGATGAGACAACTCCGGGAGGCCTTGCAGAAAGGTCTGTGCAACGCGTTCCCAGAGACTGGGAGGTTACAAACTCCTGGTCCTGGACAACGAGTTGCTGAGGCTTCGGCCAGTCAAAGAAGGAGCGGTGGGGAAGGTGGCCGTCTGACCGATGCGTTCAGACAATTCTTTAGTCCGCAGCCCCAAAGTATGATCGGTTCCAGCAACCATCGCCAGCGTCTGATAAACATGGTGCAGGAATATCTAGGGGCAAGGTCAGACTTGGACACCTTCCCCACCGAAAATACTCTGGCTTACTGGGTCTTGAGGATGGATCACTGGCCAGAGCTTGCACAGTATGCAATTGAGCTACTGGCCTGTCCTGCATCCAGCGTTCTTTCGGAACGCACATTCAGTGCTGCTGGAGGATTTGTCACGGATCACAGGGTGCGCCTGTCCACCGACTCGGTTGATCGACTGACTTTCATCAAGATGAACCAGTCTTGGATCACCACCAGCTACCACACACCTGATGCTGATATAACAGACTAATTGATTTTAACATGTCACATCCCTTCAAGACTGATGCTGATGCTGAGTGCCTGTGCTGTTATGTTGACTGGCTATCCTCTTCCTCCGAGTCCTCAATGATACGATTGATGATGATAGCTTGGAAGATCATTTTTGTTTATGGGTGCCGCCACCAGTGGCTAAGGCCCAATTTTTCAGCCCCTGTTTTACAGGGGCGTGTAATTACAATTTTTTTAGCAATAATTTGCCATAGGGCTCATTGCTGTGCTCCAAGTACAGTATCTGTGAGGGGTTGGAGTGTTGTGGCACCAGTGCCTAAGGCCCAATTTTTCAGCCCCTGTTTAACAGGGGCGTGTCATTACAATTTTTGAAGCAATACTTTGCAACAGGGCTCATTGCTGTGCTCCAAGTAACGTATCTGTGAGGGGTTGTAGTGTTGTGCCACCAGTGCCTAAGGCCCAATTTTTCAGCCCCTGTTCAACAGGGGCATGCAATTACAATTCTTGATCTAATAATTCACAGCAGGGCCCATTGCTGCACCCACCAAGAGTAACTCTGAGGGCTTACAGTGTTGTGGCAACGCCACCACCACCACCACCACCACGAAAGGCCCAATTTTTCAGCCCCTGTTCAAAAGGGGCATGTAATTACAATTCTTGATCTAATAATTCACAGCAGGGCCCATTCCTGCACCCACCAAGAGTAACTCTGAGGGCTTACAGTGTTGTGGCAACACCACCACCACCACCACGAAAGGCCCAATTTTTCAGCCCCTGTTCAACAGGGGCATGCAATTACAATTCTTGATCTAATAATTCACAGCAGGGCCCATTGCTGCACCCACCAAGAGTAACTGTCAGGGCTTACAGTGTTGTGGCACCAGCACCACCATCAAAGGCCCAATTTTTACTACCACTGTTCAACAATTATATGTAATTAAAATTCCTGATATAATAGTTGACAGCAGGGCGTTCCAGCACCAACCAAGAGTAACTGTGAGTGCTTACAGTGTTGTGCCAACACCAACAACTAAGGGGCCTATTTCTGCAGAGTATATACGGCAGGTCCCTACTTTCAAACATCCAACTTACAAACGACTCCTACTTGCAAACGCAAGAAGACAACAGGAAGTGAGAGGAAATCTACCACTAGGAAGGAAAATTCTCTCCTGTAAGAATAAATATGGGAGAAAGGTGTCTCCTCTGTACTGATGCTTTATCAGCAATCCTTGTTTCAAGAAAAACACCACATTTCAAAAACAGTTGTCATTGGGACGGAAAGTGAGGTGAAATGTTCTGAACAGGGGCACAGACAGCAAAACAAATGTTACAGGGGTGATAACCCTTACCTATGTTTTCCAAAAAGTTTAAAAATAGATTTTTGGGCTGGAGCTACACTTCAACAATGTACCTGTTCAAAATTACAAACAGATTCTACATAAGAACAAACCTACAGTCCCTGTCTTGTATGCACCGCCTGTATACGGCTGTTCAGAGTATATAGGGCCTTTTTTATTTTATGTGCGGGGTTCCCCTTAATATCCATACAAGACCCAAAGGGGCTGGTAATGGGCTGGGGTAGGGGGGGGGGTCATGGGGTAGCTATGCCATTTTTATTAAAGATTTTCATCCATATTACCGGGACCAGACATTACATTAAAGCCGCAAGCAGTTTTAAATGGCTTTTTTTTCCTTTAGAAGTGTCATTTTGTGCAGGGACAGTTCTAAACACGGGAAACACGTGGCACTTCACAGGCATACTTTAGACACCCCCCAGGTACGATATTTAAAGGAATATTTGACTTTTTTTTTTCACTTTATGCATCATTAAAATGACTGCTCCCGAAAAACGACCGTTTTTAAAACTTCTTTTTGCATTGATACATGTCCCCTGGTGCAGAACCCGGGTTCCCAAACCCTTTTTAGGACAATAACATGCATAATAGTTGTTATAATTAGCACTTTAGAATTCGAACGTTCGCATCCATTGTATTTAATAGGGTTCTAATGTTCGTACGAACTTTCGGTCCGTTCGCGGGTTCTGGTGCGAACCGAACCCGGGGGTGTTCGGCTCATCACTAATCACAGGAATGGGGAGTGTACAGTGGTGGGTAGTACGTGCAGGATGGTGTCATGATAGTGGACAGTGTCAGATAATTTTTTTATTTTACAATTACATTTTTTTTATTTTTTTTCAAAAGGTTTTTGTGACCAGTGGATTTTTTTTATTTTTATAAATTTTTACAATTACATTTTTTTTATTTTTTTTATTACAATTAATTTTGTACTATTGATGGGAGGGTGGGGTTTTATTTTTTTAAATATATTTTTTCACAGTACTTTTTGGAAAGGGGGTGGGGGGATGGGGCAGTGGTTGGTGTCAGTAGGGCAATGGTCAGTGTCAGTGGACGGTGTCAGTGGGGTAGTGGTCAGTGTCAGTGGACGATGTCAGTGGGGTAGTGGTCGGTGTCAGTGGTCGGTGTCAGTGGGGTAGTGGTCGGTGTCAGTAGGGTAGTGGTCGGTGTCAGTGGTCAGTGTCAGTGGACGGTGTCAGTGGGGTAGTGTTCGTGTAAGTGGGGTAGTGGTGGGTGTCAGTGGGGTAGTGGTCGGTGTCAGTGGACGGTGTCAGTGGTCGGTGTCAGTGGGGTAGTGGTTGGTGTCACTGGACAGTGTCAGTGGTCGGTGTCAGTGGGGTAGTGGTCGGTGTCAGTGGGGTAGTGGTCAGTTTTAGTGGTCGGTGTCAGTGGGGTAGTGGTCGGTGTCAGTGGGGTAGTGTCGGTGTCAGTGGTCGGTGTCAGTGGGGTAGTGGTCGGTGTCAGTGGGATAGTGGTCTTGTCAGTGGTCTTGGGGCTCTGGACCGTGTCGGTATGGGGGGGGCGGTTGTTGTGTCAGTTGTTTTTTTTGTTTTTTTTTTCAATTTCATTTTTTTATCTTTTTTTTTACAGTTTTGGATTTTTTTTTTATCAGCCCTGTTGGGGGCGTTGGTGACATGTCAGGGGTCTAAACAGAGACCCTGACATCTCCCCTTTGTGACAGAGAAAGGGACAGAGGACAGATTCCCCAGTTCTTTTCTCTGCACAATGGTTTGGCGATGAGATGGATGTTTTAGTAGGATGTCTGGGAGATTCCAAGTAGGGTCATGGCCTTTGGGTAATACTGATTTAATGGAAGTGAGTACTGCATTATGGTCGGACCATGGGATAGGGACTATATCTGCTGCAATGATTTCAGGGAGCATACCTATAGTTAGAAATATGTGGTTTATCCTTGAAAATGTTTTATGTGGATGTGAGTAGTATGTATACTTCTGTTTAGTAGGATTAGCTTCTCTCCATGAATCTACCTTGTTATATTTGGATAAAATTTGTGAAACAGACTTTTTAGATGTATTTTGGGATGGTGTGTATGGGGATTTATCCAGAAATGGAAGGAGGACCTGGTTAGAGTCACCACACAGCATAACTGTTCCCATTTTATGATCATTCACAACTTGTAGTAAATGTGACATAAATGGATTTGGTTGTTTATTTGGTGCATAATAGGAAACTATAGTTATTGCAGTGTCCACAATGTGGCCCGTGAGAATTAAATAACGTCCTTCAGGACCTTTTATTTGAGATTGGAGTGTAAATGGGGTAGAGCGATGAAAGGCTATGAGGGTGCCCCGTTGCTTGGAGGCAGCCAAGGCCATGTAGGTTCGTGGATAGAGATTGGAAATAAATTTTGGTGTGGAGGTGTTTATGAAGTGGGTCTCTTGTAAGCACACTATGTGAGCCTTTCTGACATGAAATGCACGGAAGGCCTTGGTTCTTTTTTGGGGGATGTTCAGTCCCTGAACATTCAGGGACAGGATGTTTAAAGGTGTCATGATAGATGCATGGACAGAGGGAACTTACCTATTACCAAGTTATTCAGGTCATTCGATGCGACCCAAGTGGACTCGAAGAGGGGGAGAAAAGGAGATTTGAAGATGAGTACTAGAGTGAGAGAAAGGAATAAAAGTCTAATAATTAGAAAAAGTAATATATATACCAACATAAAGACACATTTAAGTGTTTCCCGCGAGTGGGAGCAAAAATCACCCACTGGGGAAAGGGTGCCTCCGTCAGACTTCCACATATTATATGTGGCCGGGTGAGGGAGGCAAAGTAGGGTGCACGGATCTCCCGTTCAAAGGGGGAGAGCCATCTGAAAAGAACAGTACAATAATGTACAATATTAGAAACTTTGTAACTTGTATTAAACTTATTAGTATTATAAATACACACACCAGGGGAGGGACTATAAAGGTAATAAAAATCGATGAAATAACATTTGATTGCCCCACGATATCTTGGTGGGGAGGTGACCTAAAGCGTATGTTCTGGAGGGCCCCTTTTTAATATAGGGGGTATATCCAAGGTTCTGGCTGGGAGAGATAATGATAAGAATCTCCTAAAGAGTATAGTATTATTGCTTTACAGATTCCCAATTGGTGGTCTAGGGCCAATCGTTTCCTGGCTTTTGAAAGGGAAGAACTGGTAGAACAAGTAAGTCCTATGTTCTTAATAAATCTAGTGGGTGCCAGGAGGACTTGTATGCAAACCTCTTATATAGGGCCAGGAAGTCTAGATTGAATAACCTTGTTGCATACCATAAGCTATGCCAAGGATTTGAACTCCTATTTTAGAGATAGTAAGCAAGCTTGAACCTTAAACAGAACTAAAGGAAAATATGAGCAGACCTTGCGTATGCATTTCTAGGGAGCAAAAAGTAAAAAAAACTTTTATAGGACTAAACTTGGTATTGTGCATTAGATAATTAGTAAATGCAGTGTGTTGCACATCCAGTCTTTAAAAAGACTAGTGTCGGGGTAAGGACTGGACCAGTTGATCACTATAAGACATCTTTCATTTCATGGAGTCTTCTCTTTCCTGAGGAGGTGATGCGTAGCGGCCTCTCTTGTGGGATGGATGGTGTCCATTTCTCAGATTTGGTTGAGAGTGATTTACTTTGGATGAGTGAGGTGTTGATTTACTATGCAATGGGGTATTTTGCGGGTCTGGTTCCAATAAATTTAGATCTATGAGTGTTTGTTGAATTTCCTCATAAGTTCTGCTAGTATATCTTTTCCCTTTGTAGGCGAAGCGTAAAGAGAATGGGAACCCCCATTGGTAGGTGATGTCTTGGCGTTGTAGTTCCTGAAGAAGGGGTTTTAATGCTCTTCTTTTAGCAATTGTAGTTTGGGACAAATCCGCAAACAATTGATAATCATTTCCTTGGAAGTTCAGCTGTTTTTTATCCCTGGCCGATGACAAAAGCTGCTCTTTTGTACGGTAGTAATGTAATTTCACTATGTTGTCTCGTGGGGGACCGTCAGCTTTTTTTGCAGCAAGTGCCCGATGAATTCTGTCAAATTACAATCTTTCAATGGGAATAGCTGGTTGCAATTCCTGGAACAATGCAGTAATGGTGGATTGCAGGTCAATGATTGTTTCAGGAATACCCCTGATCCGTAAGTTAGACCTCCTGTCCCTGTTCTCATGATCTTCAAGTTTATTGTGTAGCAATAAATTTTCCTCTTTGAGGTTTTCTATTTCTATAGTATGTTCTCAGAGAAGTATTTTCTAAGTCCTCAGCTTTAATCTCTAAAGCTGTTGTGCGTTTACCAATTTCTCTTATCTCCCTTGTGAGGCTGGATGTGATTTGATCTGACGTCTGTTTTAGTGCCTTATGAAGCATATTTTCAAATTGCTTAAACATAGCTGGGGTTATTTGGGGGGTCTGAGGAGAGTCTTGTGAGGTGAATAAATCACTGTCAGAATCAGCTGGGGACACTGGCTGTGACAGGCTTAGTGTCATGGATATGCATTAATGTCTGTCTGCCATCTTACCTTCCTCCTCATGTGTTCATCTAGAGACCAGACCTCCTTCACCTGGCTTCCTTTATAATCTCCTCCCAGCCTGACTCCACCCCAGGCCCTATCACTGAACACTATATTAACCTGTGCACTGCAAGCCTGCTTTGCTGATCAACGTGTTTGTTAGGCATTGTGTGTTTGGGTTCCTGCCTGCCGTGTGCTACGTCTGTCTCTCTGTTACGTTATTGGCTTGTCCCCGACCATCCCTGTCTGCTCGTGACCCTTGACCTTCGGCTCGTTCTTCGTTATCCTTGTCTGCTTGTGGCCCCTGACCTTCGGCTTGTTATTCGGTTCTCTCTATCGTGTGCTGCTGCTTCCCCTTATCCTACGGGGCGTGAGCTAGGAAACTCCAGGGGCCGCGACCTGGTCCCAGCCTGCAGCGTAACATCCTCACCACTAGAGGCCCTGGAGAAGACCAGCTGGGTCTTAGACTCCGCGCCCTGGGGAATCTTGGCTCTCGCTTCCGTTGGGATCCCGGTTGTGCTCCTCTGGTCCCGCTTTCCACAACCACCCAGTTTCCTATCCACAGAAGCCAGCCATAGGGTTCACTACCTCGCGGTGCACTCCTGTCCCCCTACGGTGTGCATCTGTCACCTGGCCACAGGTGACCCTGACAGTTTGATCAGCCATGAACCCGGCTGACATCCCGCTTCCCGCGGATGATCCATTGCAGGGCATAGTTCGCAGACTTGAGACCCAGGAATCAAATCAGACCCAGGTGATGCGATTCCTCCAGGATCTGGCTTCTCGATTCGAGCAGCTTCAGGTCTCCTTGGGAACCCTGAATCCGCAACCCCAAGTACAACCAGCGGCTGTACCTATCGCACCAGTCGCAGCCTCACACTCACTAAGATTGCCAGCTCCGTTCCGTTTCTCTGGGGACTCCAAGGCCTGCAGGGGGTTTCTCAGCCAATGCACTATTCATTTTGAGCTTCAGCCTCAAAGCTTCCTATCTGACCGGGCTAAGGTAGCCTATATCATTTCCCTCCTCTCCGGTGAAGCTTTGGCCTGGGCTGCCCCCCTGTGGGAGAGGAACGATCCGGTGGTTTCCAGTCTGTCCGAATTCTTGAAGCTCTTTCGTAATATCTTCGAAGAGCCGGCTCGGGCTTCTTCAGCGGCTAGTGCTGTCTTACGTCTTCGCCAAGAATCTAGTTCAGTGGGGCAATATGCTCTTCAGTTCCGTATCCACACAGCTGAATTGAGCTGGAATAATGAGGCCCTGGTCGCTACCTTTTTACATGGCCTCTCTGACCGAGTGAAAGACGAATTAGCGGGAAGAGCCATTCCCGTCGGTCTGGACGATGTAATTTCATTATGCAACCAGATCGACATTCGTTTTCAAGAGAGGTCCTTAGAAAAAAGACGCCAGCACTCTCTGGGTCCTAGCCAGTCTGAGCTCCCCTCCCTTCATTCCGTGGAGCATCCTCTTCCTGCTGAAGAACCTATGCAGCTGGGCCGGACCAGACTAACCCCCGAAGAACGTGCTAGGCGCAGAACTCTGGGCTTGTGCCTCTATTGTGGGGGCAAGGGTCATTTTCGTGACTCCTGCTCGCTTCGTCCGGGAAACGCTCGGGTCTAATACATTTGGAAGGTGGAGTATTGGACCCAGAAACATCACCTTCTCGCCTGCTCTTGCCGGTGTCCCTTCATGTAGGCACTTCTCCTCAGTCAACCCTTGCATACCTGGATTCCGGGGCTGCCGGCAATTTCATGGATTGGAGAACTGCTTCTTCTATGAAGCTTACCCTTTCACCTCTCACTACCCCATTGGTAGTCTCGGCAATTGATGGCACTGTTCTCCCAGGGGGCCCTATTCGCTTCCAGACGCTACCCATTAGGATGTCGGTAGGGATTCTCCACCAGGAGTGGATATCCTTTCTTATTCTACCCAAGGCCTCTACCCCAGTTGTATTGGGCCTCCCTTGGCTACAGCTCCACTCTCCACATGTGGACTGGGTCTCTGGGCAGATCCTGGCCTGGGGTTCCTCATGTTTCTCGTCGTGTCTTCTCAAGGTGACCCCCAAGGAGAGTCTTCCGGTTGCTGCCACTTCTGTTTCTTCTGATCTTCCCGCCGCATACAGCGATTACCGGGATGTGTTCTGTAAAAAATCAGCTGAGGTGCTTCCTCCCCACAGGTCTTTTGACTGTGCTATTGATCTTGTCCCCGGAGCAACTCTACCCAGGGGTCGTACCTACCCTCTGTCCATCCCAGAGACCCAGGCCATGTCGGAGTATGTAGCAGAGAATCTGGAGAGAGGGTTCATCTGGAAATCCTCATCGCCTGCAGGGGCAGGGTTCTTTTTTGTTGCCAAAAAGGATGGTACCTTAAGACCCTGCATCGATTATCGGGGTTTAAATGCGGTTACTATTAAAAATCGATACCCCTTACCCTTAATATCTGAGCTATTCGATAGGTTGAAGGGTGCCTCCATTTTCACCAAGTTGGATCTCAGAGGCGCGTACAATCTCATTCGAATACGGGAGGGTGACGAATGGAAGACTGCATTTAACACTAGAGACGGGCATTACGAATATCTGGTGATGCCTTTTGGTCTGTGTAATGCTCCAGCCGTGTTTCAAAACTTTGTCAATGAAATCTTCAGAGATCTGCTGTACCAGTTTGTTGTCATCTATCTGGATGACATTCTGATCTTTTCTGAAAATCTGCTCGTCCACAGAAACCATGTCCGCACTGTACTTCAACGTCTTAGAGAGAACAATCTCTATGCCAAGCTGGAGAAATGTTCCTTTGAATGTTCTGAGGTCCTGTTTTTGGGGTGCTTTGTCTCATGTTCGGGGCTTCGTATGGACCCTGGGAAGGTCTTGGCTATCACCAACTGGCCTCTTCCTGCTAGCCTCAAGGCCACACAGCGCTTTCTTGGCTTCACTAATTATTATAGGCAGTTCATAAGGAATTACTCTTCCATTGCCGCGCCTATTATCGCTTTGACCAAGAAGGGTGTGAATGCCAGAGACTGGCCTCCCGAAGCTGTCTCTGCATTTCACAACCTGAAACAGGCCTTTGTTTTTGGCCCCCTCTTGAGGAGACCAAATCCTGGGAATGCATTTTTTATTGAAGTGGACGCTTCCTCAATGGGGGTGGGAGCTGTGCTTCTTCAAATCTTTGAGAAGAGACGCCAACCATGTGCGTTCTTCTCCAAAAAAAATTCTCAGGCAGAGAGGAATTATGCCATCGGTGATCGGGAACTTCTCGCAATTAAATTGGCGTTAGAGGAGTGGCGTCATCTCTTGGAGGGTTCCCCTCACTCCATAACGATCTTTACCGATCACAAGAATTTACAGTATCTACAGAATGCTAAACGTCTGAATCCTAGACAGGCCAGGTGGAGTCTCTTCTTTGCCCGTTTTAATTTCACGATTACCTACAAACCTGGTTCCTGCAACGGTCGGGCTGATGCGCTCTCTAGGTCATTTGACACTTTGGACGAGGAGTCCGCCCCTGAACCTGAGCCGATCATTCCCACCTCATGCATTGTTGCCCACTCTACCACCCTGAAGTCTAAAATTCCGCCTGGTAAGACCTTTGTCCCCACTGGGCTAAGAGCTAAGATCCTTCGTTGGGGACATGATTCCAAGGTGGCAGGGCATTCTGGATTCCTCCGATCCTTCCTACTCATCAGTCGTCACTACTGGTGGCCTAATCTCCGCTCAGACGTCAAAGACTACGTTAAAGCTTGTCATGTCTGTGCTCAGTCCAAATCCTCCACACAAGCTCCTGCTGGTCTCCTCATGCCCTTGCCTATTCCTAAGGAACCCTGGGCCCATATTGCCATGGATTTTATCACCGATCTCCCACTGTCTGAGAATAATACAGTCATTTGGGTGGTAATCGATCGATTCTCCAAGATGGCTCATTTTGTTCCTCTTCCTGGTCTTCCTTCTGCCCCTGCCTTGGTTCCCATTTTCATTCGAGAAATTCTCCGCCTACATGGGGTCCCTTCTCATATTGTTTCCGACAGGGGAGTCCAATTCACGTCTCGTTTTTGGAGAGCCTTTTGCAAATCCCTCAATATTGTCTTGGATTTTTCTTCTTCTTACCATCCCCAATCCAATGGACAGACTGAGAGGGTTAATCAGGAGTTAGAGGTCTTTCTTCGCACCTTTGTGTCTTCTCACCATGACGATTGGTCCTCTCTACTCCCGTGGGCAGAATTCTCCCATAACAATCATGTGAATACCAGTTCGCAGAAGACACCCTTTTTCACAGTTTATGGAAAACACCCTCAACTTCCTCTTCCTATGATCTGTTCTCCAGACATTCCAGCTTTGGCTTCGGTTCAGGAGTCTCTCAATTCCGTTTGGGGTCACGTTCATGATTCCCTCCGGGCAGCTGCTGAAAAATTCAAAGGCTTTGCCGACCGCCGCAGGCGTAAACCGCCTTCTCTTCAGCCAGGGGACAAAGTCTGGCTCTCTACCAGGAACATCAAGCTCCGAGTTCCTTCTCTGAAGTTTGCTCCACGATTCATCGGTCCATACACGGTAACTGCTAAACTGAATCCGGTTTGTTTCAAACTCCAGATTCCTAAGAGCCTTAAAATCACTAACTCCTTTCATGTTGCTCTTCTAAAGCCTTTAGTCCTCAATAAATTCTCTCGTCCTCTTCCTACCGTGGCGCCTGTCTCTGAGGATAATCAGGAGTACGAGATCAGTCAAATTCTGGACTCCCGACTCTGTAAAGGCGTTCTTCAGTACCTCGTTCATTGGAAAGGGTTTGGTCCTGAGGAGAGGTCTTGGATCACTGCATCTGAGGTCTTTGCACCTCGTCTGTTAAAGGAGTTTCATCTGAAGTTTCCCTCTAAACCTGGGCCCAGGCGGGGAAGGGGGAGGCCTCGTAAGAGGGAGGGTACTGTCATGGATATGCATTAATGTCTGTCTGCCATCTTACCTTCCTCCTCATGTGTTCATCTAGAGACCAGACCTCCTTCACCTGGCTTCCTTTATAATCTCCTCCCAGCCTGACTCCACCCCAGGCCCTATCACTGAACACTATATTAACCTGTGCACTGCAAGCCTGCTTTGCTGATCAACGTGTTTGTTAGGCATTGTGTGTTTGGGTTCCTGCCTGCCGTGTGCTACGTCTGTCTCTCTGTTACGTTATTGGCTTGTCCCCGACCATCCCTGTCTGCTCGTGACCCTTGACCTTCGGCTCGTTCTTCGTTATCCTTGTCTGCTTGTGGCCCCTGACCTTCGGCTTGTTATTCGGTTCTCTCTATCGTGTGCTGCTGCTTCCCCTTATCCTACGGGGCGTGAGCTAGGAAACTCCAGGGGCCGCGACCTGGTCCCAGCCTGCAGCGTAACATCCTCACCACTAGAGGCCCTGGAGAAGACCAGCTGGGTCTTAGACTCCGCGCCCTGGGGAATCTTGGCTCTCGCTTCCGTTGGGATCCCGGTTGTGCTCCTCTGGTCCCGCTTTCCACAACCACCCAGTTTCCTATCCACAGAAGCCAGCCATAGGGTTCACTACCTTGCGGTGCACTCCTGTCCCCCTACGGTGTGCATCTGTCACCTGGCCACAGGTGACCCTGACACTTAGTTTATGTGAGCGCATAGCTGCTGTGAATGAAGCGGGGGGCGGCGCCATTTTAGTCGCGGCTTTCCCCTTTGAAGCCTTCATGAGGGAATTCTTCATTTTAGTACTGCCCCCTCTCTGAGCCATATTTTTGCCCAAAAATTTGCCAGCAGGGTCCCTGGTATTAGTTCTACCCCAAGTGTATGTCAGAATACTTGCGGGTTATCTTTAAGTATCGGATCTCCTCCCGAGCGGTACGGAGCTCTAGCACTGCATTATCGCACCGCTAGACTCTGCGCATGCGCCCCGAGAAACATAAAGTTTCCATTACTGAATCTTCCTTGCAGCATATATCATTCACCTGATTAGAATTGCAATCCTCTGGCTGGCTTAAATTCTTCATGCCACTAATCTACGGTGTGCATCTGTCACCTGGCCACAGGTGACCCTGACACTTAGTTTATGTGAGCGCATAGCTGCTGTGAATGAAGCGGGGGGCGGCGCCATTTTAGTCGCGGCTTTCCCCTTTGAAGCCTTCATGAGGGAATTCTTCATTTTAGTACTGCCCCCTCTCTGAGCCATATTTTTGCCCAAAAATTTGCCAGCAGGGTCCCTGGTATTAGTTCTACCCCAAGTGTATGTCAGAATACTTGCGGGTTATCTTTAAGTATCGGATCTCCTCCCGAGCGGTACGGAGCTCTAGCACTGCATTATCGCACCGCTAGACTCTGCGCATGCGCCCCGAGAAACATAAAGTTTCCATTACTGAATCTTCCTTGCAGCATATATCATTCACCTGATTAGAATTGCAATCCTCTGGCTGGCTTAAATTCTTCATGCCACTAATCTAGAAAATGTATACAGATTAGGAATTCTGATTTTTATGATAGGTTATATACTGTATTCTAGATAAGTGACTTAAGCCAGAGGGTTGGCAAATGACCAGGCAAGCGATTCTTCAGATTTGCAATAGTAAGCTCTGTGTTGTTTTTAACAAAGGTTTTTCTCCATATGTTACCATACTAAATCTATTCTTTCTCCAAATTTCACATAGGGCAACTGAATAGGGGTCAGAATGGGTCCTACATTATATCTGAATGTTTTTTTCTTCAATAAGTCATATCTATGTTATGTAAAAGACACTTATTTTATGTCAAAGTGTCCAGATAGAACAATGAGCTATCTTTGGAGAAGGCCAAAAAGTATGTGTTAAGCATTTCCATTAATAATGAAATTGTTGTTTTATTTGTTGTTGGTATCTATTGAGCCAATTATCATATTGTTTAGTTTTAGGATCCTTCCTGATACTGTATATCCCATCCGAGTATTGAAATGCTAATGACTGGGATGATCAATGAAAACAAAGGATAGTTGCACTGTTCAATAAGAAGTAATAAACATGCCTTTAGTTAGGCAAATTAGACCTATTAGCAAATCTAATATCACTTCATGTTGGTGAGTGGTGGTAAACTGTATATAAGATGAGGTAGATCTCAGTGAGTTACTAGTATTACAGACTGGCCAGGAGAAGAGGGTGCTGCTGAGATAACTCTAACTATACTACACTATTCCAGGTATCTATACATTGTTTGATGGTGCAATTCATTTACTTGTTCACATGTCTTGTTTACTTTGACAAATGTATTTCAGCTTGAATATGTTACAGACTTATTTTATTTTCAAGCAAACCTTGCACTAATTGTGTACATTACCCTTGTTCATCATTTTCATTTAAATTTGGTTATTGTTTTGATATTTAGTGTTCAAGATGTATCGCTGGAGAATTATTATTTTTTAATAGGGGAGGTAGGGTGAAAGTCTCTGTGACTTTTTATTGCTCTCTGTGGCCCTGCTGAGTAGTTTTATTCTCATGTACTGATCTGGTGTATATATAGGTATCACTAGGTTTCTTTTTCTAGTTTTTTGGGGGATTATTATAATATATTCTGTCCAGCAAAATATTTGTTTTGTTTTTGTTTTTTCATTTAAAATTTTTGCTCTTATAATGCATGTATTATGGAGATGAGCAGAGGGGAATGTGTGCAATAGTCCAAAAGTATATAATCTAGGGTGGGTGTCTCAAAACTATGGCCCTCCAGTTGTTCAGGAACTACAATTCCCATCATGCCTAGTCATGTCTGTGAATGTCAGAGTTTTGCAATGCCTCATGGGTGGTGTCGTTCCGCAACAGCTGGAGGGCCATAGTTTGAAGATCCCTGATCTAGAGGGACAACACTGCTCATTTATAAATATGATAGAGTGAGTAGGGTTTTTTTTTTTACCCTCGCATACAAAGTTTGCAAGTGACAGAATCACAAAGTGAAAAAAAAAAAACATATCCTGGAAAAAATGAATGCAAGAATTATATAAAAGTCTTGTTAGCAGCAAAACATACAATTTGGGGTTTAGATACACTTTAATCTGAATGAAAGTGAAACAGAAATTATAGATAAAATTATGCTTTTTTTTATTATTTATTTTGTCTCTCACAAAATAGAATTCCTCTGGGAAACAGTTCTGGCCATAACAAGTATAGTCGTGATGTTATGAGATATACATGTTTTTCTAATATCTACTCTGATTATCTCTCTATGATTAAAAATATGTGTGAAAAGACATTTAGGCTTAGTTGTGAAAGGCTAAATGCTTATTTGCTAAAGGAGCTGAGAATCTTTACTCTATAAATTGCATGAATATTCACTTCAATTATCCAATCATTTGAAAAGTAAATTCATGTTTACTTATCGGCACTGGATTAGATATTCATAAAGGGCATGAATTTGTTTTATATTTGTTGGAATATTTGAAGTGAATATTCACATACATTTTTAAGTGAAAATTCTCAACTACTTTAGCAAATCAGCCTCATTACATAGTCCACTCTATAACCTATATCATTAATTCACTTGTACCTAATTTCATCAATAAATTAGTCAGTGACTAAAGGCCCGTACACACGATATGAAAATCGGATGGAAAAATTAGTACGACGAGCTGCCTGCTGATTTTCAGATCGTTAGTACGGTGCTTTCGACAGCCAATTTCACTTTTTCCTCAGACAAAAGCTGGATATGCAGACTATAAAATTTTTGTCGCATGTGAGATCAACGTCCAATTTTTATTTCATTAGTACAGTTTTCGTAAGAAAAAAATCATAAGAGCATGACTATACATGCTCAGAAACGAAAGAACACATACAAAACTATTCAACACATTACGTCACTTCTGACGTTGTATTTTGTCATACGAAAATTATCATATTGTGAGTAACCTCTTCACTTTCGACATGAGACTAGCATGTCACAAAAAATGGACGTTCAGTCCTATGAAAATCTAAGCGTGTGTACGAGGCTTTTGTTGACAGCAGGTTATCTAACTTCCATTTCCTCAGCAGGTCTTTGTAAAGGTGGGTGCGCACAGATCAAAATTTGGCCAGTTCAGCAGGCAGCGGTCGAATTTTGATGTGTGTGTGTGTGGCCCTTCCTGTTCAACAGAAGTCAATTGGCATATTGGGCAAAATTCACTAAAGGTTATCACATGCGTTATGATGGTCACATGACCACCTAATGCATGCGATAATGAAAATGTCAATTCACTATTGTTCGTATGCGGTATTTAGCGCAAACACTAAAAATGTTCGTTAGATACCGTATAAAAAGGCATTAAAGTCAGATCACAAATGTAAATAAATAAATGCATGTGGTAATTAAGTACTGGTCCAAGCTTGCAATAACTATGATAATGGTCAGATCCTGGGTTAGAGGTAAGTGATTGTTTTAAAAAAATAGGCAGGAAAGTACACGCTGGAGTAGGTATCAGCTAGGTTCTACTCTGGAGGCTGGCAGATTTCATAGCACAGAGGATGGAGCCCTTTGAATCCAATCTTCTGGAATTTAAAGTAATGCAGAAAAGGAGGAGGAGGAGAGGGTCTTGAGTGGTCCTTTTCAAGGAAATTTCTGGATAAATTCATGGATGCTGATATCCTAAAGAAGTTCCGCTTATCCAAGGTACTAATCATGGTGCTGTATACCCAACTCATAGGGTACCTTGAGCCCCCAACCGAGAGCAGCCATGCCATACCAGCCATGATTAAATTGTTGGCTGCCTTACACTTTTACACTTGCACAAGTGAGATCCTTGCGATAACTTACCGCACGGTTTCATGCGGTATTTGAGGCAGAATTTGGAAATATACCACATGATTTTAAGGAGAGTTTCTTTGTGAATTACACAGTTTTTTAAAAACACTGTGCGTTATTTTACCGCATACTCGGATGTGGAAAATATCGCTTAAAGTGGATGTAAACCCGAATTTTTTTATTTTTTTTTTGCTGTCACAATGTAGAGTATAAGATTTCATATCATCTGTGCCCAGTCTTGCCACACAGAGTTAATCCAGCTCTGAGCAATACTCTTTTTTTGTTCAGTGAGATAAAACAGAGAAACAGAGAAGAGCCTTTGTCCGTTCTGCCCCCTTACTTCGAGTGACAGGTTATTTACATATCTCGTGCACTAGCTTTAGACAGAGGCACATCCTGTGTAAACATTTCACAATTCACATCCCCCTCCCCTCCCCTCCTCCCCCCTCCCCTCCTCTCCCCTCCAGCTCTCCCAGGATTTGCTGCCTTTCCTGTGTTTAGACTGGATGTTTCTCATCATGGGGTGTGATCCACAGATTAGGGTGACGAGGAAATGTATGCTGCAGTAAACAGCCAGCAGAATATACATAGACAAGTGATTAGGGGAGATGTATTTAGTCAGAGCTGGGCAGAGTAGAAGCTCAAGTGATCTTATTATTGTTATGTTACTGAATCGCACCAGTGTGAACCCAGCCTCAAAGCATAAAGCCTACAAATGTCACCTGACTGCTCCCACCAAGGCTCGGTTCACACTGGTGCAATTCGGTAACCCTGCGAATCCACTGCGGGTTCCCACATCGCACCCGACTCGCACGGCAGTTCACACTGCCATATGCAAACTTCTGGGGAGTGTCATACAATGGTAATGACACCCCGATTTCAGCTCGCATATCACACTGTGAACTGACAGTTTGGACATGAATCGGATCGCATAGGTGTGAACACCCATGCGATTCTGGTGCGTACCAAAAAAAGGGTCCTGTGCGTGTTTGGTCCGAATGTGATTCAATTTCAGCCATACAGTTTGTATGGCTGAAATCGCATCGCACAGACATTGCATGTGATCTGAACAGCAATGCGGTGCGAATCACAGGAATGCGGAGTGTACAGTGGTGGGTAGTACGTGCAGGATGGTGTCAGGATAGTGGACAGTGTCAGATTATTTTTTTATTTTACAATTACATGTTTTTATTTTTTTTCAAAAGGTTTTTGTGACCAGTGGATTTTTTTTATTTTTATACATTTTTACAATTACATTTTTTTAATTATTTTTTTTACAATTAATTTTTGTACTATTGATGGGAGGGTGGGGTTTTATTTTTTTAAATATATTTTTTCACAGTACTTTTTGGAAAGGGGGTGGGGGGATGGGGCAGTGGTTGGTGTCAGTAGGGCAGTGGACGGTGTCAGTGGGGTAGTGGTCAGTGTCAGTGGACGATGTCAGTGGGGTAGTGGTCGGTGTCAGTGGCCGTGTCAGTGGGGTAGTGGTCGGTGTCAGTAGGGTAGTGGTCGGTGTCAGTGGATGGTGTCAGTGGTCTGTGTCAGTGGTCGTGTCAGTGGGGTAGTGGTCGGTGTCAGTGGATGGTGTCAGTGGGGTAGTGGATGGTGTCAGGGGGGTAGTGGTCAGTCGGGTAGTGGTCGGTGTCAGTGGATGGTGTCAGTGGGGTAGTGGTCAGTGTCAGTGGACAATGTCAGTGGGGTAGTGGTCGGTGTCAGTGGTCGTGTCAGTGGGGTAGTGGTCGGTGTCAGTAGGGTAGTGGTCGGTGTCAGTAGGGTAGTGGTCGGTGTCAGTGGTCGGTGTCAGTGGATGGTGTCAGTGGTCTGTGTCAGTGGTCGTGTCAGTGGGGTAGTGGTCGTGTCAGTGGATGGTGTCAGTGGGGTAGTGGTCGGTGTCAGTGGACGATGTCAGTGGGGTAATGGTCGGTGTCAGTGGTCGTGTCAGTGGGGTAGTGGTCGGTGTCAGTAGGGTAGTGGTCGGTGTCAGTGGTCGGTGTCAGTGGATGGTGTTAGTGGGGTAGTGGTCAGTGTCAGTGGATGGTGTCAGTGGGGCAGTGGTCGGTGTCAATGGTCGGTGTCAGTGGTTGGTGTCAGTGGTCGGTGCCAATGGGGTAGTGGTCGGTGTCAGTGGACGTGTCAGTGGGGTAGTGGTCGTGTCAGTGGGGTAGTGGTCGCAGTCAGTGGGGTAGTGGTCGGTGTCAGTGGACGGTGTCAGTGGTCGGTGTCAGTGGGGTAGTGGTCGTGTCACTGGACGGTGCTAGTGGTCGGTGTCAGTGGGGTAGTGGTCGGTGTCAGTGGGGTAGTGGTCGGTGTCAGTGGTCGGTGTCAGTGAGGTAGTGGTCGGTGTCAGTGGGGTAGTGGTCAGTGTTAGTGGGGTGGTGGTCGGTGTAAGTGGTCGGTGTCAGTGGGGTAGTGGTCGGTGTCAGTGGCCTTGGGGCTCTGGACCATGTCAGTATGGGGGGGGCGGTTGTTTTGTCAGTTGTTTTTTTGTTTTTGTTTTTCATTTCATTTTTTTATCTTTTTTTTTACAGTTTTGGAATTTTTTTTTTTATCAGCCCTGTTGGGGGCGTTGCTGACATGTCAGGGGTCTAAACAGAGACCCCTGACATCTCCCCTTTGTGACAGAGAAAGAGACAGAGGACAGATTCCCCAGGCCTTTTCTCTGCACAGAAAATTAATGGAGAGAAGACAGCGGCTCCACTCCATTCATAAACTGAAGCAGAGTAACACACAGGTTACTCTGCTCTGTCCCGTTCAGAAAATAATGGGGCTGGTAATTGTCATACCAGACTCCCTTTCTCCACTCTCCATCCTGACATATCACCACCCCCCTCGCAGCCCGCTGGAGAGGAGAGAGAAGACGGCGGCAACGGGGGGGGGGAGGAGGAAGACACAGGGGGGATGTGAACACACGGAGAGGGATGTGGACACACAGATCAGGACGAGGGGGGCGGAGGAGGAAGACACAGCAGGGCTGGGGGTGAGTGAACACATGGAGAGGGATGAGGGGGGGCGGAGGAGGACACGGCGCTGGAGGAAGACACTGAGGACAGTCGGGGATTATCAGTGCGATGGGTCAGCTGTGAGCAATGATCCACCTGCATGGCTTTTCAGGTGAAAGCCGCAGGAGGGAGAGAAGCAGATGATGAAAAGCCATGCAGGGGGATCGGTGCTCACAGCTGACCCATCGCACTGATCATCCCCGACTGTCACTGGAGATTGATGTGTGTACAGAAATGACAGGGGGCCATGAGCGCGCTCTGCCTTTACCAAGAACGGCTCTGACTCTCCTGTGCACGCTCTGGCCAAGGGGAGTGTAGAGGTGAGCGGGGAGTCTGCTGACATCATGACTCCACCCACCAAGCGCCGATAACAGACCCGCCCACTGAATCTGCTGTTTTTGGGGCTTCTAACTGCTAAACGGGACACATTTCACAGGTAAGGATACATGCAGGAGGCATGTATATCCATATAGTTCACCACTATTTATGTCAGTACTTTATAATTGATGAGAGTGGGTTTACATCCACTACGCCGCCCGTGCCCCAAGACGAAGTGACCTATCACGAAACGCGTAGGGCAGACCGAGCGACGTGGTGACGTCATCCCCTTACTGCTCGATCTCCTAGGACGGGTTTGCTCGTCGGTGTCCGGCCGACACCGCGAGTTCAAGGCTGTATCTTGTCAACATTTTTGTAAGTGTTTTTAATTCATTTTTTATTCAAATAAACCCAAAGATATCACACCAGCGAGATATCCCTTTCCTCTCTTGCATGTTATTGCTGCGGTTACATTGTTTTTTACTGTGGAAGCGCCGAATGAAGAGGTGGCTGTAGGAGCCAATATCATCCAACTGAGTTCACATAGATGCTGTTTAAGGTCCTCCGTAATAGGGGACCAACTAGCTCTGGTAAGCTGCTGACCTGTTTATGGTGGTGGATGTCACTCTTCAGACAACACGTTTGAATTTGTATCTGGATTTTTTCTGCACGGGTGTTTTCATTTGAGCATTTATTTGGACTTCAACACTGTTTTTTTTGCACACTTGGACTGACGACTTGGTGTGTCACATTTGGATATCATTTAATAGATGTTTATTCATTTATCATATTTTGTACCATTTATATATATTTTCACCTCATTTGATTATTAGGTTAAGAATATTCACTAATCACTCATTAGTTAATAGGTTCATGCACTACTCATGTGCGGTGAATTTAAGCACGATTTAATAATTTTTTTGTTGTCGTTTATTGGGTTTAGCGCTACTATTTATTTTTATTTAATGAATTGTGCCCATTAACTTTTGTTGAACGGCCAAGCTGTAAAACTTTTGGTGATCAGTGGCTGCAGGTGCTGATCAGTGTATTCTCACAGTGCAGAGCCCCACTGTCAGAATACAATGTTGCAGTGATGCAGATTCCTCCATTCGCCTTGCTTATGTGGAAGGGAGAATGTATTCATTCTTTTTTCATTTAACCCACAAGATGAACAAAAAAAACCTAAGTGAATATACTCAGCTTTAGACAAAACTGGAGGTTTACAGATCAGTCCCCCAGTTTTCTTGCTGTAGCACTGTAACATATAAAGGTAACTGAAAACATGTTGACTTGGTGGAAGGGAGGGTTATAACCCCTGTCTGTTTATTTTTTGCCATGTTTGTCCAATTGGGGAGATTTACCTTCAATTTTTGTTCCATAGCCAAGTAGGAAGTTAGAGAAAATCCCTGCTAATTAAGTGAATTCCTTGGGTATCCACAGGTCACCAGAACTTGTGTGCCCATTTGAAAATGTCCCTTCCATTACTTTTCTAGGGACAGCCCAAAATGTGGGGTTCCTTTTACTTTCACTTTCAATGATAATGGTAAACATGACGAATAGAGAGTGTGAATTTCCCTAACAGGTGCACAGACTGCACTAAAACTGTTTTCCCATCCATCTCCACTCTAAAACAATAAAAAAGCTTTGCTTTTAGTTATATTTCGAATAAAAATTAAACTTTTATGATTTAATGGCAATTGGATCATAAGTACTCATCATGTCTAGTCATTACTATAAATAACAACCCGCTATGGTCACCATAATAATAAACTATAGTGTACACTTTTACTTATTAATCTAAAAATCTGTAAAGTTGTATAGCTATACATCACAGTCTGTTGGTGATAATACAAATCTGTTTAACCACTTCAGCCCCGGACCATTTTGCTGGTCAAAGACCAGGCCACTTTTTGCGATTCGGCACTTTGTCGCTTTAACTGACAATTGCACGTGTCGTGCAACGTGGCTCCCTGACAAAATTAATGTCCTTTTTTACCCCACAAATAGAGCTTTCTTTTGGTGGTATTTAATCACCTATGCGGTTTTTATTTTTTTGCGCTATAAACAAAAATAGAGCGACAATTTTGAAAAAAATATTCAATATTTTTAACTTTTTGCTATAATAAATATCCCCCCCAAAAATATAAAAAAAACATTTTTTTTCCTCTGTTTAGGCCGATACGTATTCTACATATTTTTGGTAAAAAAAATTTCCAATAAGCGTTCAATGATTGGTTTGCGCAAAAGTTATAGCGTCTTCAAAATAGGGGGTAGTTTTATGGCATTTTTATTAATATTTTTTTTACTAGTAATGGCGGCGATCAGCAATTTTTATTGTGACTGCGATATTATGGCGGACACATCGGACACTTTTGACACATTTTTGGGACCATTGTAGTTTTTACAGCGATCAGTGCTATATAAATGCACTGATTACTGTGAAAATTACACTGGCAATGAATGGGTTATCCACTAGGTGGTGCTGTAGGGGTTAAGTGTTTCCTAGGGAGTGCTTCTTACTGTAGGGGGGGTGGGCTGTGTGTGACATGACACTGATCACTGATCCGATTACACAGAGCGGTGATCAGTGTCATTGTCTCTAGGCAGAGCGGGGAGATGCTTGTTTACATTAGAATCTCCCCGCTCTATCTCTCTGTGAGACGATTGCGGGTATCCCCACGGCAATCGAGTCCGCGGGACCCACGGTCAGGCTCATGGAGAAAGCGGCAAGGTCGTGAGCGTGCCGCTGGCGGCGCGCGCGACCACATGGCAGCATCTTAAAGTGGACGTACCTGTATGTACTTATACCTGTCGGTGGCACTCTGTCGACATAAATATACAGGCGGCAGTCCTTAAGTGGTTAAACATCTATTTTTATTTTTCATATAGGTAAATTACTAAGCTCAGTTATAAACCAAACACCTATTGTTGAAAACAATCGCAGCTAAACTGATTGTCATTAACAAAAGGTGAGTCAGCCAGGATGCATGTGTATATGATGGTTTGGTTTATATTTTAGGATGATCAACACATAATTTTTTTTGTGTTGAAGGATCTGGAATGGATTTTGGACTATAGTGTACACGCTTAATTATTAATCTAAAAATCAGTAAAGTTGTATAGCTATACCTCTTGGTCTGTTGGTAATAATAACATCTGTGTAAACATCTTTTCTTATTTTTCATATAGGTAAATTACTAAGCTCAGCTGTAAATTGAACATCTATTGTTGAAAAGAAAAATCACAGCTAAACTGATTGACATTAACACAAGATGAGCCAAAGCAGAGAAAATTTGTATCCGTGCTCTGAGTGCCAGAAGATATTTACTTCTAAGTCCAAACTCAATGTTCATCTGAGGATTCACACTGGAGAGAGGCCATATAAATGTTCAGAATGTGACAAGTCCTTCTTACATCGTGCTGATTTTACTCGACACCAGAAGACTCACACAGGAGAGAAACCGTTTAAATGTTCAGAATGTGACAAGTCCTTCTTACAAAGAAATCTTCTTGCTAATCACCTGAGAATTCACACAGGAGAGAAACCGTTTAAATGTTCAGAATGTGGCAAGTGCTTCTCAGAAAATGTGCATCTTACTCGACACCAGAAGATTCACACAGGAGAGAAACCATTTAAATGCTCAGAGTGTGGGAAGTGCTCCTCACAACATTCTGATCTTACTAAACACCAGAGGATTCACACAGGAGAGAAACCATTTAAATGCTCAGAATGTGGGAAGTGCTTCTCACATCATTCTGATCTTACTCAACACCAGAAGATTCACACAGGAGAGAAACCATTTAAATGTTCAGAATGTGGGAAGTGCTTCTCAAAAAATGGTAATCTTACTCAACACCAGAGGATTCACACAGGAGAGAAACCATTTAAATGTTTGGAATGTGGCAAGTGCTTCTCACATCATTCTGATCTTACTAAACACCAGAAGATTCACACAGGAGAGAAACCATTTAAATGTTCAGAATGTGGGAAGTGCTTCTCAAAAAATGGTAATCTTACTCAACACCAGAGGATTCACACAGGAGAGAAACCATTTAAATGTTTGGAATGTGGCAAGTGCTTCTCTCATCGTTCTAGTCTTATCATACATCAGAGAATTCACACAGGAGAGAAACCATTTCAATGTTCAGAATGTGAAAAGTGCTTCTCTAAACATTCTAAGCGTAGTATACATACGAGATATCACACAGGAGAAAGACCATTTAAATGTTCAGAATGTGGCAAGTGCTTTGCAGATAATTCTTATTTTAATGTTGATAAAAGGAGTCACACTGGAGAGAAATAACATTAAAATGCTCAGAATGTGGCAAGTGCTTCTCACAATGTTCTAATCTTAATACACATAAAAGGATTCACACAAGAGAGAAATCATTTAAATGATCAGATTGTAGAAAGTGCTTCTTACATAGTTCTAATGTTACTATATACCAGAGGATTCACATGGGAGAAAAGGCCATTTACATCTTCAAAATGTGACAAATTCTTCATACAAAGGGAACATCTTACTCAACACTAGAAAATTCACACAGGAGAGAAGCCATGTGAAAACTGTGACAAGGATTTTTCATAGAAGACAAATGCTAAGATCCATAAATCTGTCAACACTGGAAAGAAGCCTTATTAATAAATGTGATATATTTTAAATGAAAATAATCTTTGATCCAGCTTTAATGCTTTACACAGAAGATAAGCCATATCCAAATCTGTAATAAATGTTTCTTGAAACTGAACTACCTGCAATCACATCAAAAGTTTTTTTTTTTTGGGGGGGGGGATATATAGAGCAAATTAGATTATAAGAAACTAGTATTGATGCATACAGGACTCATGTTAGGGACTCATAATTTCAAAGATATAACTGACTCCTTAATGTTGTATTAATTAAAAGCATATCATTCTAATGTGCATGTACAAGCATAACATATTTAGTGCAAAGTGGATTTGCCTTTAGTAAATCAACCCCTTAGAGCTTTAGAGAGAGAGAGACACGTAAACACTACAGATATATGTGCTTATTTCAACTTTCATGAATGGGGTTTACAACCACTTTAACCACTTAAACGGCATATATGGCAGAATGGCACGGACAGGCACAATCACGTACCTATACGTCCCCTTTAAATGCCTGCCGTGTGGTCGCACGCACTCGCGACCCTGCAGCCATCCCCGTGAGTCGGACCGCGGGTCCCGCGGACTCGATCGCCGCGGGGATTCCCTGCGATCGTCTCACGGAGGGATGGAGCGGGGAGATGTTAGTGTAAACACAAGATCTCCCCGTTCCCCTATTGACACTGTCACCGATCTCTGCTCTGTGTAATCAGAGCGGAGATCGGTGATGTGTCACTCGTAGCCATGCCCCCCAACAGTAGTTATCACTCCCTTAGGCACACTAAACCCCTTCAGCGCCCCTAGTGGTTAACCCCATAACTGCCAGTGTCATTTTCACAGTAACCAGTGCATTTTTATAGCACTGATCGCTGTGAAAATGACAATGGCCCCAAAAAAGTGTCAAAAGTGTCCGATGTGTCCGCCATTATGTCGCAGTCACGAAAAAAATCACTGATCTAGTAAAAAAACTAGTAAAAAAAATAAATAATAAAAATGCCATAAAACTACCCCCTATTTTGTAATTGCTATAACGTTTGTGCAAACCAATCAATAAACGCCGATTGCGATTTTTTTTTACCAAAAATATGTAAAAGAATCCGTATCGACCTAAACTGAGGAAAAAAAAAATTTATAGAATTTTTTTTGGGGATATTTATTATAGCAAAAAGTTAAAAATATTGCATTTTTTTTCAAAATTGTTGCTCTATTTTTGTTTATAGCGCAAAAAAATAAAAACCGCAGAGGTGATCAAATACCAGCAAAAGAAAGCTCTATTTGTGGGAAAAAATAGGACGTCAATTTTGTTTGGAAGCCACGTCGCACGACTGCGCAATTGTCAGTTAAAGTGACTCAGTGCCGAATCACAAAAAGGGGCCTGGTCTTTATGCTGCGTATTGGTCCGGGGCTTAAGTGGTTAATGAACAGGTAATTTTTTGAGATACAACACTACTTAACTATACCTGACAATTGTGCGGTCATGCAGCGCTGTACCCAAATAAAATTTGTCATTTTTTCCCCACACGTAGAGCTTTCTTTTGGTGGTATTTGATCACCACTTTTTAAATTATTTGTGCTATAAACAAAAAAAGACTGACAATTAAAAAATGTTTATATATTTTTATGTTCTGCTATAAAACATATCCAACAAAAAAAAATCAAATTTATTCATGAATTTAGATCAATAAAAAAAACATTTTATAAACAAAAAAAGAGTGACAATTTAACCTCCCTGGCGGTATGATTCTGTCAGATTTTGGGTGCTGAAAGCGGTACAATTATTTTGCATGGAAATTTGTCGTTTTAAATTGTAGGCCTGCAATTCTTAGGAATAACTCACTTTAATCTGTCCAAACAAGAGTCTAGTAGACATCCCGGGTATGATAAAGTTTGAAACACAAAATCATAAATTATAATATAATAAAGAACTATAAATAATTATACCAAATAATAATATAATAATAATAAAAATTATTCAATAATGTAATCAAATCAAAAACACTGAAATTTGCTCAGTTGCAGAATTGTCGCTGTCATTAGATTTAGTGTTTGATGACGAATTTCCCCACAAATCGCTATCGCTCAATTCTGAAAGTGATTTTAACTTATTATCGCTATTTTCTAGCTGGTCTAAAACCACTTTTGACATAAAGGGACACTTTTTGGTTGCTATGGACAATCTCCAGTTTCCAGGCAGAAAGAACAGTCTTTATAATATAAAAGTGCATGCAGGACACTGGGCAGACCACTAGGGACAAAGGGGGTGTGTTATTATTTGATACCGTACTGTAATCTGTAAGATTACAGTATACTGTATGTATACTGTGTGTTTCACTTTTTGAATTTGGCGCCGAACTCCGTCCCCGTGCGTCATAACGCTCAGGAATGGAGCTTGGCACTCAGCAGTTTAAATCGAGCGAGATGACAGCTCGCTCACACAGCGGGGACACATCGCAGGAACAGGGAACAAGGTAAGTAACTTCCCCTGTATACTGCAATGCGATCCCGAGTCTGGCTCGGGGTTACTGCTTTAGGTACTGAAATCTTACCCCGAGCCAGACTCGGGAATACTGCTAGGCGGGTTAAAGAAAAAAAAATATTTTTACGTTCTGCTATAAAACATATCCAAAAAATAAAAAAATTGAATTTCTTCATAAATTTAGACCAATACATATACTGCTACTTATTTTTGGTAAGAAATCCCAATAAGTGTATATTGATTGGTTTGCGCAATAGTTATAGCATCTACAAACTTTGGGATATATACCAGAATTCTCATTTCAATTTTGTTTACAAGTAATGCCGTTGATCAGCGACTTATAGCGGGACTGCGATATTTCAGTGGGCATTCTGACATTGACACTTTTGACACTTTCACACAACAGTGACTCTAATACAGTGATCAGCATTAAATGTATGCCTAGCCAGTGTTGTGGTATAAACTGTGTGCTGCTTTTACTAAAGGAAATGGTGGATTTTATTCCCTATTTTTCAGGGAACGAAAATCCATAATTTCCCCACTGCCAGGACAAAACTCTGCCTTGTTTACATTTACAGAGTTCTGTGTTCTGTGTGTCTTCCGGATGATTGGTGGGTGCCGGTGGTCATCCATTGGCCAGCACCCTCTGATCTGCATCTGCTGTGTCTAATCACAGCAGAGCCAGGTTGTCGGCAGAATGGCAGCGGTAGGCAAATGGGCGTACCTGTATGCCCCCTTTAAAAATGCTTGCGGTGGATGCGTTGACTCGATGTCTATCGGTGTCCCGCGATCAGGTCACAAAGAGGCAGAACAGGGGGATGCCTGTGTAAACAAGGCATTTCCCTGTTCTGCCTAGTGACAGGACACTAATCGTCTGCTCCCTAATCGGGAGCAGCGATAAGTGTCATGTCACAGTAAGCCCCGCCCTCACACAGTTAGAATCACTCCTAAGACACACTTAACCCCTTCCTCGCCCCCTAGTGGTTAACCCCTTCCCTGCCAGTCACATTTATACAGTAATCAGTGCATTTTTATAGCACTGATTGCTGTATAAATGTTAATGGTCCCCAAATAGCGCCAAAAGTGTCCGATGTGTCCGTCATAATGTTGCAGTCATGATAAAAATTGATGATCACTGCCAATACTAGTAAAAATAAATATTAATAAAAATGCCATAAAACTACCCCTTATTTTGTAGACACGATAACTTTTGCGCAAACCAATCAATAAACGCTTATTGCGTTTTTTTTACCAAAAATATGTAGAAGAATACGTATCGACCTAAACTGAGGAAAAAAAAAATTATATATTTTTTGGGGATATTTATTAGAGCAAAATGTAAAAAATATTGCTTTTTTCAAAATTGTCGCTCTATTTTTGTTTATAGCACAAAAAATAAAAAACGCAGAGGCAATCAAATAACACCAAAAGAAAGCTCTATTTGTGGGAAAAAAAGTCAGTCAGTTTTGTTTGGTAGCCACATCGCACGACCGCGCAATTGTCAGTTAAAGTGTTGCAGTGCCGAATCGCAAAAAAATGGCCCGGTCATTGGGCAGCCAAATCCTCCGGGGCTGAAGTCGTTAACCACTTCCATACAGGGCACTTATAAACCTTCCTGCCCAGACCAATTTTCAGCTTTCAGCGCTGTTGCACTTTGAATGACAATTGCACGGTCATGCTACACTGTACCCAAACTAAATTTTTATAATTTTGTTCCCACAAATAGAGCTTTCTTTTGGTGGTATTTGATCACCTCTGGGATTTTTATTTTCTGCTAAAAAAAATTAAAAAAGACTGAAAATTTTGAAAAAAAACGTTTTTTTTTGTTTCAGTTACAAAACTTTGTAAATAAGTATGTTTTCTCCTTCACTGATGCGCACTGATGGGGCTGCACTGACGGGCACTGATAAGGCAGCACTGATGGGCACCGATGAGGTGGCACCAATGAGGTGGCACCGATGAGGTGGCACTGATGGGTACTGATGATGGGCACTAATGGGCACTGATAGGCGGCACAGATGGGCACAGATGGGCACAGATAGGCGGCACAGATAGGCGGCATGGATGGGCACAGATAGGTGGCATGGATGGGCACAGATAGGCAGCATGGATAGGTGACACGGATGGGCACTGATAGGCAGCATGGATGGGCACTGATAGGTGGCACGGATGGGCATGGATGGGCACTGATAGGTGGCACTGATGTACTGTAATGTGTTGTACTAATGGATGCCAATCAGTGCCAAACAATAATGCCTGCCTAACAGTGGTGCCCATTGTAGGCACTGATTGACATCCATTGTGGGCACTGATTGGCATCCATTAGGCATTTCTAATTGGCATCCCTGGTGGTCTAGGGTGGCATACCTTATGGTGGACATCCCTGGTGGTCTGGTGGCATCCCTGGTGGTCTGGTAGCATCCCTGGTGGTCCAGTGTGGGCATCCTCAGGGGGTCTGCGCTGATAATCGATCAGCACAAACCCCCCTGTCAGAGGAGCACCCAATCGGCTCTCCTCTACTCGCGTCTGACAGACGCGAGTGAGGAAAAGCCGATCACCGGCTCTTCCTGTTTACATTGTGATCAGCCGTGATTGGACACGGCTGATCACATGGTAAAGAGTCTCCGTCAGAGACTCTTTACCTAGATCGGTGTTGCGGGGTGTCAGACTGACACCCTGCAACAACGATCGCCGGGATGCACGCCCCCGGGGGCGGCTTAATATCCTGAAGACGTCATATGACATCCAGTCAGGATATTGAAACCACTTTGCCGCCATCATTTTGCTATAGGGCGGGCGGCAAGTGGTTAAAATATATTTTTTCCAGCAAGAACTGAATGAAAGATATTTAGTATTACGGTACGTATTGGCCCATCTCACAGAGATTTTCTTGCTTTTGCTGTAATAATCAGTACTTGTTATGGCCAGAGCTGTTTCCTAGAGGAATTCTATTTTGTGAGAAACATAAAGTTTCCATTACTGAATCTTCCTTGTAGCATATACCATTCACCTGATTCGAATTGCAACCCTCTGGCTGGCTTAAATTCTTCATGCCACTAATCTAGAAAATGTATACAGATTAGGAATTCTGATTTATGATAGGTTATACAGTATACTGTATTCTAGATAAGTGACTTAAGCCAGAGGGTTGGCAAATGACCAGGCAAGTGATTCTTCAGATTTGCAATAGTAAGCTCTGTGTTGTTTTTAACAAAGGTTTTTCTCTATATGTTACCATACTAAATCTATTCTTTCTCCAAATTTCACATAGGGCAACTGAATAGAGGACAGGATGGGTCCTACATTTTATCTGAATGTTTTTTTTTCTTCTTCAAGAAGTCATATCTATGTTATGTAAAAGACACTTATTTTATGTCAAAGTGTTCAGATAGAACAATGAGCTATCTTTGGAAAAGGCCAAAGAGTATGTGTTAAGCATTTCCATTAATAATGAAATCGTTGTTTTATTTGTTGTTGGTATCTATTGAGCTCATTATCATACTCTTTCGTTTTAGGATCCTTCCTGATACTGTTTATCTCATCCCAGTATTGAAATGCTAATGACTGGGATGATCAATGAAAACAAAGGATAGTTGCACTGTTCAATAAGAAGTAATAAACGGGGGCGCATGCGCGGATGCCTGAGGGAGAAGTCGCATCCCCTTAGAGCTCCGCTCCCGGGTTAAACAAACCGGAGAACCGACTGCTGTTTTCACCGCAAACTGCACCAGCTCCCTCAAATTCATACCAGGTACACTTTGGCTTATTGAGGATGGTCACGAGGGGGCCAAAAACAAAGTATAAGATTGGTATCTCTAAGGATACACCGGCCCGGCAGACATCCAAGATGGCGGCGCCTGGTACCTCACAGACTCGCACACAGCGGGTTCCTAAATCCCTGTCACACAATGTCAAAACTCTGGACACAGCTGGTGAGATTGATTCTGACTATGAAACACCTGAAAATGTTATTCTGTCTAGCATGTTTAGACAATTTGAGAAAATGCTTCAAAAAGCTTTGAAACAAACTTCTGACCAGATAACAGAGAAGCTGACAAGGGAGATTAGGGAGCTGGGGCATAGAACAGCTGAATTGGAAATGCGGGTAGATGATATAGAAACTACCACACAGCATTATGATGCTACTATTGAACAGCTTAAGGATGAGAACTCTTTATTACAAAACCGTTTGGAAGACCAGGAGAATAGGGACCGTCGCTCCAACCTAAGAATCAGAGGTCTCCCTGAATCAATCATAGACTTACAGGGAACTATATGTGCACTGTTTCAGGAACTGTTACCAGGTATTTCACCTGAGAGATTGGAAATGGACAGAGTCCACAGGGCCCTAACTCAACGCAAACCCAATGGACCCCCTAGAGATATTATAGTTACATTTCATTACTATAAAACAAAGGAGCAAATACTTGCTGCTGCTAGAGGTAAAAACACTCTTGAGTTCCAGGGCAATATCTATCAGCTCTTTACAGACCTCTCCCCTCTAACTGTTACTAAGAGGCGTTCTATGAAACCACTGCTGCAAGTACTTCAAAAGCACCAAATCATATACCACTGGGGGTTTCCATTCTCTCTCCGCTTTACATACTTGGAAACCAGATATACCTGTCGCACGTCCGATGAACTTCGGTCAGCCTTAATTGATCTAGGCCTGATGGATCACGCCAACTCTAAGGAGCAACCTCGTAGACGTGCGGCTTCTAGATCACCTCCAAATGAAACCGACCTGGACCCAAACCCCTCTGGCTATACTAGACAGAATCTTCATATAAGAGGACGTTTTGATAGTCAGGCACCGATAAACGTCGACTCAATGGACTGATTGTTCACTTCTCATTCATCTTATCCATGTTTCTCCCCTTTTGTAGGGTATTAGCCCCATTGCTTTATTCTGAAAAGCATTGCACTATCTATGCTTGAAGAACTAGAATCCTGTTCTCAATTTTTTTTTTTTTTTTTTTTTTTTTGTGGTGTTTTGTTTCTGACAAATATGTCTATTTCTTTAATCTATATGCACATAATATATGCATATTAATTTGTACTTATGAAATATGAATCTAGGTTTCTATTTAGGGTTTTAATCAGCCAGAAGATTTATATTTCATTTACATTTTTGAGTCAAGTGTTTTTAAGGGTTTTTTTTTTGTCCCCTTCCTGACTAATATGTCTACTTAATAACTTAAATGCATATTATATTGTACCTATGAAATATATATTTGGGTAATTATTTATTGTTTCAGTCAGCAAGAAGGTCTATATTACATTTACATTTTTGAGTCAAGTGTTTCTAAGGGGTTCTTTTTTTTTTTCTCGTCTTGTCCCCTTTCTGACAAATATGTCTACTTAGTAATTTATATGCATATTATATTATACTTCTGAAATATGAATTTGGGCATTTATTTATTGTTTTAGTCAGCCAGAAGGTCTATATTACATTTCTATTTTTTTTTTTTTTTGGGTGTCTGTCCCCTTTCTGACAAATAGGTCTACTTAGTAATTTAAATGCATATTATATTGTACCTATGAAATATACATTTGGGTAATTATTTATTGTTTTAGTCAGCCAGAAGGTCTATATTACATTTCCATTTTTTTTTTCTCTTTCTCTCTCCCTTCCCTTTCCTCTATATTTGCGAGCTTGTTTATTAATTATTTCGCTTGCGTTGACGGTTTGCTTCACAAGTGTTAAGATTGATATTTTCCAGCCTTCTTATGGACGCATTCATCTAGAAATTGACTCAACATACTTCCCAAAGTTGGTATGCTTCCTTTCTCTCTCTTTTCTTTTGTTTAGTGCATCTCCAGTCTTCTTGATAGAGAATTATTTATGTTTTCTATTATAATACTTAAGTGTTCTCCGGCGTTGTTTTTCCCTCCGGCCCCCTACGTACCCCCTGACTCCTGCTACTATTATGCAGGAGTCAAGTGGTGACCATGGAACCCCTCGGAGATTTTTTGTTATCTCTCCGAGATGTTCCTGCGCCCTACTAGTACATCATTATTTTATGACACTAATTGCAGTCATTAGGGCTTCTTTTTTATTTGGTTTCTTTATTCTTTCTTTTCTGTCTTTCCTTTCTTCTCCTCTTCTGTCTCCCTTTGTGGCAGTTCGTACTCATAATATGGGTTTCATTAACCCTTATATAAAACTTACCCTTACTATGTCATGGCCCCCATAAACATTTTGTCCTTAAATGTACAAGGCTTCAACGTTCCACAAAAAAGAACTAAAGCTCTACGTTCCTTTTCAGCTAGAAAAGCTCACATCATTTTCCTCCAAGAAACGCACTTTATCAATAACGCCTCCCCTAAATTTCTTTCCTCCTCCTACCCTCAATTCTACGCAGCTTCAGCTACAACTAAGCAACGTGGGTCCTTGATTGGATTCCACCGTTCTACACCATTTACCCTTAATACACAAATATCTGACCCTGAGGGTAGATATGTTTTATTAACAGGCTTTATTGCTGATACTGAAGTCACATTAGTTTCGTATTACGCCCCAAATAAACGTCCTGAAGCTTTTCTATCACATCTTTTCCAACTAATCGAATCACATAAATTTGGAACAATAATATTATGTGGCGACTCCAATACTACCATTTATCCTTTCTTGGATAAATCCCCGTCATCTCCTAACTCTCCTACCCATAAACGGTCCTTCCAATCCCTACTTACTTCTTTTAATTTTGTTGATACCTGGCGGGAACTTAACCCAACTTCCAGAAATTTTACACATTATTCTTACCCACACAAATCCTTCTCACGAATAGACCATATTTTCCTCCCCTCTAGTATGCTCCCTGAAGTAATATCCTCTAATATAATCCCATTTCCTTGGACAGACCATTGTGCGGTCACTGCTACAATTACCTCTCCTATACCTAGGTCACATGACACCACTTGGTGTATTAACGACTCCATCCTAACTCACCCCTCACACCGTTCAGATATTGAACTGGCTCTTAATGATTATATCTCATTTAATGACACTACTGATGTCTCTGCCCTTACATTATGGGAAGCCCATAAAGCTGTTATTCGGGGCAGCTTGATACAAAAGGCGAGATCTATTAAAAGAGATCGCAAGATTCTGTTCACCAAACTTGAAGCAAATTTTAACGCTTGTCATTTGGCTCATCAAGCTACCCCGAATGCAAACACTAACACTAAATTGGAAAGGGCCCGGCTTGAGTTGGATCTTTTTCTGACAGATTCGGCAGACAAACTCTTACACAAGCGGCAACATACCCTATACCGCAAAGCCAATAAGCCCGATACCCCAATGGCCCGCAGTCTCAAGTCTATTGATCGTTCACAAGCTGCATTCCGACTTAGAACCTCCAGAGATGCATACACTAGTAACCCATTAAAGATCTTGGACATCTTTCAATCTAAATTAGCTAAGCTCTATGACCCTGGCTTAATCTTTGATAAAAACAAAGCAGACACTTTGTTCTCAGATGTTACACTTCCCACAATGACACCGGAACAGTGTGAATATTTGGAGAGTCCCATAACGGCCTTGGAAGTTAAAGCTGCTATTAAAGAATTGAAGCCTCACAAGAGACCGGGCCCCGATGGGTTTTCTGCACTATACTACAAACAATTTGACTCGATTTTAACGCCTCTATTGACTAGAGCCTTCAATTCTTTGTTAGCTGGTCATTCGTTTAAAACCGAAACACTAACTTCCATCATAGCAATGATTCCCAAACCTAAATCTGACACTACCTCTTGGTCTAATTACCGCCCCATATCTCTTTTAAATCTAGACATTAAGTTACTAGCTAAGATCTTGGCAACTAGATTGAATAGCATTATAGGTAAGCTTATCCATCGTGACCAAACTGGCTTCATGCCCTTGCGTCAAGCGGGGGATAATGTCAGAAGAGCACTTTTATTAATTCATGCCGCCAAAAAAAGACGTATCCCAACTTGCCTTATATCATTAGATATTAGGAAGGCGTTCGACTCAATCAGCTGGCCATATCTACAATATACTCTTCAAAAATGGGGTTTTGGGGAAAATTTCTTAACTTGGGTCTCCTCACTATACAGCACTCCGAAAGCTTATATTAAATATATGGGCTACAAATCAGCTATGATAGATATTAGGAGAGGTACTAGACAGGGTTGCCCCCTATCCCCTTTACTTTTTGCCCTACTTATTGAACCCTTAGCATGTATTATTAGAAATAATCCTAATATCAAAGGTGTAGAATTAGGTGGACATCACCACAAATTGAGTCTTTTTGCAGATGACATTCTGATTTTTTTATCCCATCCCCATGTGTCAGCCCCAAATCTAGTAAATACTTTGGACAAATTTGCAAAGATTTCTGGATTGTGTGTTAATCATGCCAAATCTAATGCCCTTAATATTTCCCTTTCGCCATCTGAGTTACAACAAGCTCAAACGTCTTTACCTTTTAATTGGGAAGTGCACCATATTTCATATCTCGGAGTCCAACTCACTTCTTCTATATCCGACTTATTTTCAGCTAACTACTTACCCTTATTGAAGTCAACTACTAATCTGATGAAACAATGGTCTTCTCTTCCTTTATCTTGGATTGGGAGGATTAATGCTACTAAGATGTCAATCTTACCAAAGTTCCTTTACCTATTCCGAGTTCTCCCCATACATATACCTCCTTACTTCTTGAGGCTCACTCAAAAGAGAGTGATGGCTTTTATATGGGGCTCTACAAAGCCCCGTATACCTAGATCGACTCTTTATCTTGATAAACTGAAAGGTGGTCTGGGAATTCCTAACTTTTCCTCATACTACTTTGCTGCTCAGCTAGCACAACTCCCCAAATACCATTCTACAATAGAATCCCCTCTCTGGGTAGCGATTGAATCAGTGGATATTGACCCCATTTCTGTAAATAATTTGCTCTGGTTAGCTCCTAAAGATAGACTAAACTTATCTAACCCTGTAACCAAACATTCTATAGCTATCTGGGACAAATATAGATCCAAAAAAAGCCTACAATCCACTCATAACCCTCTACTCTCTTTTCTTCGAAATCCCTCATTTTACCCCGCCTGGAAATTTCCCCTATCATTTGCAGCTTGGTCCAGAAGAAACCTACTTCAATTCCATAATCTAGTTTCCTCCAATGATATTCTTACGTTCCCAACATTATGTGATTTATACAAACTCCCCATGAAGGAGCTCTTCCGCTATCTACAAATTAAGAACTTTTATACACCCCTCGTTGATACGGGATCCCCTCTCACCCAAATGACTCAATTTGAACGTATCTGTAACAGTGATCCCCATACTAGAGGATTAATATCACTTTTGTATAAACGCATCAATTCCACATCCGACGATACTTTACCATCCTATACGACTAAATGGGCACACGACATGGATAGAACATTCAGTAAAAGTGACTGGGATATTATATGGTCAGCTACTAAGCATTCCTCGCCAAACTGTTTTGCGTTGGAAACAAATTATAAGGTCCTTTCTCGATGGTACCTGGTTCCAGCCAGGATTGCCAAATTTGCCCCCTCGTACCCAAATCTATGTTTCAGAGGCTGTTCTGAACCGGGCACGCAGTTCCATATTTGGTGGCAATGTCCAATCGTTCAATCCTTCTGGAGTAAAATATTTCACATGGCCTCTACGGCCTTGGAAATACCAATCCCGCCAGACCCGGCACTGGCTCTCCTCAACCTCAAAACTCCTAATTTGAATAAGTCACAATTCAAATTACTACTACATCTCACCACGGCGGCTAAACAATCTATAGCCAAGGCCTGGAAAACCCAAACTTTGGTTGTGGCTGAAACTAAACATAGAATTAACAGAGCCCTTATCTTTTCCAAAATGTCTGCTATTGAAGATGACAACATTGCAACATATAATAAAATATGGAAACCATGGATTAAACACTTCTTACCCCCAGATTTTGATCAACTATTGTTGATGCCTCTTTGACATACTTTAATGTTTATCTATTAATATAATATTTAAACGGGGCCTTGATCTGACTGGACCGCCACCCGGGGAGACAACCTTCACCTTTTTCTCTATTTTCCTATACCTATACCTTCTTTTCTATAAATTTTACTTTTCTCCCATATTTCTTCTTCTTCTCTCTTACTTCTTCTGTCTTTCTGTTCTGGTTAGTTTTGTTACTTGTGTAATACAGATTTTTTACACATGTGATGTTCATTACATGACTTATATATATAACTTTAAAGTTTCACTTTATCAATCACTAATATCTTTGTGTTTTAAAGATTTGTTAGGAAAGTCTCCACTAAACAATTGAGGTATGACAACGTTCATCTGGTGTATCCTTCTGGATAGCCCAACATATTCTCTCATACTTAATCGAGCCCCCATCTGCTCACGGCTTGCTCCCTTCGGGGGTGAGTGGTTGGTCTGGAGACGTGATATTCTATCCTGAATATTGCTTATCTTCATTGTTCTAATCTTTCATACCTCTATTTGTATTGATATAATTGTTACTGAGGTTTATCCTCTACTGCCTTTCTTTCAATATGTATTTTTAGTGATTACTGTATTTAATTACAATTCTATTCTTGATCAGAATGTAATGTTCAGTATATTTGCTATTTACTTGTAAAATCTAATAAAAATATTAAACAAGAAGTAATAAACATGCCTTTAGTTATGTAAATTAGACCTATTAGCAAATCTAATATCACTTCATGTTGGTCAGTGGTGGTAAACTGTATATAGGATGAGGTAGAGCTCAGTGAGTTACTAGTATTACAAACTGGCCAGGAGAAGAGGGCGCTTCTGAGATATCTCTAACTATAGAGAAAAAAGAAAAAAGAAGGGTCTGGTGTCACCAGTGACACACCTCCATCCCTGAATTTCATGAAAAAAAGGAGAGATTCGCCCTTGGGACTTTGAGTGAGGTGAGCACTGTTAGGCCAATAAAAAAATCGCAAGAATAATTGCAGTGTATATTTATTCAAGTAAAGAGCAGTACATACATTGATGTCATGAACATGGGCCAATTCATACAAAATACAAGACCAATATAAATTAGGTAAAATGATATTACGAGTATCTGACAGTAATTATGTAAACACATAGGCATCAAAAGTAACCGGACGCGTTTCGCGAGGCTTGGCTCGCTCTTCAGGGGTAGATGCACGTAGTGTACCTAAAATGAGAGTGATATAGTATAAAGCATGATATGAAGGCACAGGGGGGGGGCCTTGAATATGGAAAACCCCATACTCACCACTGGACATTGCCAAAAGACAGCGGGGGTGAAGCTCAAACGGCGGCAGCGACTGTCTCACCAGGGAGCTGAGGAGGCGGAGCCAAACAAAGCCCCAAATCGGAGTCAAACGGAAGGAAGGCCCAGCATGGATGGAATAGGTGTAACCCCAAGAGTGTCAGTGAATCCAAGAGGAATGTTGGCTCTAAATATAAATATGTATATTGAATAATTAAAATATGGGAGTATACGAGTATATGGTAACATATATGTCTTTGCATGTATAAAAGACATGAGCCAAGAATGGTTAGAGTATGGAGACTGAGGGGGAGAGTGAAAAAATACCAGATTGACTAGTATGATTAAGGAAAGATCAGAGAGGAAAGTAATGAGTGAAAGAGAGTGTGAATGGAATGAAATACAGGTGTGTGGTGAGGACTGTGATGAGAAAACAAGTTGCATGTAAATGCTTGCAGCGAGTAATATATAGACATATAAAAGTATACCTTGGTGAAGTAGGTCTAAGAGTAGTAAATTCCAAGGGAAGAACCTGCACTTGTGTGTCTGTCCTCAGTGAAAGAAAGCAAACAATGAGATCCATGCTGTGCAAACCTCCAATATATACCCCCGAAGGGGCCCGAAAGGCTCCGCCCCCAACACCATGTGCAAATGACCAGCAAACGAGTGCCCAAACCCACCAACCATCAAAAAGGCGGTGTGTGAGCCAAGACACTCCCAGGACCATCTTGATGGTAGTAATGCCTGCAGCCACAGCGATGCTGCAAAATCACAGACATCGCGCGGCCGACGCATTAACATGGTGCCGATGTGCAAGTGGCCCCGTCCGCTCAAAAAGGGCAGGCGGGGACAGCAGGGGACAAGGATCCCCCTTGTGATGCACATCGCAGCTCCCAGGGAGAAATAAAGTAGCACCGCCGCCAACAGAGAACACCACACCAGCTGGATTGGGATAAAAGTCCAATGCGAGATGTTATTGGATATGTTGGAATAACAAATGGCTAGTGCATGATAAAAATGTAAAATCCATACATATATGTATGTTTTTGTTTTTATTGGCGAGTGTGACCGCAGACCAGTTTTGGGCTATTGGGTGTCTTCCACCCGGGTATCTTTGAGAAAAAAGAAAAAAGAAGGGTCTGGTGTCACCAGTGACACACCTCCATCCCTGAATTTCATGAAAAAAAGGAGAGATTCGCCCTTGGGACTTTGAGTGAGGTGAGCACTGTTAGGCCAATAAAAAAAATCGCAAGAATAATTGCAGTGTATATTTATTCAAGTAAAGAGCAGTACATACATTGATGTCATGAACATGGGCCAATTCATACAAAATACAAGACCAATATAAATTAGGTAAAATGATATTATGAGTATCTGACAGTAATTATGTAAACACATAGGCATCAAAAGTAACCCGACGCGTTTCGCGAGGCTTGGCTCGCTCTTCAGGGGTAGATGCACGTAGTGTACCTAAAATGAGAGTGATATAGTATAAAGCATGATATGAAGGCACAGGGGGGGGCCTTGAATATGGAAAACCCCATACTCACCACTGGACATTGCCAAAAGACAGCGGGAATGAAGCTCAAACGGCGGCAGCGACTGTCTCACCAGGGAGCTGAGGAGGCGGAGCCAAACAAAGCCCCAAATCGGAGTCAAACGGAAGGAAGGCCCAGCATGGATGGAATAGGTGTAACCCCAAGAGTGTCAGTGAATCCAAGAGGAATGTTGGCTCTAAATATAAATATGTATATTGAATAATTAAAATATGGGAGTATACGAGTATATGGTAACATATATGTCTTTGCATGTATAAAAGACATGAGCCAAGAATGGTTAGAGTATGGAGACTGAGGGGGAGAGTGAAAAAATACCAGATTGACTAGTATGATTAAGGAAAGATCAGAGAGGAAAGTAATGAGTGAAAGAGAGTGTGAATGGAATGAAATACAGGTGTGTGGTGAGGACTGTGATGAGAAAACAAGTTGCATGTAAATGCTTGCAGCGAGTAATATATAGACATATAAAAGTATACCTTGGTGAAGTAGGTCTAAGAGTAGTAAATTCCACGGGAAGAACCTGCACTTGTGTGTCTGTCCTCAGTGAAAGAAAGCAAACAATGAGATCCATGCTGTGCAAACCTCCAATTAGTGATGAGCCGAACACCCCCGGGTTCGGTTCGCACCAGAACCCGCGAACGGACCGAAAGTTCGAACGAACATTAGAACCCTATTAAATACAATGGATGCGAACGTTCGAATTCTAAAGTGCTAATTATAACAACTATTATGCATGTTATTGTCATAAATAGGGTTTGGGAACCCGGGTTCTGCACCAGGGGACATGTATCAATGCAAAAAGAAGTTTTAAAAACGGTCGTTTTTCGGGAGCAGTCATTTTAATGATGCATAAAGTGAAAAAAAAAAAGTCAAATATTCCTTTAAATATCGTACCTGGGGGGTGTCTAAAGTATGCCTGTGAAGTGCCACGTGTTTCCCGTGTTTAGAACTGTCCCTGCACAAAATGACACTTCTAAAGGAAAAAAAAGCCATTTAAAACTGCTTGCGGCTTTAATGTAATGTCTGGTCCCGGTAATATGGATGAAATTCTTTAAGAAAAATGGCATAGCTACCCCATGACCCCCCCCCCCCTACCCCAGCCCATTACCAGCCCCTTTGGGTCTTGTATGGATATTAAGGGGAACCCCGCACATAAAATAAAAAAGGCCCTATATACTCTGAACAGCCGTATACAGGCGGTGCATACAAGACAGGGACTGTAGGTTTGTTCTTATGTAGAATCTGTTTGTAATTTTGAACAGGTACATTGTTGAAGTGTAGCTCCAGCCCAAAAATCTATTTTTAAACTTTTTGGGAAACATAGGTAAGGGTTATCACCCCTGTAACATTTGTTTTGCTGTCTGTGCCCCTGTTCAGAACATTTCACCTCACTTTCCGTCCCAATGACAACTGTTTTTGAAATGTGGTGTTTTTCTTGAAACAAGGATTGCTGATAAAGCATCAGTACAGATGAGACCCCTTTCTCCCATATTTATTCTTACAGGAGAGAATTTTCCTTTCTAGGGGTAGATTTCCTCTCACTTCCTGTTGTCTTCTTTCGTTTGCAAGTAGGAGTCGTTTGTAAGTTGGATGTTTGAAAGTAGGGACCTGCCGTATATACTCTGCAGAAATAGGCCCCTTAGTTGTTGGTGTTGGCACAACACTGTAAGCACTCAGTTACTCTTGGTTGGTGCTGGAACACCCTGCTGTCAACTATTATATCAGGAATTTTAATTACATATAATTGTTGAACAGTGGTAGTAAAAATTGGGGCTTTGATGGTGGTGCTGGTGCCACAACACTGTAAGCCCTGACAGTTACTCTTGGTGGGTGCAGCAATGGGCCCTGCTGTGAATTATTAGATCAAGAATTGTAATTACATGCCCCTTTTGAACAGGGGCTGAAAAATTGGGCCTTTCGTGGTGGTGGTGGTGGTGGCGTTGCCACAAGACTGTAAGCCCTCAGAGTTACTCTTGGTGGGTGCAGCAATGGACCCTGCTGTGAATTATTAGATCAAGAATTGTAATTGCATGCCCCTGTTGAACAGGGGCTGAAAAATTGGGCCTTAGGCACTGGTGGCACAACACTACAACCCCTCACAGATACTGTACTTGGAGCACAGCAATGAGCCCTGTTGCAAAGTATTGCTTCAAAAATTGTAATGACACGCCCCTGTTAAACAGGGGCTGAAAAATTGGGCCTTAGGCACTGGTGCCACAACACTCCAACCCCTCACAGATACTGTACTTGGAGCACAGCAATGAGCCCTATGGCAAATTATTGCTAAAAAAATTGTAATTACACGCCCCTGTAAAACAGGGGCTGAAAAATTGGGCCTTAGCCACTGGTGGCGGCACCCATAAACAAAAATGATCTTCCAAGCTATCATCATCAATCGTATCATTGACTCGGAGGAGGAGGATAGCCAGTCAACATAACAGCACAGGCACTCAGCATCAGCATCAGTCTTGAAGGGATGTGACATGTTAAAATCAATTAGTCTGTTATATCAGCATCAGGTGTGTGGTAGCTGGTGGTGATCCAAGACTGGTTCATCTTGATGAAAGTCAGTCGATCAACCGAGTCGGTGGACAGGCGCACCCTGTGATCCGTGACAAATCCTCCAGCAGCACTGAATGTGCGTTCCGAAAGAACGCTGGATGCAGGACAGGCCAGTAGCTCAATTGCATACTGTGCAAGCTCTGGCCAGTGATCCATCCTCAAGACCCAGTAAGCCAGAGGATTTTCGGTGGGGAAGGTGTCCAAGTCTGACCTTGCCCCTAGATATTCCTGCACCATGTTTATCAGACGCTGGCGATGGTTGCTGGAACCGATCATACTTTGGGGCTGCGGACTAAAGAATTGTCTGAACGCATCGGTCAGACGGCCACCTTCCCCACCGCTCCTTCTTTGACTGGCCGAAGCCTCAGCAACTCGTTGTCCAGGACCAGGAGTTTGTAACCTCCCAGTCTCTGGGAACGCGTTGCACAGACCTTTCTGCAAGGCCTCCCGGAGTTGTCTCATCCTCTGCTCCCTCTGCGACGGTAACATAAGGTCCGCAACCTTACCCTTGTACCGTGGATCAAGGAGAGTGGCCAGCCAGTAATGGTCCCTCTCCTTGATCCGAAGAATACGAGGATCCTTCCGCAGACTTTGCAGGATCAGGGAGGCCATGCAGCGTAGGTTTGCTGAGGCATTCGCTCCGGAGTCCTCTGGGTCACTAAGGACGACATGATCCGCAGCCACCTCCTCCCAGCCACGTACAAGTCCACTGGTTTCTTGGGACTGTAAATCATCCCTAAAAGACTGCTGCTGATGATGCTGAGTGCCAGCCTCCACCTCCATGCTGACACAATCCTCCTCCTCCTCCTCCTCCTCCTCCTCCTCCTCTTCCTGTGCGATGGGTGGGCCAGAAGGAACACTGTCTGGGTAAAGGGGGCCTTGAGAGGCAAGGAAGTCCTCCTCTTCCTGCCTCTGTTCTGCCTCAAGTGCCCTGTCCATTATTCCACGCAGCGTGTGCTCCAACAGGTGGACAAGAGGTACAGTGTCACTGATGCATGCACTGTCACTGCTCACCATCCTCGTGGCCTCCTCAAATGGTGCCAGGACAGTGCATGCATCCCTGATCATGCCCCACTGGCGTGGAGAAAAAAAACCAAGCTCCCCTGACCCTGTCCTGGTGCCGTAGTCGCACAGGTACTCATTGATGGCCCTCTGCTGCGTGTGCAGCCGCTGCAGCATGGCCAACGTTGAGTTCCACCTGGTGGGCATGTCACATATAAGGCGGTTCTTGGGCAGGTTCAACTCCTTTTGCAGCTCAGCCAGGCGAGCACTGGCATTATAAGATCTGCGGAAATGCACACAGACTTTCCTGGCCTGCCTCAGGACATCCTGTAAGCCCGGGTACCTGCCCAAGAACCGCTGCACCACCAGGTTAAGGACGTGAGCCACACAGGGCACATGGGTCAGTTGTCCCTGTCGGAGGGCGGAGAGGAGGTTGGTGCCATTGTCGCAAACCACCATTCCTGGCTTAAGCTGGCGTGGCGTCAACCACCTCTCGGCCTGGCCCTGCAGAGCAGACAGGACCTCTGCCCCAGTGTGGCTTCTGTCCCCCAAACACACCAGCGCAAGCACGGCATGGCATCTTTTTGCCTGCGTACTTGCGTAGCCCCGTGAACGGCTACGGAGCACCGCTGGTTCATAGGACAAACCACAGGAAGAGGCCATGGAGGAAGAAGAAGAGGAGGGGGTGGAGGAGAGAGGTGTGTCACAACCAGTAGTAGCATTTTGGAGGCGTGGCGGTGGGACAACCTCCAACACTACTGCACCTTGTCCTGCATCCTTCCCAGCTGCCAAAAGAGTGACCCAATGGGCCGTGAAAGAAAGGTAACGTCCCTGTCCATGCCTGCTGGACCATGAGTCAGCGGTAATATGCACCTTACCGCTGACCGCCCTGTCCAGCGAGGCCAAGACATTGCCTTCCACATGCCGGTAGAGAGCCGGAATAGCCTTCCGTGATAAAAAGTGGCGTTTGGGAACCTGCCACTGAGGAACCGCACATTGCACAAACTCACGGAAGGGGGCCGAGTCTACCAACTGAAAAGGCAGCAGTTGAAGCGCTAGCAATTTAGCCAAGCTAGCATTCAACCGCTGGGCATGTGGATGGCTGGGAGTGAACTTCTTTCGACGGTCCAGCAGCTGGGGCAGGGAAATTTGCCTGCTAGAATCGGACGTCGGTGTACTGCTAGCAGAGTGGCCGCAAGTACTTGGCTGTGACACACCTAATTCTACACCTTCATTCCTCTCAGTGCATGTTTCAGAGAGGACTGAAGTTATAGTGGGGTTGGAGATCCCAGCTGATGCGGTGCAAGGAGAGGTCTGCTTTGTTCTTTGGTGTGGGTCTTTGAGGTAGGCTTGCCAACGAGCTGCATGGCAGGTCAACATATGTCTGGTCAGGCATGTGGTACCCAAGCGGCTGATGTTTTGGCCACGCGATATACGCTTGAGACATATGTTGCAAACAGCAGCTGTGCGATCTGATGCACTAGCCTCAAAAAAGGCCCACACCAAAGAACTTTTTGAATGACGGGCAGAGGCAGCGCCCTGCACAGGCGGAGCTCTGCGGTGTGATTCCGTCGGTGTACTGCCCTTACGCTGGCCACCAAAGGGCATCCTGCCTCGTTGGAGATGTGCCTCCTCCTCATCCTCCTCCTCCTCCTCTCTCCTATTAGGCACCCACGTGGAGTCAGTGACCTCATCATCACCTCCCTCCTCATCACTGGAGCCAATCTGGCAGTATGCTGCAGCTGCTGGAACATGACTGCCAGATTGGTGTCCTTCTTGAGCATCCCCTCTGTCTGCTGTCACGCTACTGCCTTCCTCTAGCTGGGTTTCATCATCAGACCCTTCGAAACGCTGGGCATCCTCCTGGAGCATGTACCCAACACTGTGCTGAAACAGTTCGGGGGACTCCTCAGGAGGAGGACATGGTGGGTCTAGGGAAGGAGTGACTGATGATGAGTCTGACATTGATACCAGGGAAGAGGACGCTTTGGCAGCTGCTTTTCCAGTACCCTGAGCCTGGGTGAGAGAGGATGAGGAGGAGGAGGAGGGCTTGGTCATCCACTCTACCAAGTCTTCGGCATGATGTGGCTCAACATGTCCAGCTGCCGAAAAGAAGGACAAGCGTGTCCCATGGCCATGTGCTGATGACAATGCACCGCGTCCACGACCAGCACTGTTGCCCCCAGACACAGAGCCTGCTTGCCCTCTTTTATTGCCTCCTGACTGTCTGCCTCTCCTTGTTTGCCTTCCAGACATTCTAATAGATGGCCTGCAGGGAGATGGGAAAAAAGCAATAAGGGCTACCTTCAGGTGTCCTTCTCTGTCCCTTGAAACAAGGACTTTGACAGTGAAAGAAACTGACACACTCTCCCTACCTACAGTTTTCTGTCCCTAGAAAAAATGTTTTTTTTAAGCACAATTTAGCACAAGGAGAATTCACTCACTGTCCTTCCAGGTCCCTGGAAACAAGGACTTTGACAGTGAAAGAAACTGACACACTCTCCCTACCTACAGTTTTCTGTCCCTAGAAAAAATGTTTTTTTTAAGCACAATTTAGCACAAGGAGAATTCACTCACTGTCCTTCCAGGTCCCTGGAAACAAGGACTTTGACAGTGAAAGAAACTGACACACTCTCCCTACCTACAGTTTTCTGTCCCTAGAAAAAATGTTTTTTTTAAGCACAATTTAGCACAAGGAGAATTCACTCACTGTCCTTCCAGGTCCCTGGAAACAAGGACTTTGACAGTGAAAGAAACTGACACACTCTCCCTACCTACAGTTTTCTGTCCCTAGAAAAAATGTTTTTTTTAAGCACAATTTAGCACAAGGAGAATTCACTCACTGTCCTTCCAGGTCCCTGGAAACAAGGACTTTGACAGTGAAAGAAACTGACACACTCTCCCTACCTACAGTTTTCTGTCCCTAGAAAAAATGTTTTTTTTAAGCACAATTTAGCACAAGGAGAATTCACTCACTGTCCTTCCAGGTCCCTGGAAACAAGGACTTTGACAGTGAAAGAAACTGACACACTCTCCCTACCTACAGTTTTCTGTCCCTAGAAAAAATGTTTTTTTTAAGCACAATTTAGCACAAGGAGAATTCACTCACTGTCCTTCCAGGTCCCTGGAAACAAGGACTTTGACAGTGAAAGAAACTGACACACTCTCCCTACCTACAGTTTTCTGTCCCTAGAAAAAATGTTTTTTTTTAAGCACAATTTAGCACAAGGAGAATTCACTCACTGTCCTTCCAGGTCCCTGGAAACAAGGACTTTGACAGTGAAAGAAACTGACACACTCTCCCTACCTACAGTTTTCTGTCCCTAGAAAAAATGTTTTTTTTAAGCACAATTTAGCACAAGGAGAATTCACTCACTGTCCTTCCAGGTCCCTGGAAACAAGGACTTTGACAGTGAAAGAAACTGACACACTCTCCCTACCTACAGTTTTCTGTCCCTAGAAAAAATGTTTTTTTTAAGCACAATTTAGCACAAGGAGAATTCACTCACTGTCCTTCCAGGTCCCTGGAAACAAGGACTTTGACAGTGAAAGAAACTGACACACTCTCCCTACCTACAGTTTTCTGTCCCTAGAAAAAATGTTTTTTTTAAGCACAATTTAGCACAAGGAGAATTCACTCACTGTCCTTCCAGGTCCCTGGAAACAAGGACTTTGACAGTGAAAGAAACTGACACACTCTCCCTACCTACAGTTTTCTGTCCCTAGAAAAAATGTTTTTTTTAAGCACAATTTAGCACAAGGAGAATTCACTCACTGTCCTTCCAGGTCCCTGGAAACAAGGACTTTGACAGTGAAAGAAACTGACACACTCTCCCTACCTACAGTTTTCTGTCCCTAGAAAAAATGTTTTTTTTAAGCACAATTTAGCACAAGGAGAATTCACTCACTGTCCTTCCAGGTCCCTGGAAACAAGGACTTTGACAGTGAAAGAAACTGACACACTCTCCCTACCTACAGTTTTCTGTCCCTAGAAAAAATGTTTTTTTTAAGCACAATTTAGCACAAGGAGAATTCACTCACTGTCCTTCCAGGTCCTTGGAAACAAGGACTTTGACAGTGAAAGAAACTGACACACTCTCCCTACCTACAGTTTTCTGTCCCTAGAAAAAATGTTTTTTTTAAGCACAATTTAGCACAAGGAGAATTCACTCACTGTCCTTCCAGGTCCCTGGAAACAAGGACTTTGACAGTGAAAGAAACTGACACACTCTCCCTACCTACAGTTTTCTGTCCCTAGAAAAAATGTTTTTTTTAAGCACAATTTAGCACAAGGAGAATTCACTCACTGTCCTTCCAGGTCCCTGGAAACAAGGACTTTGACAGTGAAAGAAACTGACACACTCTCCCTACCTACAGTTTTCTGTCCCTAGAAAAAATGTTTTTTTTAAGCACAATATAGCACAAGCACAAAACACACTGACACTCTCCCTACCTATCCTTCTCTTTCCCTAAACTAAAGGAATCCAGGTTAAGCAAGAAAGAAATAAAAGTCACTGTCCCTGCCTATGCTGCTCTATCCCTGCTCCGGAACACACTACACTAGGCCGCCGTGCTGGCGGCCTTTTATAGTGTGGGGCGTGTACTAAACACCCTCAGCAATAATTGGCCACAGGCATCCTGCCTGTGGCCAATCATTGCTCTCCTCGCTGCCGGCGCTGTGATTGGCCAAGCATGCGGGGTCACAGTGCATGCTTGGCCAATCACAGCGCCTGGATGACACTGCGATGGCGTAGTGCATTGTGGGCCGTTCGCGTCACTCGAATTTGGCACGAACGGCCCAAATCGTTCGATCTTCGTCGAACGATCGAACAGCCGATGTTCGAGTCGAACGTATGTTCGACTCGAACACGAAGCTCATCCCTACCTCCAATATATACCCCCGAAGGGGCCCGAGAGGCTCCGCCCCCAACACCATGTGCAAATGACCAGCAAACGAGTGCCCAAACCCACCAACCATCAAAAAGGCGGTGTGTGAGCCAAGACACTCCCAGGACCATCTTGATGGTAGTAATGCCTGCAGCCACAGCGATGCTGCAAAATCACAGACATCGCGCGGCCGACGCATTAACATGGTGCCGATGTGCAAGTGGCCCCGCCCGCTCAAAAAGGGCAGGCGGGGACAGCAGGGGACAAGGATCCCCCTTGTGATGCACATCGCAGCTCCCAGGGAGAAATAAAGTAGCACCGCCGCCAACAGAGAACACCACACCAGCTGGATTGGGATAAAAGTCCAATGCGAGATGTTATTGGATATGTTGGAATAACAAATGGCTAGTGCATGATAAAAATTTAAAATCCATACATATATGTATGTTTTTGTTTTTATTGGCGAGTGTGACCGCAGACCAGTTTTGGGCTATTGGGTGTCTTCCACCCGGGTATCTTTGAGAAAAAAGAAAAAAGAAGGGTCTGGTGTCACCAGTGACACACCTCCATCCCTGAATTTCATGAAAAAAAGGAGAGATTCGCCCTTGGGACTTTGAGTGAGGTGAGCACTGTTAGGCCAATAAAAAAATCGCAAGAATAATTGCAGTGTATATTTATTCAAGTAAAGAGCAGTACATACATTGATGTCATGAACATGGGCCAATTCATACAAAATACAAGACCAATATAAATTAGGTAAAATGATATTACGAGTATCTGACAGTAATTATGTTAACACATAGGCATCAAAAGTAACCCGACGCGTTTCGCGAGGCTTGGCTCGCTCTTCAGGGGTAGATGCACGTAGTGTACCTAAAATGAGAGTGATATAGTATAAAGCATGATATGAAGGCACAGGGGGGGGGGCCTTGAATATGGAAAACCCCATACTCACCACTGGACATTGCCAAAAGACAGCGGGGGTGAAGCTCAAACGGCGGCAGCGACTGTCTCACCAGGGAGCTGAGGAGGCGGAGCCAAACAAAGCCCCAAATCGGAGTCAAACGGAAGGAAGGCCCAGCATGGATGGAATAGGTGTAACCCCAAGAGTGTCAGTGAATCCAAGAGGAATGTTGGCTCTAAATATAAATATGTATATTGAATAATTAAAATATGGGAGTATACGAGTATATGGTAACATATATGTCTTTGCATGTATAAAAGACATGAGCCAAGAATGGTTAGAGTATGGAGACTGAGGGGGAGAGTGAAAAAATACCAGATTGACTAGTATGATTAAGGAAAGATCAGAGAGGAAAGTAATGAGTGAAAGAGAGTGTGAATGGAATGAAATACAGGTGTGTGGTGAGGACTGTGATGAGAAAACAAGTTGCATGTAAATGCTTGCAGCGAGTAATATATAGACATATAAAAGTATACCTTGGTGAAGTAGGTCTAAGAGTAGTAAATTCCAAGGGAAGAACCTGCACTTGTGTGTCTGTCCTCAGTGAAAGAAAGCAAACAATGAGATCCATGCTGTGCAAACCTCCAATATATACCCCCGAAGGGGCCCGAGAGGCTCCGCCCCCAACACCATGTGCAAATGACCAGCAAACGAGTGCCCAAACCCACCAACCATCAAAAAGGCGGTGTGTGAGCCAAGACACTCCCAGGACCATCTTGATGGTAGTAATGCCTGCAGCCACAGCGATGCTGCAAAATCACAGACATCGCGCGGCCGACGCATTAACATGGTGCCGATGTGCAAGTGGCCCCGCCCGCTCAAAAAGGGCAGGCGGGGACAGCAGGGGACAAGGATCCCCCTTGTGATGCACATCGCAGCTCCCAGGGAGAAATAAAGTAGCACCGCCGCCAACAGAGAACACCACACCAGCTGGATTGGGATAAAAGTCCAATGCGAGATGTTATTGGATATGTTGGAATAACAAATGGCTAGTGCATGATAAAAATGTAAAATCCATACATATATGTATGTTTTTGTTTTTATTGGCGAGTGTGACCGCAGACCAGTTTTGGGCTATTGGGTGTCTTCCACCCGGGTATCTTTGAGAAAAAAGAAAAAAGAAGGGTCTGGTGTCACCAGTGACACACCTCCATCCCTGAATTTCATGAAAAAAAGGAGAGATTCGCCCTTGGGACTTTGAGTGAGGTGAGCACTGTTAGGCCAATAAAAAAATCGCAAGAATAATTGCAGTGTATATTTATTCAAGTAAAGAGCAGTACATACATTGATGTCATGAACATGGGCCAATTCATACAAAATACAAGACCAATATAAATTAGGTAAAATGATATTACGAGTATCTGACAGTAATTATGTAAACACATAGGCATCAAAAGTAACCCGACGCGTTTCGCGAGGCTTGGCTCGCTCTTCAGGGGTAGATGCACGTAGTGTACCTAAAATGAGAGTGATATAGTATAAAGCATGATATGAAGGCACAGGGGGGGGGCCTTGAATATGGAAAACCCCATACTCACCACTGGACATTGCCAAAAGACAGCGGGGGTGAAGCTCAAACGGCGGCAGCGACTGTCTCACCAGGGAGCTGAGGAGGCGGAGCCAAACAAAGCCCCAAATCGGAGTCAAACGGAAGGAAGGCCCAGCATGGATGGAATAGGTGTAACCCCAAGAGTGTCAGTGAATCCAAGAGGAATGTTGGCTCTAAATATAAATATGTATATTGAATAATTAAAATATGGGAGTATACGAGTATATGGTAACATATATGTCTTTGCATGTATAAAAGACATGAGCCAAGAATGGTTAGAGTATGGAGACTGAGGGGGAGAGTGAAAAAATACCAGATTGACTAGTATGATTAAGGAAAGATCAGAGAGGAAAGTAATGAGTGAAAGAGAGTGTGAATGGAATGAAATACAGGTGTGTGGTGAGGACTGTGATGAGAAAACAAGTTGCATGTAAATGCTTGCAGCGAGTAATATATAGACATATAAAAGTATACCTTGGTGAAGTAGGTCTAAGAGTAGTAAATTCCAAGGGAAGAACCTGCACTTGTGTGTCTGTCCTCAGTGAAAGAAAGCAAACAATGAGATCCATGCTGTGCAAACCTCCAATATATACCCCCGAAGGGGCCCGAGAGGCTCCGCCCCCAACACCATGTGCAAATGACCAGCAAACGAGTGCCCAAACCCACCAACCATCAAAAAGGCGGTGTGTGAGCCAAGACACTCCCAGGACCATCTTGATGGTAGTAATGCCTGCAGCCACAGCGATGCTGCAAAATCACAGACATCGCGCGGCCGACGCATTAACATGGTGCCGATGTGCAAGTGGCCCCGCCCGCTCAAAAAGGGCAGGCGGGGACAGCAGGGGACAAGGATCCCCCTTGTGATGCACATCGCAGCTCCCAGGGAGAAATAAAGTAGCACCGCCGCCAACAGAGAACACCACACCAGCTGGATTGGGATAAAAGTCCAATGCGAGATGTTATTGGATATGTTGGAATAACAAATGGCTAGTGCATGATAAAAATTTAAAATCCATACATATATGTATGTTTTTGTTTTTATTGGCGAGTGTGACCGCAGACCAGTTTTGGGCTATTGGGTGTCTTCCACCCGGGTATCTTTGAGAAAAAAGAAAAAAGAAGGGTCTGGTGTCACCAGTGACACACCTCCATCCCTGAATTTCATGAAAAAAAGGAGAGATTCGCCCTTGGGACTTTGAGTGAGGTGAGCACTGTTAGGCCAATAAAAAAATCGCAAGAATAATTGCAGTGTATATTTATTCAAGTAAAGAGCAGTACATACATTGATGTCATGAACATGGGCCAATTCATACAAAATACAAGACCAATATAAATTAGGTAAAATGATATTACGAGTATCTGACAGTAATTATGTAAACACATAGGCATCAAAAGTAACCCGACGCGTTTCGCGAGGCTTGGCTCGCTCTTCAGGGGTAGATGCACGTAGTGTACCTAAAATGAGAGTGATATAGTATAAAGCATGATATGAAGGCACAGGGGGGGGGCCTTGAATATGGAAAACCCCATACTCACCACTGGACATTGCCAAAAGACAGCGGGGGTGAAGCTCAAACGGCGGCAGCGACTGTCTCACCAGGGAGCTGAGGAGGCGGAGCCAAACAAAGCCCCAAATCGGAGTCAAACGGAAGGAAGGCCCAGCATGGATGGAATAGGTGTAACCCCAAGAGTGTCAGTGAATCCAAGAGGAATGTTGGCTCTAAATATAAATATGTATATTGAATAATTAAAATATGGGAGTATACGAGTATATGGTAACATATATGTCTTTGCATGTATAAAAGACATGAGCCAAGAATGGTTAGAGTATGGAGACTGAGGGGGAGAGTGAAAAAATACCAGATTGACTAGTATGATTAAGGAAAGATCAGAGAGGAAAGTAATGAGTGAAAGAGAGTGTGAATGGAATGAAATACAGGTGTGTGGTGAGGACTGTGATGAGAAAACAAGTTGCATGTAAATGCTTGCAGCGAGTAATATATAGACATATAAAAGTATACCTTGGTGAAGTAGGTCTAAGAGTAGTAAATTCCAAGGGAAGAACCTGCACTTGTGTGTCTGTCCTCAGTGAAAGAAAGCAAACAATGAGATCCATGCTGTGCAAACCTCCAATATATACCCCCGAAGGGGCCCGAGAGGCTCCGCCCCCAACACCATGTGCAAATGACCAGCAAACGAGTGCCCAAACCCACCAACCATCAAAAAGGCGGTGTGTGAGCCAAGACACTCCCAGGACCATCTTGATGGTAGTAATGCCTGCAGCCACAGCGATGCTGCAAAATCACAGACATCGCGCGGCCGACGCATTAACATGGTGCCGATGTGCAAGTGGCCCCGCCCGCTCAAAAAGGGCAGGCGGGGACAGCAGGGGACAAGGATCCCCCTTGTGATGCACATCGCAGCTCCCAGGGAGAAATAAAGTAGCACCGCCGCCAACAGAGAACACCACACCAGCTGGATTGGGATAAAAGTCCAATGCGAGATGTTATTGGATATGTTGGAATAACAAATGGCTAGTGCATGATAAAAATGTAAAATCCATACATATATGTATGTTTTTGTTTTTATTGGCGAGTGTGACCGCAGACCAGTTTTGGGCTATTGGGTGTCTTCCACCCGGGTATCTTTGAGAAAAAAGAAAAAAGAAGGGTCTGGTGTCACCAGTGACACACCTCCATCCCTGAATTTCATGAAAAAAAGGAGAGATTCGCCCTTGGGACTTTGAGTGAGGTGAGCACTGTTAGGCCAATAAAAAAATCGCAAGAATAATTGCAGTGTATATTTATTCAAGTAAAGAGCAGTACATACATTGATGTCATGAACATGGGCCAATTCATACAAAATACAAGACCAATATAAATTAGGTAAAATGATATTACGAGTATCTGACAGTAATTATGTAAACACATAGGCATCAAAAGTAACCCGACGCGTTTCGCGAGGCTTGGCTCGCTCTTCAGGGGTAGATGCACGTAGTGTACCTAAAATGAGAGTGATATAGTATAAAGCATGATATGAAGGCACAGGGGGGGGGCCTTGAATATGGAAAACCCCATACTCACCACTGGACATTGCCAAAAGACAGCGGGGGTGAAGCTCAAACGGCGGCAGCGACTGTCTCACCAGGGAGCTGAGGAGGCGGAGCCAAACAAAGCCCCAAATCGGAGTCAAACGGAAGGAAGGCCCAGCATGGATGGAATAGGTGTAACCCCAAGAGTGTCAGTGAATCCAAGAGGAATGTTGGCTCTAAATATAAATATGTATATTGAATAATTAAAATATGGGAGTATACGAGTATATGGTAACATATATGTCTTTGCATGTATAAAAGACATGAGCCAAGAATGGTTAGAGTATGGAGACTGAGGGGGAGAGTGAAAAAATACCAGATTGACTAGTATGATTAAGGAAAGATCAGAGAGGAAAGTAATGAGTGAAAGAGAGTGTGAATGGAATGAAATACAGGTGTGTGGTGAGGACTGTGATGAGAAAACAAGTTGCATGTAAATGCTTGCAGCGAGTAATATATAGACATATAAAAGTATACCTTGGTGAAGTAGGTCTAAGAGTAGTAAATTCCAAGGGAAGAACCTGCACTTGTGTGTGCTTTATACTATATCACTCTCATTTTAGGTACACTACGTGCATCTACCCCTGAAGAGCGAGCCAAGCCTCGCGAAACGCGTCGGGTTACTTTTGATGTCTATGTGTTTACATAATTACTGTCAGATACTCGTAATATCATTTTACCTAATTTATATTGGTCTTGTATTTTGTATGAATTGGCCCATGTTCATGACATCAATGTATGTACTGCTCTTTACTTGAATAAATATACACTGCAATTATTCTTGCGATTTTTTTATTGGCCTAACAGTGCTCACCTCACTCAAAGTCCCAAGGGCGAATCTCTCCTTTTTTTCATGAAATTCAGGGATGGAGGTGTGTCACTGGTGACACCAGACCCTTCTTTTTTCTTTTTTCTCAAAGATACCCGGGTGGAAGACACCCAATAGCCCAAAACTGGTCTGCGGTCACACTCGCCAATAAAAACAAAAACATACATATATGTATGGATTTTACATTTTTATCATGCACTAGCCATTTGTTATTCCAACATATCCAATAACATCTCGCATTGGACTTTTATCCCAATCCAGCTGGTGTGGTGTTCTCTGTTGGCGGCGGTGCTACTTTATTTCTCCCTGGGAGCTGCGATGTGCATCACAAGGGGGATCCTTGTCCCCTGCTGTCCCCGCCTGCCCTTTTTGAGCGGGCGGGGCCACTTGCACATCGGCACCATGTTAATGCGTCGGCCGCGCGATGTCTGTGATTTTGCAGCATCGCTGTGGCTGCAGGCATTACTACCATCAAGATGGTCCTGGGAGTGTCTTGGCTCACACACCGCCTTTTTGATGGTTGGTGGGTTTGGGCACTCGTTTGCTGGTCATTTGCACATGGTGTTGGGGGCGGAGCCTCTCGGGCCCCTTCGGGGGTATATATTGGAGGTTTGCACAGCATGGATCTCATTGTTTGCTTTCTTTCACTGAGGACAGACACACAAGTGCAGGTTCTTCCCTTGGAATTTACTACTCTTAGACCTACTTCACCAAGGTATACTTTTATATGTCTATATATTACTCGCTGCAAGCATTTACATGCAACTTGTTTTCTCATCACAGTCCTCACCACACACCTGTATTTCATTCCATTCACACTCTCTTTCACTCATTACTTTCCTCTCTGATCTTTCCTTAATCATACTAGTCAATCTGGTATTTTTTCACTCTCCCCCTCAGTCTCCATACTCTAACCATTCTTGGCTCATGTCTTTTATACATGCAAAGACATATATGTTACCATATACTCGTATACTCCCATATTTTAATTATTCAATATACATATTTATATTTAGAGCCAACATTCCTCTTGGATTCACTGACACTCTTGGGGTCACACCTATTCCATCCATGCTGGGCCTTCCTTCCGTTTGACTCCGATTTGGGGCTTTGTTTGGCTCCGCCTCCTCAGCTCCCTGGTGAGACAGTCGCTGCCGCCGTTTGAGCTTCACCCCCGCTGTCTTTTGGCAATGTCCAGTGGTGAGTATGGGGTTTTCCATATTCAAGGCCCCCCCCCCTGTGCCTTCATATCATGCTTTATACTATATCACTCTCATTTTAGGTACACTACGTGCATCTACCCCTGAAGAGCGAGCCAAGCCTCGCGAAACGCGTCGGGTTACTTTTGATGCCTATGTGTTTACATAATTACTGTCAGATACTCGTAATATCATTTTACCTAATTTATATTGGTCTTGTATTTTGTATGAATTGGCCCATGTTCATGACATCAATGTATGTACTGCTCTTTACTTGAATAAATATACACTGCAATTATTCTTGCGATTTTTTTATTGGCCTAACAGTGCTCACCTCACTCAAAGTCCCAAGGGCGAATCTCTCCTTTTTTTCATGAAATTCAGGGATGGAGGTGTGTCACTGGTGACACCAGACCCTTCTTTTTTCTTTTTTCTCAAAGATACCCGGGTGGAAGACACCCAATAGCCCAAAACTGGTCTGCGGTCACACTCGCCAATAAAAACAAAAACATACATATATGTATGGATTTTACATTTTTATCATGCACTAGCCATTTGTTATTCCAACATATCCAATAACATCTCGCATTGGACTTTTATCCCAATCCAGCTGGTGTGGTGTTCTCTGTTGGCGGCGGTGCTACTTTATTTCTCCCTGGGAGCTGCGATGTGCATCACAAGGGGGATCCTTGTCCCCTGCTGTCCCCGCCTGCCCTTTTTGAGCGGGCGGGGCCACTTGCACATCGGCACCATGTTAATGCGTCGGCCGCGCGATGTCTGTGATTTTGCAGCATCGCTGTGGCTGCAGGCATTACTACCATCAAGATGGTCCTGGGAGTGTCTTGGCTCACACACCGCCTTTTTGATGGTTGGTGGGTTTGGGCACTCGTTTGCTGGTCATTTGCACATGGTGTTGGGGGCGGAGCCTCTCGGGCCCCTTCGGGGGTATATATTGGAGGTTTGCACAGCATGGATCTCATTGTTTGCTTTCTTTCACTGAGGACAGACACACAAGTGCAGGTTCTTCCCTTGGAATTTACTACTCTTAGACCTACTTCACCAAGGTATACTTTTATATGTCTATATATTACTCGCTGCAAGCATTTACATGCAACTTGTTTTCTCATCACAGTCCTCACCACACACCTGTATTTCATTCCATTCACACTCTCTTTCACTCATTACTTTCCTCTCTGATCTTTCCTTAATCATACTAATCAATCTGGTATTTTTTCACTCTCCCCCTCAGTCTCCATACTCTAACCATTCTTGGCTCATGTCTTTTATACATGCAAAGACATATATGTTACCATATACTCGTATACTCCCATATTTTAATTATTCAATATACATATTTATATTTAGAGCCAACATTCCTCTTGGATTCACTGACACTCTTGGGGTTACACCTATTCCATCCATGCTGGGCCTTCCTTCCGTTTGACTCCGATTTGGGGCTTTGTTTGGCTCCGCCTCCTCAGCTCCCTGGTGAGACAGTCGCTGCCGCCGTTTGAGCTTCACCCCCGCTGTCTTTTGGCAATGTCCAGTGGTGAGTATGGGGTTTTCCATATTCAAGGCCCCCCCCCTGTGCCTTCATATCATGCTTTATACTATATCACTCTCATTTTAGGTACACTACGTGCATCTACCCCTGAAGAGCGAGCCAAGCCTCGCGAAACGCGTCGGGTTACTTTTGATGCCTATGTGTTTACATAATTACTGTCAGATACTCGTAATATCATTTTACCTAATTTATATTGGTCTTGTATTTTGTATGAATTGGCCCATGTTCATGACATCAATGTATGTACTGCTCTTTACTTGAATAAATATACACTGCAATTATTCTTGCGATTTTTTTATTGGCCTAACAGTGCTCACCTCACTCAAAGTCCCAAGGGCGAATCTCTCCTTTTTTTCATGAAATTCAGGGATGGAGGTGTGTCACTGGTGACACCAGACCCTTCTTTTTTCTTTTTTCTCAAAGATACCCGGGTGGAAGACACCCAATAGCCCAAAACTGGTCTGCGGTCACACTCGCCAATAAAAACAAAAACATACATATATGTATGGATTTTACATTTTTATCATGCACTAGCCATTTGTTATTCCAACATATCCAATAACATCTCGCATTGGACTTTTATCCCAATCCAGCTGGTGTGGTGTTCTCTGTTGGCGGCGGTGCTACTTTATTTCTCCCTGGGAGCTGCGATGTGCATCACAAGGGGGATCCTTGTCCCCTGCTGTCCCCGCCTGCCCTTTTTGAGCGGGCGGGGCCACTTGCACATCGGCACCATGTTAATGCGTCGGCCGCGCGATGTCTGTGATTTTGCAGCATCGCTGTGGCTGCAGGCATTACTACCATCAAGATGGTCCTGGGAGTGTCTTGGCTCACACACCGCCTTTTTGATGGTTGGTGGGTTTGGGCACTCGTTTGCTGGTCATTTGCACATGGTGTTGGGGGCGGAGCCTCTCGGGCCCCTTCGGGGGTATATATTGGAGGTTTGCACAGCATGGATCTCATTGTTTGCTTTCTTTCACTGAGGACAGACACACAAGTGCAGGTTCTTCCCTTGGAATTTACTACTCTTAGACCTACTTCACCAAGGTATACTTTTATATGTCTATATATTACTCGCTGCAAGCATTTACATGCAACTTGTTTTCTCATCACAGTCCTCACCACACACCTGTATTTCATTCCATTCACACTCTCTTTCACTCATTACTTTCCTCTCTGATCTTTCCTTAATCATACTAGTCAATCTGGTATTTTTTCACTCTCCCCCTCAGTCTCCATACTCTAACCATTCTTGGCTCATGTCTTTTATACATGCAAAGACATATATGTTACCATATACTCGTATACTCCCATATTTTAATTATTCAATATACATATTTATATTTAGAGCCAACATTCCTCTTGGATTCACTGACACTCTTGGGGTTACACCTATTCCATCCATGCTGGGCCTTCCTTCCGTTTGACTCCGATTTGGGGCTTTGTTTGGCTCCGCCTCCTCAGCTCCCTGGTGAGACAGTCGCTGCCGCCGTTTGAGCTTCACCCCCGCTGTCTTTTGGCAATGTCCAGTGGTGAGTATGGGGTTTTCCATATTCAAGGCCCCCCCCCTGTGCCTTCATATCATGCTTTATACTATATCACTCTCATTTTAGGTACACTACGTGCATCTACCCCTGAAGAGCGAGCCAAGCCTCGCGAAACGCGTCGGGTTACTTTTGATGCCTATGTGTTTACATAATTACTGTCAGATACTCGTAATATCATTTTACCTAATTTATATTGGTCTTGTATTTTGTATGAATTGGCCCATGTTCATGACATCAATGTATGTACTGCTCTTTACTTGAATAAATATACACTGCAATTATTCTTGCGATTTTTTTATTGGCCTAACAGTGCTCACCTCACTCAAAGTCCCAAGGGCGAATCTCTCCTTTTTTTTATCTCTAACTATACTACACTATTCCAGATATCTATACATTGTTTGATGGTGCAATTAATTTACTTGTTCACATGTCTTGTTTACTTTGACAAATGTATTTCAGCTTGAATGTGTTACAGACTTATTTTATTTTCAAGCAAACTTTGCACTAATTGTGTACATTACCCTTGTTCATCATTTGCATTTGAATTTGGTTATTGTTTTGATATTTAGTGTTCAAGATTAGAATTGAGCGGACACCTGGATGTTCCGGTTCGACGGGTTCGGCCGAACTTCGGAAAAAATTTCGGGTTCGGGACCGAACTTTAACCCGAACCTGAACCCGAACCCGAACCCCATTGAAGTCAATGGGGACCCGGACTTCTAAGGACTAAAAAGGCTCTAAAAAAGTAATGGAAAGGGCTAGAGGGCTGCAAATGGCAGCAAAATGTTGTTAAGAGCACGGCAAGTGCTCTGCAAACAAATGTGCATAGGGAAATAACTTAAAATAACATAAAAAAAAAAAAAAATGCTGGAGGCCCCCTTTTCAGCAGAAGAGGTACAGGAAGTCATTAAGAACCTCAGAAACTCAACGGCACGATGCCACACAAATGGTGGGAATGCCCCAGAATACGCCCTTTCTGGAATAAATTATTCAATTTAATGGATAAGCTAGTGGGAAAATAAAATACTTTGAAATAAAAATGTAGCGGGGTGCTAAATTTAAGGGAAGTGTTTGAGTGGTAAATAGGCTCAAACACCCTAATTCTGTAGGATTCATGGACCATTTTGTCCTCGGGGGACAGTATTGGTGTGCAGTTCCCTGCGGCCTACAGGTGGCACTGCCATGGTAGGCTAGGGTTGAACCACCGATACAGTGCTGTGCCGTTTGTGTCCCCTCTTGGCAGTAGTACAGCGGGGTGGGGAACCTGCTGTGCATGCTGGGAGAGCATATAAAAGGGGCAGACCTTTGGCCTGGGGGCTGATGTCCAGTGGGGTCCGCGCCCAGGTGCCTTCGGCCTGGGTGCATGTGTTCCTGTTCCATCTCGGACACCTTTAGCCTGGGGTGAGGTACTATCCTGGAGTTCCTGCTGCCCTGGGTATGGAGGCCTAGGGGCGGGAGTAAAGCCTGGAGTCCAGAGCCTTCGTCTGGAGTCCACTAAGGGTCGAGGAGTCTTAGGGTGCCACCTCGTGTAGGGGACCCTGTTCCAGGGAAGGGAGGATCATTCTGATGGACCGATGCAGGATTCACGGTGAAGGAAGGGTCTGTTGACTCCCTGGAGAGATGTCTTCCCCTTGATATGGGCTAGGTTCGTAGAAGGAGAAGCTCAAGGTCATCTTGACTGTATCAGAGACCTTATTCACCCGGCCCGTGGCAGGGGCCTTATACACCCGGTCTGTGGCAGAGACCAACCTCAAGGTCTGTGGCAGAGACCGACCTCAAGGTCTGTGGCAGAGACCGTGCACCTAAAACTGTTTGAGAAACCTAAGCAGTGAAGTGAATGTGCTACGTTTGTGCCTGGACCTCCTCCACACCTTAAGCTGTCCTGTTTCTTTGCTCTAACCTTTTCTATCCGAGTAGAGTTTATTTTGCCATGAGAGAATAAGAGTTGTAGTTTCAGCTGGTGTGGACATTGACTTTACTGGGAATTAAAGGACTTGCCTCTACCTACAGTAGAGGTGAGAATCATCCTCTGGAGGAGTTTTGACTCCGGCTGTGGACACGTCCCGTCAAGTACACCGCTCAACCTCTTTATATAGGAGGGTACAGGCTGGTAGTGCGGTGTGCCTTTCTCCCTCCTGCGAGGAGCCAACAACATAAAGGCAGGTAAGGGAGAAAGGATCTGTGCGCTACAAAAAAATAAAATAAAAATTATAATCTTGACCTAGGAGGACGAGGTCCATATGGAATAGGAGGTTGAGGTGGCGGTGGATGTGGCTGTGTAGGTGGAAGTGGCGGTGGAGGAGGACGAGGTAGCCAACACTGGTTCAAAAATACAACAATGGCTGGGTAAGGCCGGTGATGTGTCAAATTCTGTCCCCCGTCGAATAGTGTCCACCCTGTACTGCGCTTGCTCAGTATGTAGGACAAGGGGATTTCGAAAATCTCCCAAGACGAACGGCGCCTGCGTGGTGAGTTCAGGTGAAGGCCACACCATCCGTGGTTCAAGCCGAGCCAAGTGAGGCCGTGCCCGAAGGGTGGCGATCGAAGCGAGCCCGTGAGGGGCCCTGTTACTATGTGCTACCGTATGTCCACTTGGATGGTGGGGCTTGAACCTGCACTCACGGCGCAGGCGCCATTCATCTTCGGAGATTTTGTGAATCTCCTTGTCCTCTGTACTGCGCAAGCACTGCGCCTTCGCAGTACGGGCCGGACACAATCTGATGGCCGGACAGTTTTTGTCACAACACCGGTATACATGTCTATTCTGCAGAAGGTACGGACAAGTCCTGTGGGATCCATGCCTGGTTCATTTTAATGAACGTGAGCTTGTCCACATTGGCTCTGGACAGGCGGCTGCGCTTGTCTGTGATAACGCCCCCTGCCGTGCTAAATACACGTTCAGATAATACACTGGCTGCAGGGCAGGCCAGCACCTCCAAGGCATAAAGGGCAAGCTCAGGCCATGTGCCCAATTTGGAGACCCAGAAGTTAAAGGGGGCAGACCCGTCATCCAGTACGTGTAGGCCTGTGGACACATACTGCTCAACCATGTTGGTGAAATGCTGCCTCCTGCTAAGACGTTCCATCTCAGCTGGTGGTGCTGGTTGTTGTGGCGTGCTGACAAAGCTTTTCCACATTTTGGCCATGCTAACCCTGCTTTCTGAGGTGCTGCCGGTGCCCTGGCTGTGTTGGCGACCTCTTCTTCCTCCTCTGCCTTCGCCTTCTGCTTCCACCGTACGCCCGCTGTCAGGTGGGAATGCCACCAGCAGCGCGTCTACCAGCATGCGCTTGTAGTCGCGCATCTTACGATCCCGCTCCAGTGAGGGAATTAAGGACGGTACGTTGTCCTTGTAATGGGGATCCAGCAGGGTGGCCACCCAGTAATCAGCACCAGTTAAAATGTGGGCAACTCGGCGGTCATTGCGGAAACACTGCAGCATGTAATCGCTCATGTGTGCCAGGCTGCCCAGAGGCAAAGAAAAGCTGTCCTCTGTGGGAGGTGTATCGTCTGTGTCCTCTGTATCCCCCCAGCCACGCACCAGTGATGGCCATGAGCTGGTCTGGGTGCCACCCTGCTGTGAACATGGCTCCTCCTCCTCCTCCTCCACCTCGTCATCCTCCAGAACTGTGCCCTTTCTGCTGGACAATTGTGTACCTGGCGTTTGTTGGTGCAGGAACCCACTCTCGGAGCCACTTGTGAAAGACTGCCCTGAAAGCCTTTGAAATGATCCCGCTTCCTCCTCCTCCTCCTCCTCATCCTCCTGTGTCACATCCTCTTCCATCATCGCCCGAAGCGTTTTTTCAAGGAGGCATAGAACTGGGATAGTAACGCTGAGAACGGCGTCATTGGCACTGGCCATGTTGGTGGAGTACTCGAAACAGCGCAACAAGGCACACAGGTCTCGCATGGAGGCCCAGTTATTGGTGGTGAAGTGGTGCTGTTCCGCAGAGTGACTCATGCGTGATTGCTGCAGCTGAAACTCCACTATCGCCTGCTGCTGCTCGCACAGTCTGGCCAGCATGTGCAAGGTGGAGTTCCACCTTGTGGGCACGTCACATATGAGGCGGTGAGCGGGAAGGCCGAAGTTACGCTGCAGCGCTGACAGGCGAGCAGCAGCAGGGTGAGAACACCGAAAGTGCGCACAGACAGCCCGCACTTTCTGCAGCAGCTCTGGCATATTGGGGTAATTTTTAAGGAACCTCTGGACCACCAAGTTCAGCACATGCGCCAGGCAAGGGATGTGCGTCAAACCGGCTAGGCCCAGAGCTGCTACGAGATTTCGCCCATTATCGCACACCACCAGGCCGGGCTTGAGGCTCACTGACAGCAACCACTCATTGGTCTGTTGTTCCATGTCCCTCCACAACTCCTGGCGGTGTGGGGTTTTACCCCCAAACAGGAAAGTTTTAAAACTGCCTGCTGTCGGTTACCCCTGGCTGTGCTGAAGTTGGTGGTGAAGGTGTTACGCTGACCGGATGAGGAGGCGGTAGAGGATGAGGAAGCGGAGTAGGAGGAGTTAGCAACAGGAGGCAAACTGAATCGCCCTGCAATCCTTGGTGGTGGAAGGACATGCGCCAAACTGCTATCTGCCTCAGGCCCAGCCGCCACTGCATTTACCCAGTGTGCTGTTAGGGAGATATAACGTCCCTGACCGTGCTTACTGGTCCACGCATCCGTAGTTAGGTGGACCTTGCCACAGATGGCGTTGCGCAGTGCACACCCGATTATGTCCCCCACTTGGTTGTGCAGGGAAGGGATGGCTCGCCTGGAAAAGTAGTGGCGGCTGGGCACGACGTACTGTGGGACAGCCAATGCCATCAGGCTTTTAAAACTCTGCGTCTCCACCAGACGGAATGACAGCATTTCAAAGGCCAGGAGTTTTGAAATGCTGGCATTCAGGGCCAGGGATCGCGGGTGGCTAGGGGGGTACTTCCTCTTCCGCTCCAATGTTTGGGAGATAGAGAGCTGAACGCTTCCATGGGACATTGTGGAGATGGTTGGTGACCCAGGTGGTAGTGTTGCTGGCAGATCCTCTCTTTGCGGGGTGGCAGGTGCCACTGTCACTACAGAGGTGGATGAAGAGGCCGAGACTGCAGCAGAAGAGGAAGCAGGAGGAGCCAGAGACCTTTCTTGGTTTTTGAGGTGTCTACTCCACTGCAGCTCGTGCTTTGCACTTAGATGCCTGGTCATGCAGGTTGTGCTCAGGTTGAGAACGTTTATGCCTCGCTTCAGGCTCTGATTGCACAGCGTGAAAACCACTCGTGTCTTATCATCAGCACATTGTGTGAAGAACTGCCATGCTAGGGAACTCCTTGGACCTGGCTTTGGTGTGCTCGGTCCCTTGCTGCGTTTGGCAGTAGCAGACGTACTGTCTAGGGGACGGACGCTCCGCTTTTGCACCCTGCTCCCTCTTCTGCTGTGCTGGTGGCTCTGTGCGACCACCGCCTCTTCCTCCAAACTACACTGGTCACCTGCATAACGTTGATTCCATGTGGGGTCAAGGACCTCATCGTCCTCCACATCATCTTCCACCCAGTCTTCACCCCTGCCCTCCTTGTCTGTCTGCACAATTGCGAAAGCAGCAGCAGTTGGCACCTGTGTTTCGTCATCATCCGAGACGTGCTGCAATGGTCCTCCCATGTACTCATCATGAAACATAAGTGGTTGGGCATCGGTGCACTCAATCTCTTCTACTTCTGGGGCAGGGCTAGGTGGATGGCCCTGGGAAACCCTGCTAACAGAGTCATCGAAAAGCAGAAGAGACTGCTGCATGATTTGGGGCTCAGACTGCTTGGCTGATTTGCAAGGGGGTGAGGTGAAAGACTGATGGACATGAGTTTCAGGTGCCAACTCTGATCTTTCATCAGAACTAAACATTCGTAAAGCCTCATTAGGCGTGACAAAATACCGCCGCAGGCTCGGTCGCCTACTCGCACCTGAGGAAGGTGTTTCACTTGTGCGTGTAGTTGGCACAGATCCACCACGTCCTCTCCCTGCAACAGGAGCTCCACCAGCAGCATCACGATCGGGGCCACCACGTCCCTTTGACCTTCTCCTCATATTTTCCAAATTTAGGATCTTGCCCTAAATGGGTGTTTTTGGAAGAGCAGAACACACCCACAGTATGTAACCGCTGAATCGCACAGCTACAGAACTGTAGAAAATGCTATTAAAAAAAAAATTGTTTTTTTAGTATAGCACAGTAGAAGAAAAATATATAGAAATTGTTTATTTCACACACCTCCACATATGTATAACACACTGCAAAATATTTTTTGTGGCCCTAAATGGCGTTTTTTGGAAGACCACAACACACCCACAGTACGTAACCACTGAATCGCACAGCTACAGAACTGCAGAAAATGCTATTCAAAAAAAAAATTGTTTTTTTAGTATAGCACAGTAGAAGACAAATATATAGAAATTGTTTATTTCACACACCTCCACATATGTATAACACACTGCAAAATATTTTTTGGGGCCCTAAATGGCGTTTTTTGGAAGACCACAACACACCCACAGTACGTAACCACTGCATCGCAGAGCTACAGAACTGCAGAAAATGCTATTAAAAAAAAATTTTGTTTTTTTAGTATAGCACAGTAGAAGACAAATATATAGAAATTGTTTATTTCACACACCTCCACATATGTATAACACACTGCAAAATATTTTTTGTGGCCCTAAATGGCGTTTTTTGGAAGACCACAACACACCCACAGTACGTAACCACTGAATCGCAGAGCTACAGAACTGCAGAAAATGCTATTCAAAAAAAATGTTGTTTTTTTAGTATAGCACAGTAGAAGACAAATATATAGAAATTGTTTATTTCACACACCTCCACATATGTATAACACACTGCAAAATATTTTTTGTGGCCCTAAATGGCGTTTTTTGGAAGACCACAACACACCCACAGTACGTAACCGCTGAATCGCACAGCTGCAGAACTGCAGAAAATGCTATTAAAAAAATGTTGTTTTTTTAGCATAGCACAGTAGAAGACAAATATATAGAAATGGTTTATTTCACACGCCTCCACATATGTATAACACACTGCAAAATATTTTTTGTGGCCCTAAATGGGTCTTTTTGCAAGAGTACATTAAAGTGCAAATTTTTATTTATTTTTTTGCCCTAAATGGGTCTTTTGGAAAAGAGCACAATAAAGTGCCTTTTTTTTGCCCTAAATGGGTCTTTTTCCAAGAGCAGAATACACCCACAGTATGGAAACGGTGTATCTCTCAATGTAATATATGCAGTGCTGGTGCACTGAGCTTGTAGATAAAAGTTAGATTTTCTCTGACACTGGGCTCATGGCAGTGTAAAAAGACTGTGCGCTGCAACACAAACAGGTAAACCTATGCAGATCGCTGAGTTATATCTCTGAATCTGGACTCCTATTCCTATATAATAAATCTCTCTCCCTGAAAGCACCAACAGGATCCTGGCCCTACACTACACTGTCTCTCTATCTTTTCCCTCAGATTCCAGAATCAGGACTAACTCATGTATTTTCAATCTCTCCCAATAAGCAACAGCAGCAGACAAGATCCTCTCCCTATCTATTCTGAAGCAGAGTGACGTGTGTGCTGTGTGCCTCTAGCTTATATAGAAGCTGGGTCACATGTTGCACTGACCAATCACAGCCATGACATTAGTAGGCATGGCTATGATGGCTTCTAAGGGCACATCAGCTAATCAAAAGGTGATTGGCTGGCCCCTGAAGCATTTCTAACTGCACCATTAGATTGCCGAACCCGAACTCGAACACGGACTTTCACGCAAAGTCCGGGTTCGGGAAAAAGCTAAAGTTCGGTACGGACCCGAACTTTACAGTTCGGGTTCGCTCAACACTATTCAAGATGTATCTCTGGAGATTTTTTTTTTAATAGGGGAGGTAGGATGAAAGTCTCTGTGACTTTTTATTGCTCTCTGTGGCCCTACTGAGGAGTTGTATTCTCATGTACTGATCTGGTGTATATATAGGTATCACTAGGTTTCTTTTTCTATTTTTTTGGGGAATATTATAATATATTCTGTCCAGCAAAATATTTGTTTTGTTTTTGTTTTTTAATTTAAAATTTTTGCTCTTATAATGCATGTATTATGGAGATGAGCAGAGGGGAATGTGTGCAATAGTCCAAAAGTATATAATCTAGGGTGGGGGTCTCAAAACTATGGCCCTCCAGTTGTTCAGGAACTACAATTCCTATCATGCCTAGTCATGTCTGTGAATGTCAGAGTTTTGCAATGCCTCATGGGTGGTGTAGTTCCGCAACAGCTGGAGGGCCGTAGTTTGAAGATCCCTGATCTAGAGGGACAACACTGCTCATTTATAAATATGATAGAGTGAGTAGGGTTTTTTTACCCTCGTATACAAAGTTTGCAAGTGGCAGAATTACAAAGTGAAAAAGAAAAAAAAAATAGCCTGGAAAAAATGAATGCAAGAATTACATAAAAGACTTGTTAGCAGCAAAACATACAATTTGCGGTTTAGATACACTTTAATCTGAATGAAAGTGAAACAGAAATTATAGATAAAATTATGCTTTTTTATTATTTATTTTGACTCTCACAAAATAGAATTCCTCTGGGAAACAGTTCTGGCCATAACAAGTAGGGATGAGCTTCGAGTTCGAGTCGAACCCATGTTCGACTCGAACATCGGCTGTTCGATCGTTCGCCGAATTTCGAACATGGCCCATAATTTACAGCAGCATCGCAGTGCATTGCTGACTGATGATTGGCCAAGCATGCACTATGACCCGCATGCTTTGGCCAATCACAGCGCGCAAAAAACGGAGAGCCAAAATTGGCCAAAGCCAGGGTGGCTTTGGCCAATTATGTCTCAGGGAGTTTAGTACACGCCCCACACTATATAAGGCCGCCTGCGTAGCGGCCTTGTGTACTGTGTTGTGATGGTTAAAGACAGATAATGAGAGAGAGAGACAGTGTCAAATATTTTGAGTTAGATAGAGCAGGCAGGCGAGTCAGATTGCTTCAGTTACAGTATGTAGAGGATATATATGCATCCTAGGTGTTGTATATATATTTATACACTGTATTCAGTTTAGCTAGATCCGTTTATGTTGTTCTCTATACTGTGACAGGCATGCAGGTGATTGTGCTAGCTGCAGCAGTGTTTCACTTAGTGTACTGTGTGCTTTGCATAGCGTTCACCTAAAGCTTACCTGAATACAATTGCTGGTGTTCTCATACAAATACAGGCAGTGAGGCAGGGACCTCCAGTATTTTGTTTTAGTGTTGTTTGCACAGTGTGCACCTAATTCTTACCTTAATACAAATGCTGGTGTTCTCATAAAAATCCAGGCAGTAAGGCAGGGACCTCCAGTATTTTGTTTTAGTGTTCTTTGCACAGTGTGCACCTAAAGCTTACCTGGATACAAATACAAATACCCAAAAGGGCTGGTAATGGGATAAGGGGGGGGGGGTACCCATGACATTTTTTCAATGATTTTCATCCATATTGCCGGGACCAGACATTACATTAAAGGCGCAAGCAGTTTTAAATTACTCTTTTTCCTTTAGAAATGTAATTTTGTGCAGGGACAGTTCTAAACACGGGAAACACTTCACAGGCATACTTTAGACACCCCCCAGGTTACGATATTTAAAGGAATGTTTCACTTTTATTTTTTCACTTTAAGCATTATTAAAATCACTGCTCCCGAAAAAACAGCAGTTTTTAAAACGTTTTTTTTGCATTGCTACATGTCCCCTGGGGCAGGACCCGGGTCCCCAAACCCTTTTTAGGACAATAACTTGCATATTAGGCATTATAATTAGCACTTTTGATTTTGAACGTTCGCGTCCATTGTATTTAATAGGGTTCTAAAGTTTGCGTGAACTTTCGGTCTGTTCACAGGTTCTGGTGCAAACCGAACTGGGGGGTGTTCGGCTCATCCCTAATAACAAGTATAGTCATGATGTCATGAGATATATATGTTTTTCTAAGATCTACTCTGATAACTCTCTATGATTACAAATTACCGTACTTATCGGCATATAACACGCACAGGCGTATAACACGCACCCTAACCTTAAGAGGGAAGTTTCATGAAAAAAACTTTCCACGGCCCCTGCGTATAACACGCAGGCACAGTTTACCCTCTATTTTCAAGGTAAAAAAGTGAGTGTTATACGCCAATAAATACAGTATGCGTGAAAAACATTTAGGCTCCATGCACACTATGAGCTAAAAAAAATGCCAGAAAAATGCTGGATGAAAAATGCTGATAATAGAATTTTTGTGCCAGCTTCTAGTAGCAATTTAGTAGCTTTTATAAGCATTTAGAAGCTTTTAAGAGCAGTAAGGAGCATTAGCATTTTTGCTGTACATGAAGATTTAAAAAAAAAAAAATCTCCATGCAAACTGGCTTAAAAAACGTTGCTTCTACAGGAGTTTTGTGTTCTGCCTGTAGAAGCTACTCAATGTTATCCTATGTGTCCATGCACATTAGGAAGTTAAGAGGCATATTTTGAGTTTAACGTTTAGAGGCAGAAAGTAAAACTCCCCTAAACTCATCTAAACGTTGTACAAAAAATGCTCTATATGAGCGCTTTTTACTCCAGAGAGAACAGCCATTTTTAAAAGCCCAGTGTGCACGAAGCCTGAGAGGCAGAAAAAAAGCCCTTCGGTTTTCTGTCGTGTTTCTGATTGGAGCTTACTGGCAGAAAAAACATGAACCTCTCCTAAACTCATCTAAACTTTGTACAAAAATGCCTATATGAGCGATTTTACTGCCAAGAGAACATACTTTTTTTAAGCCCAGTGTGCATGGAACCTTAGTGGCATTTTACTAGCTGTTAGAAGCAGTTAGGAGCTTGAAGAAGCAGTTAGGAGCATTTCTGCTGGAAAACACTCCAAGAAACTCTACAAAAAAACATTTTTTTTTCTGCTCCTAGAAGCTGAAGCTCAAAAAATGCTAATAGCCTAAAGTAGTGTGCATAGACACATAGGATAACACTATTTAGCTTCTAGGAGCTTACAAAAATTCTAGTGTGCACGGAGCATTAGACCCCATACACACTATTAGATTTTCTGCAGATTTTTGTCTTCAGATTTACCAAAACCATATATTATGCGGTCAAACCTTAAGAGTTTTAATTTGTATGCAATCAGACAGGCCCTTGCACTACATGGTTTTGGTAAATCTGAAGACAAAAATCTTCAGAAAATCTAATCATGTGTATGGGGCTTTGGCGTATTTGCTAAAGGAGCTGAGAATCTTTACTTTATAAATTACATCAATATTCACTTAAATTATCCAATCATTTGAAAAGCAAATTCATGTTTACCTATTTTATCGGCACTGGATTAGATATTCAGAATGGGCATTAATTTGTTTTATACTTGTTGGAATATTTGAAGTGAATATTTGAAGTGAAGCAATTGAATCTTCAGAAGGTTTGCAATAGTAAGCTCTTTGTTTTTTCATCAAAAGTTTTTCTCCATATGTCACCATACTAAAGTATTATTTATCCAAATTTCACATAGGGCAACTTAATTGGGTACAGGATGGGTCCTATATCTCAATGTACACTCCCTAGGTACGAAATTTAAAGGAATATTTCACTTTTATTGTTTCACTTTAAGCATTATTAAAATCACTGCTCCCCAAAAAACTTTTTTTGCATTGATACATGTCCCCTGGGGCAGGACCGGGTCCCCAAACACTTTTTATGACAATAACTTGCATATTAGCCTTTATAATTAGCACTTTTGATGTCAAACGTTCGAGTCCATTGTATTTAATAGGGTTCTAAATTTTGCGCAAACTTTCTGTCTGTTCGCAGGTTCTGGTGAGAACCGAACAGGGGGGTGTTTGGCTCATCCCTACTCAACACCAGAAGACTCACACAGGGGAGAAACCATTTAAATGTTCAGAATGTGGCAAGTGCTTCTCACATCGTTCTGATCTTACTAAACACCAGAGAATTCACACAGGAGAGAAACCGTTTAAATGTTTGGAATGTGGCAAGTGCTTCTCACATCGTTCTAGTCTTACCATACATAAGAGAATTCACACAGGAGAGAAATTATTTCAATGTTCAGAATGTGACATGTGCTTCTCTTATAAGACAATTCTTGTTACACACCAGAGAAATCACACTGGAGAAAAAACATTTAAATGTTCAGAATGTGGCAAGTGCTTTTCACAAAATTCTCATCTTAATATTCATAAAAGGAGTCACACAGGAGAAAAATAATTTAAATGTTTAGAATGTGGAAAGTGCTTCTCAGAAGATTCTAAACTTAATATGCAGAAGATTCACACAGGGGAAAAAACATTTAAATGTTCAAAATGTGACATGTGCTTCACTTTGAAACAAAACCTTGTTACACACCAGAGAATTCACACTGGAGAAAAACCATTTAAATGCTCAGAATGTGGCAAGTGCTTCTCACATTGTTCTATTCTTAATAAACATAAACATTTTCACACAAGAGAGAAATCATTTAAATGATCAGATTGTAGAAAGTGCTTCTTACATAGTTCTAATGTTCACATGGGAGAAAAAGACATTTAGATCTTCAAAATGTGACAAATTCTTCATACAAAGGGAACATCTTACTCAACACTAAAAAATTCACACAGGAGAGAAGCCATGTGAAAAATGTGACAAGGATTTTTCATAGAAGCCAAATGCTAAGATCCATAAATCTGTCAACACTGGAAAGAAGCCTTATTAATAAATGTGATATATTTTAAATGAAAATAATCTTTTATCCAGCTTTAATGCTTTACACAGAAGATAAGCCATATCCAAATCATTAATAAATGTTTTTTGAAACTGAACTACCTGCAATCACATCAAAAGTTTTTTTTTTTGCGGGGGGGGGGGGGGGATATATAGAGAAAATTAGACTATAATGCCCCATACACACGATCATTTTTAATGTCATTTTTAAAACTGACGTTTTTCTTGTCATTTTTTTTCTTGTTTCCTCTCAAGCCTGTCTTGCGTACACACCATCATTTTTAAAAATGTTCAAGCAAAGCGCAGTGACGTACAGCACGTACGACGGCACTATAAAGGGGAAGTTCCGTTCGAATTGCGCCACCCTTCATGTTAGTAAAGTTTGTTGAGAGACGATTCGCTCTTTTCAGTCTTGTGCTTTTCAGTCCGTTACAGCGTGACGAATGTGCTATCTCCATTACGAACGCTAGTTTTACCAGAACGAGCGCTCCCGTCTCATACTTGATTCTGAGCATGCGTGTTTTTTTTCACGTCGTTAAAGCATACACACTATCGTTTTTCACGTCGTTAAAAAAAACGACATGAAAAACGACGTGAAAAAAGAGAGCATGTTCGAAATTTTTAATGGCCGTTTTTCACGTCGTTAAAAATGCTCTGGAGCATACACACGATCATTTTTAATGGCCATTTTTAAAAATGGCATTTTTAACGGCATGAAAAACGATCGTGTGTACGGGGCATAAGAAACAAGTACCGATCCATACAGGACTCATATTAGGGACTCATAAATTCAAAGATATAACTGACTCCTTAATGTTGTATTAATTAAAAGCATATCATTCTAATGCACATGTACAAGCATAAAACATTTTTAACCACTTCAATACAGGGCTTTTTGTACCTATTCAATACCGGGCCTATTTTGGCACTTCTCTCCTACATGTACAAATCATCATTCTTTTGCTAGAAAATTACTCAGAACCCCCAAACATTACATATGTTTTTTTAGCAGACACACTAGGGAATAAAATGACGGTCATTGCAACATTTTTTCTTGCACAATATTTGCGCAATAATTTTTCAAACGCCTTTTTTAAAAAAAAAATGGTTTCATGAATTAAAAAATAACAAAACAGTAAAGTTAGCCCAATTTTTTGGGAACATATGAAAGATAATGTTACGCCGAGTAAATAGATACCTAATATGTCACGCTTTAAAATTGCGCACACTCATGGAATGGCGCCAAACTTCGGTACTTAAAAATCTCCATAGGCGACGCTTGAATTTTTTTTACAGGTTACCAGGTTAGAATTACAGAGGAGGTCTAGTGCTAGAATTGTTGCACGCGCTGTAACGCACGCGGCGATACCTCACATGCGTGGTTTGAACAGCGTTTACATATGTGGGCGACTTACGTGTGCATTCGCTTCTGATCGCGAGCTACCGGGGACAGGGGCGTTTTTTTTTTTTTTTATTATTTATTTTTTTATTTTACTTATTTATTTATTTTTTTACAATGATTTTACTTTTTTTTTTTTGATCACTTTTATTCCTATTACAAGGAATGTAAACATCCCTTGTAATAGGAATGTGTGTGACAGGTTCTCTTTATTGAGAGATGCGGGGTCAATAAGACCCCACATCTCTCCTCCAGGCTGGAAAGCATGAGATCAGTGAAAAAATTTTCACTGATTGCATACTTACAGCCGCAATGGCGGCTTTGTTTACATTTGAGACCCGGGCGTGACGTCATCACATCGCGCCCGGGCCTCCGACGATCATAGAGATGACTGGTGACCATCTGGTCACCAGTCATCTCTATGCTCATCACGTGACTCCACCAACGATGCCGGAAGATTCGCTCCGGGTCCCCGATCGCACGGGGGAGCCCGGAGAAGCACCGGATGGCGGTGGGAGGGGGGGTGTCCCCTCCTGCCGCCTATAAGAACGATCAAGTGGCAGAACCGCCGCTATGATCGTTCTTATGGTGCACAGAATCGCTGGCACTTCAAAAGGATATCTGAATGATGCCTCTAGCTGCAGGCATCATTCAGATATCCCCCTACAAAGCCGAGGACGTCATATGACGTCCACCCAGGATGGGAGATCCCATCTGTGGATGTCATTTGTCTATGGCTGGGTAGGGAAGTGGTTAACCACTAGACCTCAGGAAGATTTACCCCCCCTTAAAGTGGATGTAAACCTTCACTTATACCCGGTGAAGTGAATAGCCTCAGAAGATACACAGAGATTAAACAAATCCTCCTACAGTACATACGTTTTACTTGTATATCTGCTGTCATCAACTTTCTACACACTTGGGAAAGTGCAGATCATGTTAAAAATCTTTCTTCCTCTTTCAGCAGCACATAGGGGTGGGTGGGGATACTGGGCTTAAACTGAGTGAGAGCTGATTGGGGAAAAGGGACACTCTCCACCCCTCCACATAGGCAGAGGAACAAAGGAACATGCCTAACTGTAGTCTGAATAGACAAAATCCCTGTTAAACTCACTCTAACCTCCCCGACACAAATTTTAAGCTCATGTTATCTCATGTGTAGGAGAACTTGTCAGAAGTAACTCATGCTGATAACAGAGGAAAGGAGCACCAGAGAAAAACGACACAATGGGGTTGATTTACTAAGGCAAATCCACTGTGCACTTCAAGTGCACTTGGAAGTACAGTTGCTGTAGATATGAGTGGAAGGTCTGAAATGAGGGGAAGCTCTGCTGATTTCTATCATACAATCCAAGCAAAAATGCTGTTTTTTATTTTCCTTGCATGTTCCCTCAGGTCTGCAGCAACTGCACTTCCAGGTGCACTTGTAGTGCATAGCGGATTTGCCTTTAGTAAATCAACTCCTCCACTGAAGTGCAGTCGCTGTAGATTTGAGGGGGGCATACAAGGAAAATAAAAAAAACAGCCTTTTTGCTTGTACATGATTGGGTGATAAAATCAGCAGAGCTTCCCCTCATTTCAGATCTTCCTCTCAGATCTACAGCAACTGCACTTCCAAGTGCACTTGTAGTGCATAGCAGATTTGCCTTTAGTAAATCAACCCCTTATGCCGCGTACACACGATCATTTTTCATGACGTTAAAAATACATTTTTAAAAATGGGCATTAAAAACGATCGTGTGTAGGCTCCAGAGCATTTTTAACGACGTGAAAAATGGCCTAAAAAAATTAGAACCTGCTCTATTTTTTCACGTCGTTTTTCACGCCGTTTTTTTTAACGTCGTGAAAAACGGTAGTGTGTATGCTTTTACGAGGGGTAAAAAAACGTGCATGCTCAGAATCAAGTATGAGACGGGAGCGCTCGTTCTGGTAAAACTAGCATTTGTAATGGAGATAGCACATTCATCACGCTGTAACGGACTGAAAAGCACGAGGCTAAAAAGCGCGAATCGTCGTTCAACAAACCTTGCTAACATGAAGGGTGGCGCCATCCGAACGGAACTTCCCCTTTATAGTGCCGTCGTACGTGTTGTACGTCACTGCGCTTTGCCCAAGCGTTTTTTTAATGAACATGTGTATGCAAGGCAGGCTTGAGAGGAAACATGAAAAATCACGTTGAGAAAAACGTCGTTTTTTTAAATGACATTAAAAACGATCGTGTGTAAGCGGCATAAGAGCTTTAGAGAGAGAGACATGACACTGCTTTACTTTACCTAACAATTGTGCGGTCATGCAGCGCTGTGCCCAAATAACATTTGTAATTTTTTCCCCACAAATAGAGCTTTCTTTTGGTGGTATTTGATCACCACTGTGTTTTTTTAATTGTTTGTGCTATAACCACTTAAGCCCCGGACCATTACGCAGCTTAAAGACCAGAGGTGTTTTTACAATTTGGCACTGCGCTGCTTTAACTGGAAATTGTGCGGACATGCAATGTTGTACCCAAACAAAATTTGCGTCCTTTTCTTCCCACAAATAGAGCTTTCCTTTAATGGTATTTGATTGCCTCTGCGATTTTTTTTTGCGATCTAAACGGAAAAAGACAGAAAATTTTGAAAAAAATTATATTTTCTACTTTTTGTTATAAGAAAAATCAAATAAACTAAATTTTAGTCATGCATTTTTTTCCTTACATTGGGTAACATTTTCTGGCTGAGATTTGCTCCAACATCTATATTCACCTGTTGAGATTTGGAAATTACCTTGATGTTGGCTTTTCCCATGATTACCTGATCTGGAGTTTCTGCTGTCATCGTTTGACCCTCTACATCAGTTGAATATATTGTCTACTTATTTCCACTTTCTGGTAAGCAGATTGTGAGCACGTTGGTGTGGTGTGCTTTAAAATCCTTTTTGCACACTGAAGTTTGCTGGCGGGACTACATCTTTTTCACGTTTATCCAATATTGATTGGCTTCCATTTTTTGGATTTTTTTCACTTTTTTATATAGCGCTGCATTTTGGACTTTATTATTTTAGTCATACATTTAGGCAAAAATTTATTCAGCCACATGTCTTTAGTAAAAAAAATGTCAATAAGCGTATATTTATTGGTTTGCGCAAAAGTTATAGTGTCTACAAACTAGGGTACATTTTCTGGAATTTACACAGCTTTTAATTTATGACTGCCTATCTCATTTCTTGAGGTGCTAAAATGACAGGGCAGTACAACCCCCCCAAATGACCCCATTTTGGAAAGTAGACACCCCAAGGAAATTGCTGAGAGGCATGTTGAGCCCATTGAATATTTTTTTTTGTCCCAAGTGATTGAATAATGACAAAAAAAAAAAAATACAAACAGTTGTCACTAAATGATATATTGCTCACACATGCCATGGTTATTTGTGTAATTGCACCCCAAAATACATTTTGCTGCTTCTCCTGAGTATGGGGATACCACATGTGTGGGACTTTTTAGGAGCCTAGCCGTGTACAGGACCCCGAAAACCAAGCACCGCCTTCAGGATTTCTAAGGGCACAAATTTTTGATTTCACTCCTCACTACCTATCACAGTTTCGAAGGCCATAAAATGCCAAAATAGCACAAAACCCCCCAAATGACCACATTTTGGAAAGTAGACACCCCAAGCTATTTGCTGAGAGGCATGGTGAGTATTTTACAGCTCTCATTAATTTTTGAAAATGAAGAAATACATTTTTTTTTCTTTTTTCAATTTTTAAAACTTTGTGACAAAAAGCGAGATCTGCAAAATACTCACCATACCTCTCAGCAAACAGTTTGGGGTGTCTACTTTCCAAAATTGGGTCATTTGGGGGGGGGGTTGTGCCATCTGGGCATTCCATGGCCTCCAAAACTGTGATAGGCAGTGAGGAGTGAAATCCCAAATTTACACCCTTAGAAAGCCTGAAGGCGGTGCTTGGTTTTTGGGGTCCTGTAAGCGGCTAGGCTCCCAAAAAGTCTCACACCTGTGGTATCCCCGTACTCAGGAGAAGCAACAGAATGTATTTTGGGGTGTAATTCCACATATGCCCATGGCATGTTTGAGCAATATATAATTTAGTGACAACTTTGTGCAAAAAAAAAAAAAAAAATTGTCTTATTTCCGCAACTTGTGTCAACATATAAAATATTCCATGGACTCGACATGCCTCTCAGCAAATAGCTTGGGGTGTCTACTTTCCAAAATGGGGTCATTTGGGAGGGTTTTGAACTGTTCTGGGATTTTATACACAACATTATGAAGCTTATGTCACACATCATCCACTCTTGTAACCACTTGAAGACAAAGCCCTTTCTGACACTTTTTGTTTACATGAAAACATATTTATTTTTTTGCAAGAAAATTACGTTGAACCCCCAAACATTATATATTTTTTTAAAGCAAAGGCCCTACAGATTAAAATGGTGGGTGTTGCATTTTTTTTTTCCACACGATTTTTCAAACGCATTTTTGGGGGGAAAAAATACACTTTTTTTTTATTTTAATGCACTAAAACACACTATATTGCCCAAATGTTTGATGAAATAAAAAAAGATGATCTTAGGCCGAATACATGGATACCAAACACGACATGCTTTAAAATTTCGCACAAACGTGCAGTGGCGACAAACTACATACATTTTTAAAAGCCTTTAAAAGCCTTTACAGGTTACCACATTAGATTTACAGAGGAGGTCTACTGCTAAAATTACTGTCCTCGATCTGACCTTCGCGGTGATACCTCACATGCATGATGCAATTGCTGTTTACATATGACACCAGACCGACGCTTGCGTTCGCATTTGCGCAAGAGCAGGGCAGGACAGGGGTGCTTTTTTTTTAATTATTAATTTTGCTTTTTTATTTTATTTTAAAACTGTTCCTTCCATATTTTTTTTTAATAATATTTATTGTTATCTCAGGGAATGTAAATATCCCCTATGATAGCAAAAGGTAGTGACAGGTACTCTTTTTTTGAAAAAACTGGGGTCTATTAGACCCTAGATCTTTCCTCTGCCCTCAAAGCATCTGACCACACCAAGATTGGTGTGATAAAATGCTTTCCCAATTTCTCAAAGGCGCTTTTTATATCCGGGGGGGACATTCCCTTCCACTGCTTGTAAAAGCAGTCCAGAGGCGAATTAGCCGCTAGGATTGCTTTTACATGAAAGCCGGCCGCTGGCTGAAAAGAATGATACCAAGATGATACCTAAACCCGCAGGCATCATTCTGGTATAACCATTCAAAGTCCAGCAACATGCCAGTACATTGCTGGTCCTTGTTGGACATGTATTGTAATCTTTTTTTTCATGCAGCCTGTTGGCTGAACGAAAAAAAAAGAGATTGATCGGTGGGTATGCCCACCATTAGAATACCTCCCTTCATTCACCCACTTCTAATGATGGGCATACATGCACCATTTATATATGCCGAAGTATGGGGGCATCCTCCCGCAAAAGTTATGCCACGTACACACGGTCGGAATTTTCCACGGGCAAGCCTCCGTTGGAATTTTCGACCGTATGTACGCGGCATTAGGAGCAAAATCGCTCCTCTGCCCCTGCTGCCCCCATGCTTCGGCATATATGCTCTTTTTTTTAACTGTGGTGGTGAAATCACCTCCTACAGCACTGGAGTCGCAGGGATCAGGCCTGTCTCTGCGAACGCTGCAGTTATGTGTGTTGTGTTTTGTAAGTGACAGTGATCGATCGATAATGCACTTGGGTGGCTTGGGCTGGACGGAGGGGCAAAACGCAGGTGCTAGCAGGTATCTGGGCTGATCCCGCTAACACTGCATTTTTGGGAACCCTAAACTGCTGGGGACGCTAGTATAGATCTCATCAGATCAGATATTGATCTGTTCAGATACTATACCACTAAGGGAGGTGTATGCTTCACGCGTGGGTGTTAGCGCTACTGGCACTAACCTGACATTGCCTGGGGCGATGCAGACCCTCTCTGATGCTAAAACCGAATTGATATCACCTGCCGGCGATCAGGGGGTTAAACCTTTATTGGGTTATATACGGCGGGTGCCCTGACACTATAAAAAGCAAACTAACCAGCATCACCCGTAACACTTATACGGTGATCACTGGTGAAAGGGTTAACTAGGGGCAATCAGGGGGTTAAAACCTTTATTAGGTAATATATGGGGGTACCTGACGCTATAAAAACCTGGCGGCGAACCTAAAATAAAAACTGACTACCTAGCGGCATCACCGACACTAATACAGCGATCAGAAAAACGATCGCTTAGTGACAATGGTGCTAGGGGGTGAAAGGGTTACTTGGGGGGCGATCAAGGGGTTAAACCTTTATTAGGTAATATATGGGGGTACCTGACGCTATAAAAACCTGGCGGTGAACATAAAAACATAACTGACTACCTAGCGGCACCAGCATAACTAATACAGCGATCAGAAAAAGGATCGCTTAGTGACACTGGCAAAAGGGGTGAAAGGGTTACCTGGGGGGTGATCAAGGGGTTAAACCATTATTAGATAATATATGGGGGTACCTGATGCTATAAAAACCTGGCGGCGAACCTAAAAAAATAACTGACTACCTAGCGGCATCACCGACACCAATAAAGCGATCAGAAAAACGATTGCTTAGTGACAGTGGTGCTAGGAGGTGAAAGGGTTACCTGGGGGGCGATCAAGGGGTTAAACCTTTATTAGGTAATATATGGGGGTACCTGACGCTATAAAAACCTGGCGGCGAACCTAAAAAAATAACTGACTACCTAGCGGCATTACCGACACCAATACAGCGATCAGAAAAATGATCGCTTAGTGACAGTGGTGCTAGGGGGTGAAAGGGTTACCTGGGGTGCGATCAAGGGGTTAAACCTTTATTAGGTAAAATATGGGGGTACCTGACGCTATAAAAACCTGGCGGCGAACCTAAAAAAATAACTGACTACCTAGCGGCATCACCGACACCAATAAAGCGATCAGAAAAACGATTGCTTAGTGACAGTGGTGCTAGGGGGTGAAAGGGTTACCTGGGGGGCGATCAAGGGGTTAAACCTTAATTAGGGTTGGGTTAGGGGGCTACTCTGGACCTAAGGGACCTAACACTAACTGCCCTGACACTTTTACAGTTACAAATGTCACTGATTGCAGTGATCAGTAAATAAATGATCACTGCAATCGGTGACACTGTGCCTGGGGGCTGGGGGTGATCTGGGGGTGACTGGGGGGGCGATCGTGTGCCTATGCATGCTGGTGTCAGTGTACTGTTTGTGCACTAACCTGATGTCTTCTCTCCACGGCGCTCCGGTATATGTGAGCGCCGCAGGAGAGATGACATCACTTCCTCCTGCTTCCTCCTTCCTGTGATTACATTACACAGGCAGAGGAAGCATTTGATTCGCCGGGAGCGATCGCGAGGGGGTGGCCAGAAACCAATGACCGCCCCCTCATCACGGATCGCTCCTGGAGCGATACCGGCCACTCACTGTACCGGAGGGGGGTCCCACCCATACGAAGGCAGTCACGTACAGGTACGTGATTGTGCCTGTACGTGCCATTTTGCCGACGTATATATACAGTGGGCGGTCGTTAAGTGGATAAACAAAAAAAGACTGACAGTTTAAAAAAAAAAAAAAAACAATATTTTTACGTTCTGCTATAAAACTTATCCCCAAAAAAATCAAATTTCTTTATAAATTTAGGCCAATATGTCTTCTACTACATATTTTTGATAAAAAAATCCCAATAAGTGTATATCGATTGGTTTGCGCAAAAGTTATAGTGGCTTCAAACTTTGGGATATATACCGGAATTCTAATTTTTATATATTTTTTTACTAGTAATGGCGGTGATCAGCGACTTATAGCAGGACTGTGATATTGCGGCGGGTATTCTGACACTGACACTTTTTGAGAACCAGTGACACTAATACAGTGATCACTGTTAAACAGGGGCGGATCCAGGGGGGGCAACAGGGCAATTGCCCCCCTGAGACCATCTGTCACACTGTTTTTTTTTGCGCCTGATCTCCCGGACTTTGGGGACTTGGTACCGGCCGAAATGGGGCACATGTAGCCCCATGTCTCCTCTACAAGTGTGCAAAGTGTGGTGTCTGGGAGACCTACGGCCAGGGAGAACCGATTTTTCAAAGCCGGGCACTCCTTCCATAGACTCCCATGTTAAACATCAGTCTAGTCATGGGCACAGTGAAGCATGGGCACAGTGAGGCATGGGCACAGTGAGGCAAAGTGAGGCACAGTGAGGCATGCAGATGGACACCCTAGGCTTATACTCGAGTCAATAAGTTTTCCCAGTTTTTTGGGGTAAAATTAGGTGCCTCGGCTTATATTCGGGTCGGCTTATACTCGAGTATATACAGTACTTGTTCTGTGGCTGCTGCTGCCTCTCTGAGTCTCTCCCTCAGTTTCTCACATCAGCTGATCCGCGGCGCCGAGAGAGAGACTCGTCTAATGTAGTTACGCGGAGCACTGACACGATACTAGGAGCGGAGAAGAAGGTGGGTGGAGCCTCTTCCCTGCACTCGTTGCTAACGCCTTGGCGTCTAGCAACGAGTGACATCAGTGAGTCACGTCGGGCCACTCTGCGGGCAGGTGCGATAGTGTGTAGCTCCACAGACGGGTAAGAAAGCGGGCGGCTCCACTTGCGGCGCGGTTTGTGGGCGGGCGGCGCGGTTCGTGGGCAGACCGTGCTGCTCAGTGTGTTGGCAGCGCAGGTGAGAGTGGGAGAGCAGGCTCAGTGTGGCAGCTGGCCAATCAGCTAGCCGGGAGCGGGGGAGCAGAGAGATAAGATCATCTCTCACCGACCGTGTCTGCCCTGCATTCCTGCAGTGACTTCCACCCTCACTGTGCAGGCAGCAGAGAGATTACATTATCTCTCTGCTGCCTGACTCTGGGAGTCTTGAACACAGCAAGAGACAACCAAAACTACACCTTAGAAGGCAAGTGAGTGACAATCTCAAGGTGTGGCAGGCGACGTGGCAAGTGACAATCCGCAAATTGTGGCAGGTGACGTGGCAAATGACAATCTGCATCTGGTGGCAGGCAAGTGACAATCAGCAAGGTGCGGCAGGTGACGTGGCAAGTGACAATCCACAAGGTGTGGCAGGTGACGTGACAATCCACAAGATGTGGCAGGTGACGTGGCAAGTGACAATCCGCAACGTGTGGCAAGTGACAATCCGCAACGTGTGGCAAGTGACACACTCAGGGCTCCCACTAATTGCAGGCGATGGTGGCAAGTGACACACTCGGGGCTCCTACTGATTCTGCATTGAACTATTTAATTTTATATTACAATGTAATAATAGAAATAATGTGCTTCAATCATCCTGACACCATAACAAAAATGGTGCCGGGATGATTGAAGCGCCGACACCAGCCATTTCCCCGATAAATTTCCCACAAAAAAAACATATTTTTTGGCAGTGCCCCTCCCGAGAAAAGACTTTGGATCCACTCCTGCTGTTAAATGTGTGCCCAGCCAGTGTTTTGATATAAACTGTGTGCTGATTTTTCTAAGGGAAATGGTGGATTTTATTACCTATTTTGCAGGGAAAGAAAATCCATAATTTCCCCACTGCCAGGACAGAACTCTGCCTTGTTTACATTGACAGAGATCTGTCCTGTGTGTCTTCCGGATGATTGGCGGGTGCCGGTGGTCGTCCATTGGTCGTCACCCACTGATCGGCATCTGCTGTGTCTAATCACAGCAGAGCCGGGTCGTCGGCGGCGTGCACACCCCTACCCAGAAGTGCTGGATCAAGTGGCTAGTACGGGATCTAGTGCAGAAGAGCCTTGCCACAGTATATCTTAATGGTCAGCAAGCGGTTAATATACCTCTTTTTTTACTTTACACACAGAATGTCAAGGATGCCATTAAAATAATTTGATGTGCTTAACAAAGCTTAAGAGGATGACTAAATTGTAAATATATAAAAAAAGATATTTAAATTGTGTAGATGTACTCAAATGTGTCTGAAAAATAAATAGTGTATCTGTACAAATCATTCATGCCTTAGTTTCATAAAAAAAAACATTTTAATTCTCTTATTAGAAATTATGTTTAGGGTACAAAACATAGCCATTGGGGCATACCTCAGCTAACAATTGCACATAACCATGTGCACAGGGCCGGCCCTACCATGGGACCCGATGGTACCTCGGTCCCAGGCGGCACTTTCAGGGGGGCGGCAAATCAATGTTCAAACTGCTGCCTAAAAATCGGTGCGCTCTGTGTTTGAGCCGAGCTCAGCAATGGGCAGCGGCGGGTGTCCTGTGATTGGCCGAGCAGGACATGAGGCTTGTGATTCGCCTGGAGGAGCTGGACTGTGGGTAATCGCGCCAGCCCTGCATGCTCCCGGAGTCCTAACTTGTGCTGTGTGTCACTGACTCCTGAGGTCCGTCTCTCTCATCTGCTCCGTCAGCCGTCCTCTCTATCAGCCGCCCCCCCTCCTCTCTATCAGCCGCCCCCCCTCCTCTCTATCAGCCACCCCCTCCTCTCTATCAGCCACCCCCCCTCCTCTCTATCAGCCACCCCCCCTCCTCTCTATCAGCCACCCCCCCTCCTCTCTATCAGCCGCTCCCCCTCCTCTCTATCAGCTGCCCCCTCCTCTCTATCAGCCGTCCCTCCTCCTCTCTATCAGCCGCCCCCCTCCTCTCTATCAGCTGCCCCCCTCCTCTCTATCAGCCACCCCTCCTCCTCTCTATCAGCCACCCCTCCTCCTCTCTATCAGCCGCCCCCTCCTCTCTATCAGCCACCCCCCCTCCTCTCTATCAGCTGCCCCCCCTCCTCTCTATCAGCCGCCCCTCCTCCTCTCTATCAGCCACCCCCCTCCTCTCTATCAGCCGCCCCCCCTCCTCTCTATCAGCTGCCCCCCTCCTCTCTATCAGCCGCCCCTCCTCCTCTCTATCAGCCGCCCACCTCCTCTCTATCAGCCGCCCCCCCTCCTCTCTATCAGCCTCCCCCCCTCCTCTCTATCAGCCGCCCCACCTCCTCTCTATCAGCCGCCCCCCTCCTCTCTATCAGCTGCCCCCTTCCTCTCTATCAGCCGCCCCTCCTCCTCTCTATCAGCCGCCCCTCCTCCTCTCTATCAGCCGCCCACCTCCTCTCTATAAGCCGCCCCCCCTCCTCTCTATCAGCCGCCCCTCCTCCTCTCTATCAGCCGCCCACCTCCTCTCTATCAGCCGCCCACCTCCTCTCTATCAGCCGCCCCCTCCTCTCTATCAGCCACCCCCCTCCTCTCTATCAGCCACCCCCCTCCTCTCTATCAGCCGCCCCCCACTCCTCTCTATCAGCCGCCCCCACTCCTCTCTATCAGCCGCCCCCCACTCCTCTCTATCAGCTGCCCCCCCTCCTCTCTATCAGCCGCCCCCCTCCTCTCTATCAGCCACCCCTCCCTCCTCTCTATCAGCCCCCCCTCCTCTCTATCAGCCGCCCCCCTCCTCTCTATCAGCCGCCCCCCTCCTCTCTATCAGCCACCCCCCTCTCTATCAGCCGCCCCTGTCTGGGACACAGCAAGTGGCAATCCGCTACGTGTGGCAGGTGAAGTGGCAAGTGACAATCTGCAACGTGTGGCAGGTGACGTCATGGCAAGTGACAATTCGCTACGTGTGGTAGGTGGCAAGTGACAATCCGCAATGTGTGGTAGGTGGCGTTGTGGCAAGTGACAATCCGCAATGTGTGGTAGGTGGGGTCATGGCAAGTGACAATCCGCAATGTGTGTCATCGTGGCAAGTGACAATCTGCAGTGTGTGGCAGGTGACGTTGTGGCAAGTGATAATCCGCAATGTGTGGCAAGTGACAATCCGCAATGTGTGGCAGATGGCGTTGTGGCAAGTGACAATCCGCAACAAGTGAAAATCTGCATCTGGTGGTAGGTGACGCAGCAAGTGACACACTCGGGGCTCCCACTGATTCTGCATTATGGTGAGTTGAACTATTTTATTTTATATTTTATATAACAATGTAATTATAGAAATAATGCACTTCATTTTTTTGTGAATCGGCACTGCATCAATTTAACTGACAATTGCGCGGTCGTGTGACGTTGCACCTAAACAAATAGAGCTTTCTTTTGGTGGTATTTGTTTGTTTTTTTGTTTTTTTCATTTCATTTATATTTTTTTATTTAAAAGGTTTTTTTACATACATTCATATATCTTTTATGTCATTGCCAATCAACACATATACATTACAACAAAAAGAAAACAATATACTAAACATTAGGGATGAGCTTCGTGTTCGAGTCGAACATACGTTCGACTCGAACATCGGCTGTTCGATCGTTCGACGAAGATCGAACGATTTGGGCCGTTCGCGCCAAATTCGAGCGACAAGAACGGCCCACAATGCACTACGCCATCGCAGTGTTATCCAGGCACTGTGATTGGCCAAGCATGCACTGTGACCCCGCATGCTTGGCCAATCACAGCGCCGGCAGCGAGGAGAGCAATGATTGGCCACAGGCAGGATGCCTGTGGCCAATTATTGCTGATGGGGTTTAGTACACGCCCCACACTATAAAAGGCCGCCAGCGCGGCGGCCTTGTGTAGTGTGTTCCGGAGCAGGGAAAGAGAAGCATAGGCAGGGACAGTGTCATTTTTTTCCTTTACATAATCCTGGATTCCTTGTGTTTAGGGACAAATAAGGATAGGTAGGGAGAGTGTCAGTGACAGTGTGCTATTCTGTGCTAATCCTTGTTTGTAGGGACAGAGAGGTACAGTGAGGGAAACTGACAGTGTGCTATTCTGTTCTAAAACTATTTTGCTGAACCATATTTTCAATCCTTGAGTTGAGGGACAGAGAGCTACAGTGAGGGAAAGTGTCAGTGTGCTATTGTGTTCTAAAACGATTTTGCTGAACCATATTTTCAATCCTTGAGTTGAGGGACAGAGAGCTACAGTGAGGGAAACTGACAGTGTGCTATTCTGTTCTAAAACTATTTTGCTGAACCATATTTTCAATCCTTGAGTTGAGGGACAGAGAGCTACAGTGAGGGAAAGTGTCAGTGTGCTATTGTGTTCTAAAACTATTTTGCTGAACCATATTTTCAATCCTTGAGTTGAGGGACAGAGAGGTACAGTGAGTGAAACTGACAGTGTGCTATTCTGTTCTAAATCAATTTTGCTGTTCCATATTTTCAATCCTTGAGTTGAGGGACAGAGAGCTACAGTGAGGGAAACTGACAGTGTGCTATTCTGTTCTAAAACTATTTTGCTGAACCATATTTTCAATCCTTGAGTTGAGGGACAGAGAGCTACAGTGAGGGAAAGTGTCAGTGTGCTATTGTGTTCTAAAACTATTTTGCTGAACCATATTTTCAATCCTTGAGTTGAGGGACAGAGAGGTACAGTGAGTGAAACTGACAGTGTGCTATTCTGTTCTAAATCAATTTTGCTGTTCCATATTTTCAATCCTTGAGTTGAGGGACAGAGAGGTACAGTGAGGGAAACTGACAGTGTGCTATTCTGTTCTAAAACTATTTTGCTGAACCATATTTTCAATCCTTGAGTTGAGGGACAGAGAGCTACAGTGAGGGAAAGTGTCAGTGTGCTATTGTGTTCTAAAACTATTTTGCTGAACCATATTTTCAATCCTTGAGTTGACGGACAGAGAGGTACAGTGAGTGAAACTGACAGTGTGCTATTCTGTTCTAAATCAATTTTGCTGTTCCATATTTTCAATCCTTGAGTTGAGGGACAGAGAGGTACAGTGAGGGAAACTGACAGTGTGCTATTCTGTTCTAAAACTATTTTGCTGAACCATATTTTCAATCCTTGAGTTGAGGGACAGAGAGCTACAGTGAGGGAAAGTGTCAGTGTGCTATTGTGTTCTAAAACTATTTTGCTGAACCATATTTTCAATCCTTGAGTTGAGGGACAGAGAGGTACAGTGAGTGAAACTGACAGTGTGCTATTCTGTTCTAAAACTATTTTGCTGAACCATATTTTCAATCCTTGAGTTGAGGGACAGAGAGCTACAGTGAGGGAAAGTGTCAGTGTGCTATTGTGTTCTAAAACTATTTTGCTGAACCATATTTTCAATCCTTGAGTTGAGGGACAGAGAGGTACAGTGAGTGAAACTGACAGTGTGCTATTCTGTTCTAAATCAATTTTGCTGTTCCATATTTTCAATCCTTGAGTTGAGGGACAGAGAGGTACAGTGAGGGAAACTGACAGTGTGCTATTCTGTTCTAAAACTATTTTGCTGAACCATATTTTCAATCCTTGAGTTGAGGGACAGAGAGCTACAGTGAGGGAAAGTGTCAGTGTGCTATTGTGTTCTAAAACTATTTTGCTGAACCATATTTTCAATCCTTGAGTTGAGGGACAGAGAGGTACAGTGAGTGAAACTGACAGTGTGCTATTCTGTTCTAAATCAATTTTGCTGTTCCATATTTTCAATCCTTGAGTTGAGGGACAGAGAGGTACAGTGAGGGAAACTGACAGTGTGCTATTCTGTTCTAAAACTATTTTGCTGAACCATATTTTCAATCCTTGAGTTGAGGGACAGAGAGCTACAGTGAGGGAAAGTGTCAGTGTGCTATTGTGTTCTAAAACTATTTTGCTGAACCATATTTTCAATCCTTGAGTTGACGGACAGAGAGGTACAGTGAGTGAAACTGACAGTGTGCTATTCTGTTCTAAATCAATTTTGCTGTTCCATATTTTCAATCCTTGAGTTGAGGGACAGAGAGGTACAGTGAGGGAAACTGACAGTGTGCTATTCTGTTCTAAAACTATTTTGCTGAACCATATTTTCAATCCTTGAGTTGAGGGACAGAGAGCTACAGTGAGGGAAAGTGTCAGTGTGCTATTGTGTTCTAAAACTATTTTGCTGAACCATATTTTCAATCCTTGAGTTGAGGGACAGAGAGGTACAGTGAGTGAAACTGACAGTGTGCTATTCTGTTCTAAATCAATTTTGCTGTTCCATATTTTCAATCCTTGAGTTGAGGGACAGAGAGGTACAGTGAGGGAAACTGACAGTGTGCTATTCTGTTCTAAAACTATTTTGCTGAACCATATTTTCAATCCTTGAGTTGAGGGACAGAGAGCTACAGTGAGGGAAAGTGTCAGTGTGCTATTGTGTTCTAAAACTATTTTGCTGAACCATATTTTCAATCCTTGAGTTGAGGGACAGAGAGGTACAGTGAGTGAAACTGACAGTGTGCTATTCTGTTCTAAATCAATTTTGCTGTTCCATATTTTCAATCCTTGAGTTGAGGGACAGAGAGCTACAGTGAGGGAAACTGACAGTGTGCTATTCTGTTCTAAAACTATTTTGCTGAACCATATTTTCAATCCTTGAGTTGAGGGACAGAGAGCTACAGTGAGGGAAAGTGTCAGTGTGCTATTGTGTTCTAAAACTATTTTGCTGAACCATATTTTCAATCCTTGAGTTGAGGGACAGAGAGGTACAGTGAGTGAAACTGACAGTGTGCTATTCTGTTCTAAATCAATTTTGCTGTTCCATATTTTCAATCCTTGAGTTGAGGGACAGAGAGGTACAGTGAGGGAAACTGACAGTGTGCTATTCTGTTCTAAAACTATTTTGCTGAACCATATTTTCAATCCTTGAGTTGAGGGACAGAGAGCTACAGTGAGGGAAAGTGTCAGTGTGCTATTGTGTTCTAAAACTATTTTGCTGAACCATATTTTCAATCCTTGAGTTGACGGACAGAGAGGTACAGTGAGTGAAACTGACAGTGTGCTATTCTGTTCTAAATCAATTTTGCTGTTCCATATTTTCAATCCTTGAGTTGAGGGACAGAGAGGTACAGTGAGGGAAACTGACAGTGTGCTATTCTGTTCTAAAACTATTTTGCTGAACCATATTTTCAATCCTTGAGTTGAGGGACAGAGAGCTACAGTGAGGGAAAGTGTCAGTGTGCTATTGTGTTCTAAAACTATTTTGCTGAACCATATTTTCAATCCTTGAGTTGAGGGACAGAGAGGTACAGTGAGTGAAACTGACAGTGTGCTATTCTGTTCTAAAACTATTTTGCTGAACCATATTTTCAATCCTTGAGTTGAGGGACAGAGAGCTACAGTGAGGGAAAGTGTCAGTGTGCTATTGTGTTCTAAAACTATTTTGCTGAACCATATTTTCAATCCTTGAGTTGAGGGACAGAGAGGTACAGTGAGTGAAACTGACAGTGTGCTATTCTGTTCTAAATCAATTTTGCTGTTCCATATTTTCAATCCTTGAGTTGAGGGACAGAGAGCTACAGTGAGGGAAAGTGTCAGTGTGCTATTGTGTTCTAAAACTATTTTGCTGAACCATATTTTCAATCCTTGAGTTGAGGGACAGAGAGGTACAGTGAGTGAAACTGACAGTGTGCTATTCTGTTCTAAATCAATTTTGCTGTTCCATATTTTCAATCCTTGAGTTGAGGGACAGAGAGGTACAGTGAGGGAAACTGACAGTGTGCTATTCTGTTCTAAATCAATTTTGCTGTTCCATATTTTCAATCCTTGAGTTGAGGGACAGAGAGGTACAGTGAGGGAAACTGACAGTGTGCTATTCTGTTCTAAAACTATTTTGCTGTTCCATATTTTCAATCCTTGAGTTGAGGGACAGAGAGCTATAGTGAGGGAAAGTGTCAGTGTGCTATTGTGTTCTAAAACTATTTTGCTGAACCATATTTTCAATCCTTGAGTTGAGGGACAGAGAGCTACAGTGAGGAAAAGTGTCAGTGTGCTATTGTGTTCTAAAACTATTTTGCTGAACCATATTTTCAATCCTTGAGTTGAGGGACAGAGAGCTACAGTGAGGGAAAGTGTCAGTGTGCTATTGTGTTCTAAAACTATTTTGCTGAACCATATTTTCAATCCTTGAGTTGAGGGACAGAGAGCTACAGTGAGGGAAACTGACAGTGTGCTATTCTGTTCTAAAACTATTTTGCTGAACCATATTTTCAATCCTTGAGTTGAGGGACAGAGAGCTACAGTGAGGGAAAGTGTCAGTGTGCTATTGTGTTCTAAAACTATTTTGCTGAACCATATTTTCAATCCTTGAGTTGAGGGACAGAGAGCTACAGTGAGGGAAAGTGTCAGTGTGCTATTGTGTTCTAAAATTATTTTGCTGAACCATATTTTCAATCCTTGAGTTGAGGGACAGAGAGGTACAGTGAGTGAAACTGACAGTGTGCTATTCTGTTCTAAATCAATTTTGCTGTTCCATATTTTCAATCCTTGAGTTGAGGGACAGAGAGCTACAGTGAGGGAAACTGACAGTGTGCTATTCTGTTCTAAAACTATTTTGCTGAACCATATTTTCAATCCTTGAGTTGAGGGACAGAGAGCTACAGTGAGGGAAAGTGTCAGTGTGCTATTGTGTTCTAAAACTATTTTGCTGAACCATATTTTCAATCCTTGAGTTGAGGGACAGAGAGGTACAGTGAGTGAAACTGACAGTGTGCTATTCTGTTCTAAATCAATTTTGCTGTTCCATATTTTCAATCCTTGAGTTGAGGGACAGAGAGCTACAGTGAGGGAAACTGACAGTGTGCTATTCTGTTCTAAAACTATTTTGCTGTTCCATATTTTCAATCCCTGAGTTGAGGGACAGAGAAGGACACTCGTAGAAATTATCAGTGTGCTATTCTGTGCTAAATCTTGTTTGTAGGGAGGGACAGAGTAGGACAGTGAGGGAAAGTGTCAGTGTGCTATTCTGTTCTAAAACTTTTTTGCTGAACCATATTTTCAATCCTTGTGTTTAGGGACAGAGAAGGATAGGCAGGGGACAGTGTCAGTGTCATTGTTGCTAAGCCTCCTGCACAATATACACCTGAAGGTAGCCCTTATTGCTGTTTTTCCCATCTCCCTGCAGGCCATCCATTAAAATGTCTGGAAGGCAACCAAGGAGAGGCAGACAGTCAGGAGGCAAAAAAAGAGGGCAAGCAGGCTCTGTGTCTGGGGGCAACAGTGCTGGTCGTGTACGCGGTGCATTGTCATCAGCACATGGCCATGGGACACGCTTGTCCTTGTTTTCGGCAGCTGGACATGTTGAGCCACATCATGCCGAAGACTTGGTAGAGTGGATGACCAAGCCCACCTCATCCTCCTCATCCTCTCTCACCCAGGCTCAGGGTAGTGGCAAAGCAGCTGCCAAAGCGTCCTCTTCTCTGGTATCATTATCTTCATTAGTCAATCCTTCCCTAGACCCACCATGCCCTCCTCCTGAGGAGTCCCCCGAACTGTTTGAGCACAGTGTTGGGTACATGCTCCAGGAGGATGCCCAGCGTTTGGAAGGATCTGATGATGATACCCAGCTAGAGGAAGGCAGCAGCGTGAGAGCAGAGAGAGGGGATGCTCAAGAAGGACACCAATCTGGCAGTCATGTTCCAGCAGCTGCAGCATACTGCCAGATTGGCTCCAGTGATGAGGAGGGAGGGGATGATGAGGTCACTGACTCCACGTGGGTGCCTAATAGGAGAGAGGAGGAGGAGGAGGATGAGGAGGAGGCACATCTCCAACGAGGCAGGATGCCCTTGAGTGGCCAGCGTATGGGCAGCACACCGACGGAATCACACCGCAGAGCTCCGCCTGTGCAGGGCGCTGCCTCTGCCCGTCATTCAAAAAGTTCTTTGGTGTGGGCCTTTTTTGAGGCGAGTGCATCAGATCGCACAGCTGCTGTTTGCAACATATGTCTCAAGCGTATATCGTGTGGCCAAAACATCAGCCGCTTGGGCACCACATGCTTGATCAGACATATGTTGACCTGCCATGCAGCTCGTTGGCAAGCCTACCTTAAAGACCCACACCAAAGAACAAAGCTGACCTCTTCTTGCACCGCATCAGCTGGGATCTCCAACCCCACTATACCTTCACTCCTCTCTGAAACCTGCTCTGAGAGGAATGAAGGTGTAGAATTAGGTGTGTCACAGGCAAGTACTTGCGGGCACTCTGCTAGCAGTACACCAACGTCCGAATCTAGCAGGCAAATTTCCCTGCCCCAGCTGCTGGACCGTCGAAAGAAGTTCACTCCCAGCCATCCACATGCCCAGCGTTTGAATGCTAGCTTGGCTAAATTGCTAGCGCTTCAACTGCTGCCTTTTCAGTTGGTAGACTCGGCCCCCTTCCGTGAGTTTGTGCAATGTGCGGTTCCTCAGTGGCAGGTTCCCAAACGACACTTTTTCGCACGGAAGGCTATTCCGGCTCTCTACAGGCATGTGGAAGGCAATGTCTTGGCCTCGCTGGACAGGGCGGTCAGCGGTAAGGTGCATATTACCGCTGACTCATGGTCCAGCAGGCATGGACAGGGACGTTACCTTTCTTTCACGGCCCATTGGGTCACTCTTTTGGCAGCTGGGAAGGATGCAGGACAAGGTGCAGTAGTGTTGGAGGTTGTTCCACCCCCACGCCTCCAAAATGCTACTACTGGTTGTGACACACCTCTCTCCTCCACCCCCTCCTCTTCTTCTTCCTCCATGGCCTCTTCCTGTGGTTTGTCCTCGGAACCAGCGGTGCTCCGTAGGCGTTCAAGGGGCTACGCAAGTACGCAGGCAAAAAGATGCCATGCCGTGCTTGCGCTGGTGTGTTTGGGGGACAGGAGCCACACTGGGGCAGAGGTCCTGTCTGCTCTGCAGGGGCAGGCCGAGAGGTGGTTGACGCCATGCCAGCTTAAGCCAGGAATGGTGGTTTGCGACAATGGCACCAACCTCCTCTCCGCCCTCCGACAGGGACAACTGACCCATGTGCCCTGTATGGCTCACGTCCTTAACCTGGTGGTGCAGCGGTTCTTGGGCAGGTACCCGGGCTTATAGGATGTCCTGAGGCAGGCCAGGAAAGTCTGTGTGCATTTCCGCAGATCTTATAATGCCAGTGCTCGCCTGGCTGAGCTTCAAAAGGAGTTGAACCTGCCCAAGAACCGCCTTATATGTGACATGCCCACCAGGTGGAACTCAACGTTGGCCATGCTGCAGCGGCTGCACACGCAGCAGAGGGCCATCAATGAGTACCTGTGCGACTACGGCACCAGGACAGGGTCAGGGGAGCTCGGGTTTTTTTCACCACGCCAGTGGGGCATGATCAGGGATGCATGCACTGTCCTGGCACCATTTGAGGAGGCCACGAGGATGGTGAGCAGTGACAGTGCATGCATCAGTGACACTGTACCTCTTGTCCACCTGTTGGAGCACACGCTGCGTGGAATAATGGACAGGGCACTTGAGGCAGAACAGAGGCAGGAAGAGGAGGACTTCCTTGCCTCTCAAGGCCCCCTTTACCCAGACAGTGTTCCTTCTGTCCCACCCATCGCACAGGAAGAGGAGGAGGAGGAGGAGGAGGAGGATTGTGTCAGCATGGAGGTGGAGGCTGGCACTCAGCATCATCAGCAGCAGTCTTTTAGGGATGATTTACAGTCCCAAGAAACCAGTGGACTTGTACGTGGCTGGGAGGAGGTGGCTGCGGATCATGTCGTCCTTAGTGACCCAGAGGACTCCGGACTGAATGCCTCAGCTAACCTACACTGCATGGCCTCTCTGATCCTGCAAAGTCTGCGGAAGGATCCTCGTATTCTTCGGATCAAGGAGAGGGACCATTACTGGCTGGCCACTCTCCTTGATCCACGGTACAAGGGTAAGGTTGCGGACCTTATCGTACCGTCGCAGAGGGAGCAGAGGATGAGACAACTCCGGGAGGCCTTGCAGAAAGGTCTGTGCAACGCGTTCCCAGAGACTGGGAGGTTACAAACTCCTGGTCCTGGACAACGAGTTGCTGAGGCTTCGGGCAGTCAAAGAAGGAGCGGTGGGGAAGGTGGCCGTCTGACCGATGCGTTCAGACAATTCTTTAGTCCGCAGCCCCAAAGTATGATCGGTTCCAGCAACCATCGCCAGCGTCTGATATACATGGTGCAGGAATACCTAGGGGCAAGGTCAGACTTGGACACCTTCCCCACCGAAAATCCTCTGGCTTACTGGGTCTTGAGGATGGATCACTGGCCAGAGCTTGCACAGTATGCAATTGAGCTACTGGCCTGTCCTGCATCCAGCGTTCTTTCAGAACGCACATTCAGTGCTGCTGGAGGATTTGTCACGGATCACAGGGTGCGCCTGTCCACTGACTCGGTTGATCGACTGACTTTCATCAAGATGAATCAGTCTTGGATCACCACCAGCTACCACACACCAGATGCTGATATAACAGACTAATTGATTTTAAAATGTCACATCCCTTCAAGACTGATGCTGATGCTGAGTGCCTGTCCTGTTATGTTGTCTGGCTATCCTCCTCCTCCTCCTCAATGATACGATTAACGATGATAGCTTGGAAGATCATTTTGGTTTATGGGTGACGCCACCAGTGGCTAAGGCCCAATTTTTCAGCCCCTGTTTAACAGGGGCGTGTAATTAAAATTTTTGATGCAATACTTTGCAACAGGCCTCATTGCTGTGCTCCAAGTACAGTATCTGTGAGGGGTTGCAGTGTTGTGCCACCAGTGCCTAAGGCCCAATTTTTCAGCCCCTGTTCAACAGGGGCATGCAATTATAATTATTGATCTAATAATTCACAGCAGGGCCCATTGCTGCGCCCACCAAGAGTAACTGTCAGGCCTTACAGTGTTGTGGCACCAGCAACACCATCACCACCACCACCAAAGGCCCAGTTTTTCAGCCCCTGTTCAACAGGGGCATGCAATTATAATTATTGATCTAATAATTCACAGCAGGGACCATTGCTGCGCCCACCAAGAGTAACTGTCAGGCCTTACAGTGTTGTGGCACCAGCACCACCATCAAAGGCCCAATTTTTACTACCACTGATCAACAATTATATGTTATTACAATTCCTGATATTATACTTGACAGCAGGGCGTTCCAGCACCCACCAAGAATAACTGTGAGTGCTTTCAGTGTTGTGCCAACACCAACACCTAAGGGGCCAATTTCTGCAGAGTATATACGGAAGGTCCCTACTTTCAAACATCCAACTTACAAACTACTACTACTTGCAAACGGAAGAAGACAACAGGAAGTGAGAGGAAATCTACCCCTTGGAAGGAAAATTCTCTCCTGTAAGAATTAATATGGGAGAAAGGTGTCTCCTCTCTACTGATGCTTTATCACCAATCCTTGTTTCAATACAAACACCACATTTCAAAAACAGTTGTCATTGGGACGCAAAGTGAGGTGAAATGTTCCGAACAGGGGCACAGACAGCAAAAAAAATGTGACAGGGGTGATAACCGTTCCCTATGTTTTCCAAAAAGCTAAAAAAAAGGAATTTGGCATGGAGCTACACTTAAACAATGCAGCTGTTCAAAATTACAAACAGATTCTACATAAGAACAAACCTACAGTCCCTGTATTGTATGCACCGCCTGTATACGGCTGTTCAGAGTATATAGGGGCTTTTTTATTTTGTGTGCGGGGTTCCCCTTAATATCCATACAAGACCCAAAGGGGCTGGTAATGGGCTGGGGTAGGGGGGGGGGGGTTGATGGGGTAGCTATGCCATTTTTCCTAAAGATTTTCATCCATATTACCGGGACCAGACATTGCATTAAAGCCGCAAGCAGTTTTAAATGGCTTTTTTTCCTTTAGAAATGTTATTTTGTGCAGGGACAGTTCTAAACACGGGAAACACGTGGCACTTCACAGGCATACTTTAGACACCCCCCAGGTACAATATTTAAAGGAATATTTGACTTTTTTTTTTCACTTTATGCATCATTAAAATGACTGCTCCCGGAAAACGTCCGTTTTTAAAACTTCTTTTTGCATTGATACATGTCCCCTGGTGCAGAACCCGGGTTCCCAAACTCTGTTTCGGACAATAACATGGATAATAGTCGTTATAATTAGCACTTTAGAATCCGAACGTTCGCATCCATTGTATTTAATAGGGTTCTAATGTTCGCGCAAACTTTCGGTCCGTTCGCGGGTTCTGGTGCGAACCGAACCCGGGGGTGTTCGGCTCATCACTACTAAACATACACTTACACCAGAAAATGGATCATTCCCTTAACATCCTTTACTCTTCTCCCCTCTCTTCTATCTCTTTTAGTTTATCTACATGGTCTCTATGATATATCTTACTCCCCTTCCTCCCTTTTTCCCCCTTTCCTTCTCCCCTTCTCTCCTCCCCCTCCTTCCCCCTTTTCCCCCTCCCCCCCTCCTCCCAATCCTCCACCCTCCGCTACCTCCCTTCTCCTCCTTCCCTCCACCAACTCACAAATCTATCCTTTTAACTTTTGGTGCCTAGTGCCCTCTTTCCCATCACCTATTCTACCCTTCCCCTCCCTTTTTCCCTTTTAGGTTCGCTATCAAGTATTCTGTGTTATCATTAATTTATGAGGAGTCACGAGTGCCACTCTCTGGCTCCAAGGGAAAAAAAAAAAGAAAGAAGAAAAAAAAAAAAAAAAACACATAGAAAAGGAAAAAACAACTTTCTCCACCTATTCTCATTTCAAATTGAAAAAAAAAACAACGTGCCTGACTTACCCCTTTTTTCTTCTTTTCCCCCTTCTCTCCCCTCCTCTTCCTTCCCTTTTGCCCCACCCTACCTCCCTCTTTCAACATCCCCCCACCCCTTTTTATACAACTTCCGTGACTTTTGTGTTTAAATGGGAGGACCCGGGTAACATGCAGGAGGGGGGGATTTTATCTTTTCTCTTCCCTCTTTCCCAATCCTCAACCCTCCGCTATCTCCCTTCCCCTCCTTCCCCCCACCAACTCACAAATCTATCCTTTGGACTTGTAGTGCCTAGTGCCCTCTTTCCCATCCCTTATTTTACCCTTCCCCTCCCTTTTCCCTTTTAAGTTCACTATCAAGTGTTCTATGTTATTAATAAAGAGAGAGAAAAAAAACAAAAAAAACAACTCTCTCCACCTATTCTCATTTCGAATTGGAAAAAAACAACGTGCCCTACTTACCCCTTTTTTCTCTTTTCCTTCTTTTCTCTTTTCCCCTTTCCCTCCCCTCTTCCCTCCTCTTCCCTTCCCCTCTCCTTTATTTATCCTACCCTACTTCCCTCTTTCAACAACCTCCCCCCCACCCCTTTTTATACAACTTCCGTGACCTTTGTGTTTTAATGGGAGAGCCCGGGTGACACGCAGGAAGAAAAGAAGGGAGAAAAGAAAAAAAAATTCACAGGGAGTCCCTCCAAAATACCATTAGGTGCTACCCTCTCTTCTCATATACCCTTCATGTACCGACGAGTGTCTAAACTCCTCCCATCCCTTCCAGACTTCAGTAAATTCAGTTTTAGAATCCTTATGTATATATGTTACTTCTTCCATATATCTTATCTTATCTACTTCCCTCAACCATTCCTGTATCGTTGGGGCCTGCTTCATCCTCCATTGTCTTGGAATTAATATCTTTGCTGAATTCAGTAAAATCGGGATGATTGTTGCTCTATATTTCTTCCTTGGGGTATTTGTTGCATGAAACAAACATTGCCATGGGTCTAAGCTAATTTCCGTCCCGCTGATCATCTTAATTAGGTCTAGTATTTCCTCCCAGTATGGTAGGATCTTGGGGCACTGCCACCATATGTGGGCATGAGTTCCCTCTTCCCACATTCCCTCCAGCATAAGGATGGTGTCTAGGGATTTATTTTATGTAATTTTACTGGGACATAGTACCACTTAGTTAATAATTTATAGTTCATTTCTTTTATCCATGCGTCCCCAGACGTGGAATGAACATAGTCTAAAACTCTACCCCTCATTATCTCTGGCAATGGGAGATTTAGTTCCAGCTCCCAACCTACCGTTGGACACACAGATCCTCCATCTGGGTATGTTATTAACATTTTATATATGCTAGAAATCCCATACTTATCTATCCCTCCTTGATCTGCCAGTTTTTTCCATACATTCATGCTACCTGTCCCCCGAAGGGGTTTTGGGAGGGACTCTACAAAATGTTGCAATTGTTTATATCTCCAGACATCCCATGGGGTTGTCCCATATCTTTCACGTAGTTCCGAAAGGGAGCAAAGAGCGTTCCCTTTCATAACATCCCTTAATCTCAGAAAGGTCGATGTAGTCCATTTTAAGTATAACTTATTGTCTTTCCCCGGTGGGAAATAATTATTTCCTGTTAGAGACATTAAAGGGCTATTATATTGTCCCTGTATATTTTTAAACAAATTATCCCACATTCTCAATGCTTCTAGTGTAATTGGTGCCACATCAGCTAGGGAGCCTCTGTACTGCCTTGGGATCCAAATTGTTTGTCCCAGCTTCAGTTTAGTAATAATATTCTCCAGTTCCACCCATTTTTTCTGTCGAGGAGCATGTACCCAGTCCATGGTCCTCCGCAAAATTGCTGCCTCATGGTATTTTTTGAGGTCAGGGAGGAGTAGGCCTCCCTTCTCTTTGGATCTAGTCAGACTCTTATAGGAAACACGGTTACTTCTATTGTTCCACACAAATCTTTGTATTATTGATCTCAAGGTTTTAAAAAACGCCACTGGGATATTAATTGGGAGACTCTGAAAAATATACAGAGCTTTTGGTAGAATCATCATTTTAATCACGCTTTTTCTGCCAAACCATGACAGTCTATGCGCGGGGTATCCTTTCAATTCACTTTTAATTTTATTCAGCAAAGGCATATATTTATCTTGATATAAATCTAATCTAGATTTCGACAGGAATACTCCCAAATACTTCAGTCCTCTTTGTTTCCACGTAAAGGGATACAATTTCTTAAGATCTCTACTTTCAATCGAAGGGACTGAAATATTTAATATCTCTGTTTTTTCCATATTTATTTTTAGGTTTAATACCCTCCCATAGTTTCTCAATTCTTCCATAATTTTTGGGAGAGTCTGCCTAGGGTTTGTTACATAGATCATAATGTCATCTGCAAAAGCGGATAACTTATGTTCTTGATCCCCAACCTCTATGCCTTGAATCTCCTGGTTGGCTCTTATAGATGCTAGAAAGGGTTCTAATGAGATCACAAAGAGTAAGGGAGACAATGGACACCCCTGACGTGTACCACTGAAAAGTTGGAAACTTTCTGAAAGGGTTCCGTTTACTTGGATTTGAGCCGTAGGGCTGGAGTACAAGGCCTCTATCCATTTAAGCATACGGGGTCCCATGTCAAATTTATATAAAGTCTGCAGCATAAAGTCCCAATCCAGAAAAACAAACAAGGCGCCTCTAAGTGCAGAAGTATAAAACTTTTAATATCCCCTAAAAGGGTTAAAAACACTTACAAGATAGTGGATGAAACAGGCATGTAGTAGGTAAGTGCGTCCAGGAGATGTTCCAGTGGCAGGGCAGTCCCAGTCTCTGATGTTAAAGCTTCCAGGAAAGTCCACGATAACAGCTGATTGTGCTGTGAATGTTCAGAGGACACAGTAACGCTGGAGCCTGGGGATGATGTCAGAGGAAGCGAGACAGAAACCAGCATGGAACACGAACAGGAAGTGGACAGGAAGTGTGTCATGGAGGCGGGATGCGTTTCGGAACAGCTCATTGGTTCCTTCTTCAGCCAGTGACCTGGTCACTGGCTGAAGAAGGAACCAATGAGCTGTTCCGAAACGCGTCCCGCCTCCATGACACACGTCCTGTCCACTTCCTGTTCGTGTTCCATGCTGGTTTCTGTCTCGCTTCCTCTGACATCATCCCCAGGCTCCAGCGTTACTGTGTCCTCTGAACATTCACAGCACAATCAGCTGTTATCGTGGACTTTCCTGGAAGCTTTAACATCAGAGACTGGGACTGCCCTGCCACTGGAACATCTCCTGGACGCACTTACCTACTACATGCCTGTTTCATCCACTATCTTGTAAGTGTTTTTAACCCTTTTAGGGGATATTAAAAGTTTTATACTTCTGCACTTAGAGGCGCCTTGTTTGTTTTTCTGTTTCCATTAGAGATTGCTTGTCTCCCTGAGTGCTGCCTAAAGTGTGTGAAGATTTGCTACCCTCTCCAACACAGACCTTATCTGTCAGGATTCAAATGCTTGGAGCGCCCTGGATATACACATTTTTCTAAAGTCCCAATCCAGCCTATCAAAAGCCTTCTCGGCGTCTATTGACAGGAACAGGGTTGGCTTTTTACCCTTCTTAGCTTAATGTATTAGGAGAATTGTTTTTAATATATTGTCCCTGGTCTCCCTTCCTGGGACAAAACCTGCCTGATCTTTCTCTATACATTCTGGCATATACAGCTTTAGTCTCCCGGCCAATATCCTCGCGTAAATTTTTACGTCCTCATTTATCAGGGATATTGGCCTAAAGCTTGAGCACATTGTGGGGTCTTTTCCTTCTTTTGCTAGAAGAGATATATAAGCACCCAAGGCTTCCCCTCGCATCCCAAGGCCCCTCCCTATTGAATTCATATATGAGTGATACTGGGGAGTCAAGATTCCAATGAATTTTTTAAAATATAGGGCGGTGTAGCCATCCGGCCTGGGGCTTTTTCCTCCTTTACTGTTTTTAATTGCCTGCTCTATTTCTTCTTTAGAGATATCGCTATCCAGTATCCTTGAGTCTTCTTCTAATATTTCAGGCAATTTTATTCCCCTTAACCACTTAAGCCCCGGACCATTTGGTAGCTATAGGACCAGAGGTGATTTCAGAATTTTGCACTGCGCTGCTTTAACTGTAAATTGTGCGGACATGCAATGTTGTACCCAAACAAAATTTGCGTCCTTTTCTTCCCACAAATAGAGCTTTCTTTTAATGGTATTTGATTGCCTCTGCGATTTTTATTTTTTGCGATATAAACGGAAAAAGACCGAAAATTTTGAAAAAAAATGATATTTTCTCATTTTTGTTATAAGAAAAATCAAATAAACTCAATTTTAGTCATACATTTAGGCCAAAATGTATTCAGCCACATGTCTTTAGTAAAAAAAATGTCAATAAGCGTATATTTATTGGTTTGCGCAAAAGTTATAGCGTTTACAAACTAGGGTACATTTTCTGGAATTTACACAGCTTTTAATTTATGACTGCCTATCTCATTTCTTGAGGTGCTAAAATGGCAGGGCAGTACAAACCCCCCCAAATGACCCCATTTTGGAAAGTAGACATCCCAAGGAAATTGCTGAGAGGCATGTTGAGCCCATTGAATATTTTTTTTTGCCTCAAGTGATTGAATAATGACTAAAAAAATAAAAAAATAAATAAATTACAAAAAGTTGTCACTAAATGATATATTGCTCACACATGCCATAGTTATATGTGGAATTGCACCCCAAAATACATTTTGCTGCTTCTCCTGAGTACGGGGATACCACATGTGTGGGACTTTTTGGGAGCCTAGCTGCGTACGGGCCCCCGGAAACCAAGCACCGCCTTCAGGATTTCTAAGGGCGCAAATTTTTGATTTCACTCCTCACTACCTATCACAGTTTTGAAGGCCATAAAATGCCAAAATAGTACAAACCCCCCCCAAATGACCCCATTTTAGAAAGTAGACACCCCAAGGAAATTGCTGAAAGGCCTGTTGAGCCCATTGAATATTTTTTTGTCCCAAGTGATTGAATAATGACAAAAAAAAATAAAAAATTACAAAAAGTTGTCACTAAATGATATATTGCTCACACATGCCATGGTTATATGTGGAATTACACCCCAAAATACATTTTGCTGCTTCTCCTGAGTACGGGGATACCACATGTGTGGGACTTTTTAGGAGCCTAGCTGCGTACGGGACCCCGAAAACCAAGCACCGCCTTCAGGATTTCTAGGCACAAATTTTTGATTTCACTCCTCACTACCTATCACAGTTTCGAAGGCCATAAAATGGCAAAATAGCACAAACCCCCCCCCAAATGACCCCATTTTGGAAAGTAGACACCCCAAGCTATTTGCTGAGAGGCATGGTGAGTATTTTACAGCTCTCATTTGTTTTTGAAAATGAAGAAAGACATTTTTTTTTTTTTTTTCAATTTTCAAAACTTTGTGACAAAAAGCGAGATCTGCAAAATACTCACAATACCTCTCAGCAAATAGCTTTGGGTGTCTACTTTCCAAAATGGGGTCATTTGGGGGGTTTTGTGCCATCTGGGCACTCCATGGCCTCCGAAACTGTGATAGGCAGTGAGAAGTGAAATCAAAAATTTACACCCTTAGAAAGCCTGAAGGCGGTGCTTGGTTTTTGGGGTCCCGTACACGGCTAGGCTCCCAAACAGTCTCACACATGTGGTATCCCCGTACTCAGGAGAAGCAACAGAATGTATTTTGGGGTGTAATTCCACATATGCCCTTGGCATGTGTGACAGCAGGAAGGTAAAGTCACCTGGTTGCATCCAGGGGGGTAGATATATTTCGCCCAGATTCAGGCTTTACGCCGACTTATACAACTAGGTGGAGAGTTGTATAAGGCTAGTGGGCTCATGGATGACTCATACCTCTAGGGAGAGTGTGGGGCGTCGTGCAGACAGAGATGAGGAGACCAGCTGAACCTTGTCAGCTCATTTAGGCCTCTATAAGAACTCCCAGCTTCATTAGATGTTAGCTCATGCCTGGAACCAGACCTGTGTGGACTGTCTAGGGAGAGTGAACCCCTGTGCGGTGAGAAAAAGCCTGTGTGGCTATTTGCTTGGACATTTAAAACCAGGGACTTAGGGACTAGGACAGCACTAGGCTGATCCCAGTTGTTAGTTAGGAAACCTGTATGTTTAGTCAGAGGTCAAGTTGACCAGGATTTATTTTATTTATGTTTCTTTTGCTTTGCTGTGTTTTGTCACTGTAAATAGAAAATAAACCGCACCTTTTTGATTTTGAAAACCACAACCTCCGTTTGCTGGGCCTGTTTTTGTCTGGGGAGCCCATCCCGGGGGTCACACACACCCGCTGCCGAGCTAACCCCCTCACAGTTGGTGGAGAACCAGTGGCAGTTTTTTTTAAGCCAGCATGGAGGAGATACTGAAACAGCTGGCTCTAGCAAATGCCAATCAACAGCAGACAAATGCAGGTTTGCAAAGGAGCCTTGCAGCCCAGCAGCAAGCTCATCAACAGAGCCTTGCAGCCCAGCAGCAAGCTCACCAACAGAGTCTGGAAGCTCAGCAACAAGCCCAGCAGCAATCTGAGGCCCGCTTCATAGACCTGTTACAGAAGCAAGAGCAGAGACTACAACAAATGGAAGCAGTAATGCAGCAACGTCCGCAGACCAGTGAGGAAAGCCGTCCCACTAATACCGCGTCCTTTGGGGTGAGTCGTTTATTGACAAAAATGACTGGAGAGGATGATCCAGAGGTATTTTTGACCACATTTGAAAGGACCGCTGAAAGAGAAAAGTGGCCTGAGGAGCAGTGGGCTGGACTGGTGGCTCCTCTGTTAACTGGTGAATCGCAGAAAGCTTACTATGACCTAGAGCCTAACCAAGCAAAAGACTATGTGATGCTAAAAGCTGAAATTTTGGCAAGGCTGGGTGTCACCCAGGCTGTCCGGGCTCAGCGTGTGCATAACTGGACTTTCCAGCTTGGAAAACCCCCCAGGTCTCAAATGTATGATCTCATTCACCTGAGCAGAAAGTGGCTACAGCCAGAGACTTTGTCCGCACCAAAGATTGTGGAACGTGTTGTAATGGATCGGTTTTTGAGAGCTCTTCCTACTGCCATCCAAAAGTGGGTAAGCCATGGAGACCCAGAAACGGCCGGTAAACTTGTGGATCGGGTAGAGAGATACTTGGCTGCAGAGAACCTGACGGCCTCTTCCAGAGACACTCAGACTTTCCACCCTAAGACCAGACCATCCCCAGGGGCGGATAAGAGGATTCCAAGGGGTGAGGGTGGAGAGAGTGAGAGGGTGGGAGCTCTACCCCAAGTTTGGCGAGAACAGCCTGGGAAATCAGCGGCTCAAGAGGCGGCAAGAAGGATCGTTTGCTACCGCTGCCGGCAAGCGGGACATATTGCAGCCAATTGCCCGGTTGTGGAGGAACCCATGCAGTGTGACTTTCTGACGGGCAGACGTCAGTCGCTGTGTGCAACAGTCGCATGCACTGCCATTCGAGGAACTGAGAAACATTTATGCAAAATGTGTGTTAATGGTAGAAATGTTGTGGTATTGCTGGATTCAGGTAGCCTTGTGACCCTGATAAAGGCTGAGTTAGTTAAAACAGAGGTCTTTGGGAATAGCAAGGTAGCTGTTATTTGTGTGCATGGGGACACCCGAGAGTATCCAGTGACTACAGTGTGTTTCGAGACCCCCAAAGGTACCCTCTCTCATCCAGTGGGCTTAGTATCTCAGTTACCGCATGACGCCATTGTGGGAAGGGATTTTCCGAAGTTCTGGGAACTGTGGGATGATCCTGAGCCCCCCACTGGTGCCCCTATGTACCAGGAATGTGATAGCCAGAACTCCCCTGAGAGTGGTGAGGACTCTCCGGAATTTCCCTTATCAGTATTGGCAGGGGAGACTCAAGAAACTGGAGAGGAGCCCACCTCCTCAGACGAAAACCTACCGTCTGTGGAGTTTTCTGATCTTGAGGTTCACAGGGAAAACTTTGCCACAGAACAGTTGAAAGACCCCGCCCTAATAAAGGCACGGGAAAACGTAGTGAAAATAGATGGCGAGTTAGTGAACCCAGATAATACCTGCACTTACCCATACTTCAGCGTAGAGAAGGACCTACTGTATCGGGTGGCAAAAAGGGCAGAAGAAACCGTTGAGCAGCTTGTGGTGCCCAAACCTTACAGGAAGTTGGTGTTGGAGTTGGCCCATGGGCACATTCTTGGAGGTCATCTGGGGACAGAGAAAACCCGAGAGAGGGTATTACAGAGATTCTATTGGCCGGGGGTGATGAAGGACATAGAAAATTATTGTTCCTCCTGCCCTGTGTGTCAGAGGTCGGCCCCGATGCCACATTTCCGTAGCCCGCTGGTCCCTCTACCCATCATTGAGGTCCCGTTTGAGAGGATCGCCATGGATTTGGTAGGGCCTATAATCAAGTCCGCTAGGGGGCACCAGTACATATTAGTTATAATGGACTATGCCACCCGTTATCCAGAAGCGATCCCTCTCCGAAATACCTCGGCCAAGACCATAGCCAAAGAGCTATCTCTTGTGTTTAGCCGGGTGGGTATTTGTAAAGAACTGCTTACGGACCAAGGTACACCCTTTATGTCCCGGGTTATGAAGGAGCTGTGTAAATTGTTCAAAGTGACGCAATTACGTACATCTGTGTATCACCCCCAAACCGATGGGCTGGTTGAAAGGTTCAACAAAACCCTAAAACAAATGTTGAAGAAAGTGGTGGATAGAGATGGAAAGGATTGGGACTGTCTACTTCCTTATCTGATGTTTGCTATTAGGGAGGTGCCCCAATCCTCTACGGGATTCTCCCCCTTTGAGTTACTGTATGGGAGACACCCAAGAGGGCTGTTGGATATTGCCAAGGAAACTTGGGAAAGTGAGAGTTCTCCCCACAGGAGTGTGATTGAGCATGTCGCCCTGATGCAAGACCGAATTGCACAGGTAATGCCCATCGTGAAGGAACATTTGGCCCAAGCGCAGTTAGCACAGCAGAGAGTGTACAACCGTGGAGCCAAGACCCGTACCTTTTCCCCGGGGGATAGGATACTGGTACTTGTCCCTACGGTTGAAAGTAAATTCCTTGCCAAATGGCAAGGCCCCTATGAGATAATGGAAAAAGTGAGCGAAGTGAATTACAAGGTCAGACAACCAGGAAGGCGAAAGCCCGAACAGATCTATCACGTTAATCTGTTGAAAGCCTGGAGGGATAGAGAGTCCCTAGTCGCAGACACTTGGTCACCAGCTCAAACTGGTTGCGTGATTCCTGAGGTTGGAATAGCAGCCACCTTGTCACAACCCCAACAACAGGAGGTTAAGGAGTTTGTGCTTCGCAACAAGGAGGTATTCTCTGAGCTGCCGGGACAAACATCTGGGGTAGAGCATGACATCATTACCCCGCCCGGTGAAAGGGTGAAGTTAAAACCCTATCGGATCCCAGAGGCCCGACGGGAGGCAATACGGGAGGAAGTACAGAAAATGCTGAACTTAGGGGTGATAGAGGAGTCCCAAAGTGATTGGTCTAGTCCCATTGTGTTGGTGCCTAAACCGGATGGGAGCTGGCGATTTTGTAACGATTTTCGTCAGTTGAACAAAGTTACAAAATTTGACACCTACCCCATGCCACGTATAGATGAGTTGATCGACCGGCTGGGAACAGCCCGATACATGACGACTCTTGACCTCACAAAAGGGTATTGGCAAATCCCCCTGGCCAAGTCGGCCAAAGAGAAAACCGCATTTGTAACCCCAGACGGGGCGTTCCAATATAAAAGAATGCCGTTCGGGTTACAGAATGCGCCGGCCACATTCCAGCGGAAAATGGACCAGATGCTGAGGCCCCATCGGGAGTATGCTGCGGCTTACCTGGATGACGTAATTGTCCATAGCACAGATTGGGCCTCACATCTGCCAAAAGTGCAAGCAGTCCTGGACTCTGTTCGGGAAGCGGGGTTTACGGCTAACCCCAAGAAGTGTACCATTGGGCAGGAGGAGGCCAAATATCTTGGGTACACCATTGGGAGGGGAGTAATAAAACCCCAACTCAACAAAGTCGAGGCCATCCAGAGTTGGCCACGTCCCAACAGCAAGAAGCAGGTACGAGCCTTTCTGGGAATCGCTGGGTATTATCGGCGATTCATTCCCCACTTTGCTTCTAAGGCTGTGCCCCTAACCAACCTGACGAAGGGGAAAGGGTCGGTCATGATTAAATGGACCCCCGAGGCTGAGGCAGCATTCCAATTCTTGAAACAAGCCTTATGTAGCCAGCCAGTGTTGTACTCACCCGACTTCTCTAAAGACTTTGTCGTACAAAGTGATGCGTCAGATGTGGGGTTAGGAGCAGTATTGTCCCAGGTCTGGAACGGGGAAGAGCACCCAGTCATTTACCTCAGCAGGAAGTTGAAGTCCCATGAGGTAAATTACGCCACCGTTGAAAAGGAGTGTTTAGCGGTGAAGTGGGCTCTAGATTCCCTTCAGTACTACCTGCTAGGTAGGCACTTTGACATGGTTACGGATCACGCTCCGTTAAAGTGGATGGCTCAAAACAAGGAAACAAATAGAAGAGTGAATAGGTGGTTCCTGGCCCTCCAGGAATTCAACTTCACAGTAAAGCATCGCCCTGGCGTTCAAATGGGGAATGTGGATGCTTTGTCTCGAGTACATGAATGCCTGATTGCTGGTGTTCCAACCCCGAGGTTAAAACAAGAGGGGGGGGTATGTGACAGCAGGAAGGTAAAGTCACCTGGTTGCATCCAGGGGGGTAGATATATTTCGCCCAGATTCAGGCTTTACGCCGACTTATACAACTAGGTGGAGAGTTGTATAAGGCTAGTGGGCTCATGGATGACTCATACCTCTAGGGAGAGTGTGGGGCGTCGTGCAGACAGAGATGAGGAGACCAGCTGAACCTTGTCAGCTCATTTAGGCCTCTATAAGAACTCCCAGCTTCATTAGATGTTAGCTCATGCCTGGAACCAGACCTGTGTGGACTGTCTAGGGAGAGTGAACCCCTGTGCGGTGAGAAAAAGCCTGTGTGGCTATTTGCTTGGACATTTAAAACCAGGGACTTAGGGACTAGGACAGCACTAGGCTGATCCCAGTTGTTAGTTAGGAAACCTGTATGTTTAGTCAGAGGTCAAGTTGACCAGGATTTATTTTATTTATGTTTCTTTTGCTTTGCTGTGTTTTGTCACTGTAAATAGAAAATAAACCGCACCTTTTTGATTTTTAAAACCACAACCTCCGTTTGCTGGGCCTGTTTTTGTCTGGGGAGCCCATCCCGGGGGTCACACACACCCGCTGCCGAGCTAACCCCCTCACACATGTTTGAGCAATATATCATTTAGTGACAACTTTGTGCAAAAAAAAAAAAAATTGGCTTTTTTCCGCAACTTGTGTCAACATATAAAATATTCCATGGACTCGACATGCCTCTCAGTATATAGCTTGGGGTGTCTACTTTCCAAAATGGGGTCATTTGGGGGTTTTGAACTGTTCTGGCATTTTATACACAACATTAGGAAGCTTACATCCACTCTTCTAACCACCTGAAGACAAAGCCCTTTTTGACACTTTTTGTTTACATGAAAACATTTTTTTTTTTTGCAAGAAAATTATGTTGAACCCCCAAACATTATATATATTTTTAAAGCAAAGGCCTTACAGATTAAAATGGTGGGTGTTGCATTTTTTTTTTCTACACAGTATTTGCGCAGCGATTTTTCAAACACATTTTTTGGGGAAAAAATACACTTTTTTTAATTTTAATAAACTAAAACACACTATATTGCCCAAATGTTTGATGAAATAAAAAAGATGATCTTAGGCCGAGTACATAGATACCAAACAGGACATTCTGTAAAATTTCGCACAAACGCGCATTGGCGACAAACTACATACATTTTTAAAAGCCTTTAAAAGCCTTTACAGGTTACCCCGTTAGATTTACAGAGGAGGTCTACTGCTAAAATTACTGCACTCGATCTGACCTTCGCGGTGATACCTCACATGCATGGTGCAATTGCTGTTTACATATGACGCCAGACCGACGCTTGCGTTCGCCATTGGGCTAGAGCAGGGCAGGACAGGGGTGCTTTTTTTTTTTTATTATTCATTTTGCTTTTTTATTTTATTTTTAAATTGTTCCTTCCATATTTTTTTTTTATCATTCTTATTGTTATCTCAGGGAATGTAAATATCCCCTATGATAGCAATAGGTAGTGACAGGTACTCTTTTTTTGAAAAAACTGGGGTCTTCTAGACCCTAGATCTTTCCTCTGCCCTCAAAGCATCTGATCACACCAAGATCGGTGTGATAAAATGCTTTCCCAATGGCGCTTTTTATATCCGGGGGGGACATTCCCTCCAACTGCTTGTAAAAGCAGTCCAGAGGCTAATTAGCCGCTAGGATTGCTTTTACATGAAAGCCGGCCGCTGGCTGAAAAGAATGATACCAAGATGATACCTAAACCCGCAGGCATCATTCTGGTATAAACATTCAAAGTCCAGCAACATACTAGTACGTTGCTGGTCCTTGTTGGACATGTATTGTAATCTTTTTTTTTCATGCAGCCAGTTGGCTGAACGAAAAAAGAGATTGATCGGTGGGTATGCCCACCATTAGAATACCGCCCTTCATCCACCCACTTCTAATGATGGGCATACATGCACCATTTATATATGCCGAAGCATGGGGGCATCCTCCCGCAAAAAAGTTATGCCGCACACACATGGTCGGATTTTTCCAGGGGCAAGCCTCCGTCGGAATTTCGACCGTATGTACACGGCATTAGGAGCAAAATCGCTCCTCCGCCCCTGCTGCCCCAATGCTTCGGCATATATGCTTTTTTTTTTTAACTGTGGTGGTGAAATCACCTCCTACAGCACTGGAGTCGCAGGGATCAGGCCTGTCTCTGCGAACGCTGCAGTTATGTGTGTTGTGTTTTGTAAGTGACAGTGATCGATCAATACTGCACTTGGGTGGCCTGGGCTGGACGGAGGGGCAAAACGCAGGTGCTAGCGGGTATCTGGGCTGATCCCGCTAACACTGCGTTTTTGGGAACCCTAAACTGCTGGGGACGCTAGTATAGATCTGATCAGATCAGATATTGATCTGTTCAGATACTATACCACTAAGGTGTATGCTTCACGCGTGGGTGTTGGCGTTACTGGCACTAACCTGACGCTGCCTGGGGTGTGACGCAGACCCTCTCTGACGCTAAAACCTAATTGATATCACCCGCCGGGCGATCAGGGGGTTAAACCTTTATTGGGTTATATATACGGCGGGTGCCCTGACACTATAAAAAGCAAACTAACTAACCAGTGTCACCCGTAACACTTATATGGTGATCTCTGGTGAAAGGGTTAACTAGGGGCGATCAAGGGGGTTAAACCTTTATTAGATCATTTATTGGGGTACCTGACGCTAGAAAAACCTGCGGCGAACCTAAAAAAAATTACTGGCTACCGATCTGCATTACCGACGCTAAGACAGCGATCAGAAAAATGATCGCTTAGCGACAGTGGTGATAGGTGGTGAAAGGGTTACCTGGGGGGTGATCAAGGGGGTTAAACCTTTATTAGATAATTTATGGGGGTACCTGACGCTATAAAAACCTGCGGCGAACCTAAAAAAAATTACTGGCTACCGATCTGCATCACCGACACTAAGACAGCGATCAGAAAAACGATCGCTTAGCGACAGTGGTGATAGGGGGTGAAAGGGTTACCTGGGGGGCGATCAAGGGGGTTAAACCTTTATTAGATAATTTATGGGGGTACCTGACACTATAAAAACCTGCGGCGAACCTAAAAAAAATTACTGGCTACCGATCTGCATCACCGACGCCAAGACAGCGATCAGAAAAATGATCGCTTAGCGACAGTGGTGATAGGGGGTGAAAGGGTTACCTGGGGGGCGATCAAGGGGGTTAAACCTTTATTAGGGGGGGTTAGGGGGCTACACTGGACCTAAAACTAAATGTAGTGACACTTTTACAGTCACAAAGGTCACTGATTGCAGTGATCAGTAAATAAATGGTCACTGCAATCAGTGACACTGTGACTGGGGGTGATCTGGGTGGGCCTGGGGGGGCGATTTGTGTGCCTATGTGTCCTGGTGTCAGTGTAGTGTTAGTGTACTGACCTGTGTGTCTTCTCTTGTACGGCGCTCGGTATATGTGAGCGCCGCATGAGAGATGACATCACTTCCTCCTGCTTCCTCTGCCTGTGTTTACATTACACAGCAAATGAAGCATTTCCATTCGCCGGGAGCGATCGCGGGGGGGTGGCCGGAATCAAACGGCCGCCCCCTCATGTTGGATCGCTCCCCAACGAATACCGACCGCTCACTGTATAGGAGGGGGGTCCGATCGGACCCCCCAACTGTACAAAGGCAATCACGTACACTGTACGTGATTGTGCCTGTCGGTGCCATTCTGCCGACGTACATATACAGTGAGCGGTCGTTAAGTGGTTAAATACTGTTCTATTTTTTTTTTTTATCTTGCACCTCCCCAGGGGTTTTGTGGGTCATTCACTTTATACAGTGTTTGATAATACTCCATAAATATTTTACTGATGTCTTTAGTAGAGTATTTCAACTCTCCTTTTTTATTTTTCATTTTTACTATGAAGTTCGGGTTTCTCCTAGATTTAATCTGTCCCGCCAACAGTTTCCCTGATTTGTTCCCAAATTTATACTGTTTATTCGCCGTTCTCATAAACGCTTGTTTGGTATCCTGCTCCAACAGATCCCTCAAGGCTTTGTTTTCCTGTCAGTTCAACCATTACCTCTCTGTCATTTGTTCTCTTATGTTTCTGTTCCAACCCTTATGCCGCGTACACACGATCATTATTCACGGCGGTTAAAAAAACGCCGTGAATAATGACAGGAAAAACGAGGGAACCGCTTGGTTCCCTACACACGGTCGTTTTTCCCGTCATTTTTTCTCTTGACGAGAAAAACGACCATCTGTGGGCTCCGCGGCAGTGTTTCCCTATGGGAAAATTGCCGCGGAAAAAATGCTGGAAATAACGACGAGAAATTTTTCACGTCGTTTTTTTATGCCGTTTTTCTCGACGAGAAAAACGACATAAAGCCCACAGACGATCGTTTTTCTCGGCGAAAAAAAAAATGCCGTTTTTCTCGTCGAGAAAAGCGGTCGTGTGTACGCGGCATTAGATTTCTTGTAAAAGGAGCTGTTTTTGGATCGACCAAATGTTTTTCCTCTTAGCCCCTTCTGCTATTAATCTCCCTCTCATAAAAACTTTATGGGCCTCCCACAAAGTCATTGGTGCAATATTTTCTATGTTATTCTCTATGAAGAAAAAATGTAGTTCCTTTTCCAAATTACCCAAAATTCCCTGATCGTATAGAAGTGATTCGTCCAGCCTCCAGGATCTTTTAACTCCAAGCTAACTATAACCGGGCATGAGAGGGTGATCGATTTCACTTCCGCTTTTATTAGACCCTCAAGGAGCTGATGGTCTAAGAAAACATAGTCAATTCTTGAGTAGGAAGAGTGTACCTGGGAGTAATATGTGAAGTCTCTTCCCCTTGGGTGCAGAATTCTCCATACCTCCACAAGTTGCTGTTGATGGAGTTTTTGTTTGGCTACCTTTAAGTGTTTTCCCTCTGACCGGAAGGAGAGCGGTTGAGTATCCAAGGTTGGATCAAAGACAAAATTCAAATCTCCTGCCATTATCACTTTTATTCAATACCTTTTTTAAAAATAGGCTAGGATGAACATTGGGACAGTAAATATTCACTAACGTATACTCTTTATTAAACAAAAACCCCTTGACAAATAAATATCTCCCTTCGGCATCTGACTCCATTGCTTTTAAAATGAATGGTGTATTCCTATCGAAGCCTATTGCTATCCCCATAGATCTTTTATTGGGAGAATATCCATGAAACCAGACTGGAAAGTTTTTAGTATTCAGTCCCACCCTAGTGGACCATTTAAGATGAGTCTCTTGCAAGAAGGCTAAATTTACTGCCCAACCTTTCAGTTCTTGCAATATTTGATGCCGTTTGCTAGGACTATTAAGACCTCTGACATTGTAGGTAGTTATTTTTAAGGGCGCCATTTTTTGATAGGTATTGCTTACATGGCCAGATACTTTTAACCATATAAGGGGATAGCAATTCCTCTATTTTTCTGGTATTGACCCATACAAATAACATACAAAACACCAAGACTAAACAACCTATCATAATCCACATACAAAACCTCCCTCCCCCTTCCCCTCCCCAACTACATTGAATATCAATGTTATGTCCCACCCCGCTGTCGCCTAGATTATAGGCGTTCCGCAGAGTGGGGCATACTCTAGGGGTATTTGAATGGCCATCCGGTCCTTCGGTCCTCATCCCTGTTACCGAGATGGTCCCGGGTACACAGGTGGGCATTACCACGCCCCAGTTCACCCCCCCCGAGCAGATTCTTTTATCCTATTGACCTCCCTCCCCGCCCCCCCCGGGAGATGCTGTTTATTTCTTTCCCAGTATTTTCCTAATATTTTTCCTTTATTTTTTCCTCCCCTCAACTTTTTATTCCATGCCTGATCTTTTAGCTTCTTCCATTCTGGGATTTTTTTCTCCCAGTTTTCTAATCGGGGCATTGGTAGATCCAATTTACTGCAGAAATCTTTCAAATCTTCTGGAAATCGCAATGTAGCCAAGACCCCCTGATTGTTTGCAATTAGACAAGCTGGGAAACCCCATCTATATGCAATATTTTTATCTTGTAGTTGTTTTGTCAGGGGTTTCAGCGCCCTCCTGCGGCCAAGGTTTCTTGTGATAAATCTGTAAAAATAAGAATCTCAACTCCCATATATTCAATTGGTGAGGCTCTTTCTTCTCATACCCTGAGATACTTGTTGTTTTATTTCGTAGCTTAAAAACCTTGCTATCACATCCCTAACAATATCTGTTGATGTAGTAGATATTCTTTGTACTCTATGCACTCTTTCGAAGGACATGGGTGCTGCTGCTTCTTTTTTCAGTATCTTATTGAATATCTCGCGAACCGTAGTTTCCAAATCGTTGTTTTTAACGGACTCCGGTAGCCCCCGAATCCTCAGGTTGTAGCGTCTGTTGCGGTTTTCTTGATCCTCAAGCCGATATCGAATATTCCTTATTTCTGCCCACTCTGAATCTGCCCTCTCACGCAGCTCTGAGATTGCATGTTTGTGTTCATCTAAATGACTTTCTGATTCTTCAACTCTTTGTAACACATTTTGTATGTCCGTTCAAGTAGCACTCAGTTCTCTTTCGATCGTGCCTTCTAAGTGGGCCATCATCTCTACCATATCTTGTTTTGTAGGGAGAGCCTGAGGATTATCCAATTCTTTCTCCATTTCCTTCTGTTGTTGGTCTTGCTGCAAAATCTCTTCTTTGCCTAGATCTCGGTTTTCCTTCTTCTGCCCTTCAGTGGAGGATGTTTTTCTTTCTATACTATCAGTATTTTCTACCGCTTGTTCTACCTTTTGGTCTACTTTATCTTGCACCATGTAGGCTTTTATGGAGTTACTACTACCACTGTCCCCTTGATTAATTTTTGCTCCCCTTCTCCTCATTTTCCCCTCTCACCTAAGAATTTCTTTTCTGGTCATCTTGAACCTCTCCTACCAATTAGCCTACCCCACACTCTATACAATCATTGCAATCATTACAATCCGTATATATATAGTTTTTTTTAGATATTATAATCCCTAAAGCCAGTCAGGGTAACAGTCCAGCAACAAAATGTAGGCACTCAAAAAGCAAAAATAACAATTAAAAAAGAAAAAAAAATGGCTAATAATTAGTAATAGAAATATCGGATATATCTCTGCCAAAATTGTCACTGGTCTGCTGGTGTTTGATCTTTATATTCTCATGCTGGCTTCCTTTCTAATTTTACTCTTTACTTATTTCTTATATGCTAGACTGTAAAACTAATTCACCCATGGCATACATCAAAACAAACCTACACACAATTCAAGAGAAAAAAATATATATCACCACTAGTGATGAGCCGAACACCCCCGGGTTCGGTTCGCACCAGAACCCGCGAACGGACCGAAAGTTCGAACGAACATTAGAACCCTATTAAATACAATGGATGCGAACGTTCGAATTCTAAAGTGCTAATTATAACAACTATTATGCATGTTATTGTCCTAAAAAGGGTTTGGGAACCCGGGTTCTGCACCAGGGGACATGTATCAATGCAAAAAGAAGTTTTAAAAACGGTCGTTTTTCGGGAGCAGTCATTTTAATGATGCATAAAGTGAAAAAAAAAAGTCAAATATTCCTTTAAATATCGTACCTGGGGGGTGTCTAAAGTATGCCTGTGAAGTGCCACGTGTTTCCCGTGTTTAGAACTGTCCCTGCACAAAATGACACTTCTAAAGGAAAAAAAAGCCATTTAAAACTGCTTGCGGCTTTAATGTAATGTCTGGTCCCGGTAATATGGATGAAATTCTTTAAGAAAAATGGCATAGCTACCCCATGACCCCCCCCCTACCCCAGCCCATTACCAGCCCCTTTGGGTCTTGTATGGATATTAAGGGGAACCCCGCACATAAAATAAAAAAGGCCCTATATACTCTGAACAGCCCTATACAGGCGGTGCATACAAGACAGGGACTGTAGGTTTGTTCTTATGTAGAGTCTGTTTGTAATTTTGAACAGGTACATTGTTGAAGTGTAGCTCCAGACCAAAAATCTATTTTTAAACTTTTTGGAAAACATAGGTAAGGGTTATCACCCCTGTAACATTTGTTTTGCTGTCTGTGCCCCTGTTCAGAACATTTCACCTCACTTTCCGTCCCAATGACAACTGTTTTTGAAATGTGGTGTTTTTCTTGAAACAAGGATTGCTGATAAAGCATCAGTACAGAGGAGACACCTTTCTCCCATATTTATTCTTACAGGAGAGAATTTTCCTTCCTAGTGGTAGATTTCCTCTCACTTCCTGTTGTCTTCTTGCGTTTGCAAGTAGGAGTCGTTTGTAAGTTGGATGTTTGAAAGTAGGGACCTGCCGTATATACTCTGCAGAAATAGGCCCCTTAGTTGTTGGTGTTGGCACAACACTGTAAGCACTCACAGTTACTCTTGGTTGGTGCTGGAACGCCCTGCTGTCAACTATTATATCAGGAATTTTAATTACATATAATTGTTGAACAGTGGTAGTAAAAATTGGGCCTTTGATGGTGGTGCTGGTGCCACAACACTGTAAGCCCTGACAGTTACTCTTGGTGGGTGCAGCAATGGGCCCTGCTGTGAATTATTAGATCAAGAATTGTAATTACATGCCCCTGTTGAACAGGGGCTGAAAAATTGGGCCTTAGGCACTGGTGGCACAACACTGCAACCCCTCACAGATACTGTACTTGGAGCACAGCAATGAGCCCTGTTGCAAAGTATTGCTTCAAAAATTGTAATTACACGCCCCTGTTAAACAGGGGCTGAAAAATTGGGCGTTAGGCACTGGTGGCGGCACCCATAAACAAAAATGATCTTACAAGCTATCATCATCAATCGTATCATTGAGGACTCGGAGGAGGAGGATAGCCAGTCAACATAACAGCACAGGCACTCAGCATCAGCATCAGTCTTGAAGGGATGTGACATGTTAAAATCAATTAGTCTGTTATATCAGCATCAGGTGTGTGGTAGCTGGTGGTGATCCAAGACTGGTTCATCTTGATGAAAGTCAGTCGATCAACCGAGTCGGTGGACAGGCGCACCCTGTGATCCGTGACAAATCCTCCAGCAGCACTGAATGTGCGTTCCGAAAGAACGCTGGATGCAGGACAGGCCAGTAGCTCAATTGCATACTGTGCAAGCTCTGGCCAGTGATCCATCCTCAAGACCCAGTAAGCCAGAGGATTTTCGGTGGGGAAGGTGTCCAAGTCTGACCTTGCCCCTAGATATTCCTGCACCATGTTTATCAGACGCTGGCGATGGTTGCTGGAACCGATCATACTTTGGGGCTGCGGACTAAAGAATTGTCTGAACGCATCGGTCAGACGGCCACCTTCCCCACCGCTCCTTCTTTGACTGGCCGAAGCCTCAGCAACTCGTTGTCCAGGACCAGGAGTTTGCAACCTCCCAGTCTCTGGGAACGCGTTGCACAGACCTTTCTGCAAGGCCTCCCGGAGTTGTCTCATCCTCTGCTCCCTCTGCGACGGTAACATAAGGTCCGCAACCTTACCCTTGTACCGTGGATCAAGGAGAGTGGCCAGCCAGTAATGGTCCCTCTCCTTGATCCGAAGAATACGAGGATCCTTCCGCAGACTTTGCAGGATCAGGGAGGCCATGCAGCGTAGGTTTGCTGAGGCATTCGCTCCGGAGTCCTCTGGGTCACTAAGGACGACATGATCCGCAGCCACCTCCTCCCAGCCACGTACAAGTCCACTGGTTTCTTGGGACTGTAAATCATCCCTAAAAGACTGCTGCTGATGATGCTGAGTGCCAGCCTCCACCTCCATGCTGACACAATCCTCCTCCTCCTCCTCCTCCTCCTCCTCCTCCTCTTCCTGTGCGATGGGTGGGACAGAAGGAACACTGTCTGGGTAAAGGGGGCCTTGAGAGGCAAGGAAGTCCTCCTCTTCCTGCCTCTGTTCTGCCTCAAGTGCCCTGTCCATTATTCCACGCAGCGTGTGCTCCAACAGGTGGACAAGAGGTACAGTGTCACTGATGCATGCACTGTCACTGCTCACCATCCTCGTGGCCTCCTCAAATGGTGCCAGGACAGTGCATGCATCCCTGATCATGCCCCACTGGCGTGGAGAAAAAAAACCAAGCTCCCCTGACCCTGTCCTGGTGCCGTAGTCGCACAGGTACTCATTGATGGCCCTCTGCTGCGTGTGCAGCCGCTGCAGCATGGCCAACGTTGAGTTCCACCTGGTGGGCATGTCACATATAAGGCGGTTCTTGGGCAGGTTCAACTCCTTTTGCAGCTCAGCCAGGCGAGCACTGGCATTATAAGATCTGCGGAAATGCACACAGACTTTCCTGGCCTGCCTCAGGACATCCTGTAAGCCCGGGTACCTGCCCAAGAAGCGCTGCACCACCAGGTTAAGGACGTGAGCCACACAGGGCACATGGGTCAGTTGTCCCTGTCGGAGGGCGGAGAGGAGGTTGGTGCCATTGTCGCAAACCACCATTCCTGGCTTAAGCTGGCGTGGCGTCAACCACCTCTCGGCCTGGCCCTGCAGAGCAGACAGGACCTCTGCCCCAGTGTGGCTTCTGTCCCCCAAACACACCAGCGCAAGCACGGCATGGCATCTTTTTGCCTGCGTACTTGCGTAGCCCCGTGAACGGCTACGGAGCACCGCTGGTTCATAGGACAAACCACAGGAAGAGGCCATGGAGGAAGAAGAAGAGGAGGGGGTGGAGGAGAGAGGTGTGTCACAACCAGTAGTAGCATTTTGGAGGCGTGGCGGTGGGACAACCTCCAACACTACTGCACCTTGTCCTGAATCCTTCCCAGCTGCCAAAAGAGTGACCCAATGGGCCGTGAAAGAAAGGTAACGTCCCTGTCCATGCCTGCTGGACCATGAGTCAGCGGTAATATGCACCTTACCGCTGACCGCCCTGTCCAGCGAGGCCAAGACATTGCCTTCCACATGCCGGTAGAGAGCCGGAATAGCCTTCCGTGAGAAAAAGTGGCGTTTGGGAACCTGCCACTGAGGAACTGCACATTGCACAAACTCACGGAAGGGGGCCGAGTCTACCAACTGAAAAGGCAGCAGTTGAAGCGCTAGCAATTTAGCCAAGCTAGCATTCAACCGCTGGGCATGTGGATGGCTGGGAGTGAACTTCTTTCGACGGTCCAGCAGCTGGGGCAGGGAAATTTGCCTGCTAGAATCGGACGTCGGTGTACTGCTAGCAGAGTGGGCGCAAGTACTTGGCTGTGACACACCTAATTCTACACCTTCATTCCTCTCAGTGCATGTTTCAGAGAGGACTGAAGTTATAGTGGGGTTGGAGATCCCAGCTGATGCGGTGCAAGGAGAGGTCCGCTTTGTTCTTTGGTGTGGGTCTTTGAGGTAGGCTTGCCAACGAGCTGCATGGCAGGTCAACATATGTCTGGTCAGGCATGTGGTACCCAAGCGGCTGATGTTTTGGCCACGCGATATACGCTTGAGACATATGTTGCAAACAGCAGCTGTGCGATCTGATGCACTAGCCTCAAAAAAGGCCCACACCAAGGAACTTTTTGAATGACGGGCAGAGGCTGCGCCCTGCACAGGCGGAGCTCTGCGGTGTGATTCCGTCGGTGTACTGCCCTTACGCTGGCCACCAAAGGGCATCCTGCCTCGTTGGAGATGTGCCTCCTCCTCATCCTCCTCCTCCTCCTCTCTCCTATTAGGCACCCACGTGGAGTCAGTGACCTCATCATCCCCTCCCTCCTCATCACTGGAGCCAATCTGGCAGTATGCTGCAGCTGCTGGAACATGACTGCCAGATTGGTGTCCTTCTTGAGCATCCCCTCTGTCTGCTCTCACGCTACTGCCTTCCTCTAGCTGGGTTTCATCATCAGACCCTTCGAAACGCTGGGCATCCTCCTGGAGCATGTACCCAACACTGTGCTGAAACAGTTCGGGGGACTCCTCAGGAGGAGGACATGGTGGGTCTAGGGAAGGAGTGACTGATGATTTGTCTGACATTGATACCAGGGAAGACGACGCTTTGGCAGCTGCTTTTCCAGTACCCTGAGCCTGGGTGAGAGAGGATGAGGAGGAGGAGGAGGGCTTGGTCATCCACTCTACCAAGTCTTCGGCATGATGTGGCTCAACATGTCCAGCTGCCGAAAAGAAGGACAAGCGTGTCCCATGGCCATGTGCTGATGACAATGCACCGCGTCCACGACCAGCACTGTTGCCCCCAGACACAGAGCCTGCTTGCCCTCTTTTATTGCCTCCTGACTGTCTGCCTCTCCTTGTTTGCCTTCCAGACATTCTAATAGATGGCCTGCAGGGAGATGGGAAAAAAGCAATAAGGGCTACCTTCAGGTGTCCTTCTCTGTCCCTTGAAACAAGGACTTGCAGAGTGAAATAAACTGACACTCTCCCTACCTACAGTTTTCTGTCCCTAGAATAAATGTTTTTTTTAATCACAATATAGCACAAGGACAATTCAGTCACTGTCCTTCCAGGTCCCTGGAAACAAGGACTTGCAGAGTGAAATAAACTGACACTCTCCCTACCTACAGTTTTCTGTCCCTAGAATAAATGTTTTTTTTAAGCACAATATAGCACAAGGACAATTCACTCACTGTCCTTACAGGTCCCTGGAAACAAGGACTTGCAGAGTGAAAGAAAAAAAACACTCTCCCTACCTACAGTTTTCTGTCCCTAGAAAAAATGTTTTTTTTAATCACAATATAACACAAGGACAATTCACTCACTGTCCTTCCAGGTCCCTGGAAACAAGGACTTGCAGAGTGAAATAAACTGACACTCTCCCTACCTACAGTTTTCTGTCCCTAGAATAAATGTTTTTTTTAATCACAATATAGCACAAGGACAATTCAGTCACTGTCCTTCCAGGTCCCTGGAAACAAGGACTTGCAGAGTGAAATAAACTGACACTCTCCCTACCTACAGTTTTCTGTCCCTAGAATAAATGTTTTTTTTAAGCACAATATAGCACAAGGACAATTCACTCACTGTCCTTACAGGTCCCTGGAAACAAGGACTTGCAGAGTGAAAGAAAAAAAACACTCTCCCTACCTACAGTTTTCTGTCCCTAGAAAAAATGTTTTTTTTAATCACAATATAACACAAGGACAATTCACTCACTGTCCTTCCAGGTCCCTGGAAACAAGGACTTGCAGAGTGAAAGAAACTGACACTGTCCCTACCTACAGTTTTCTGTCCCTAGAATAAATGTTTTTTTTAATCACAATATAGCACAAGGACAATTCAGTCACTGTCCTTCCAGGTCCCTGGAAACAAGGACTTGCAGAGTGAAATAAACTGACACTCTCCCTACCTACAGTTTTCTGCCCCTAGAATAAATGTTTTTTTTAAGCACAATATAGCACAAGGACAATTCACTCACTGTCCTTACAGGTCCCTGGAAACAAGGACTTGCAGAGTGAAAGAAAAAAAACACTCTCCCTACCTACAGTTTTCTGTCCCTAGAAAAAATGTTTTTTTTAATCACAATATAACACAAGGACAATTCACTCACTGTCCTTCCAGGTCCCTGGAAACAAGGACTTGCAGAGTGAAAGAAACTGACACTGTCCCTACCTACAGTTTTCTGTCCCTAGAATAAATGTTTTTTTTAATCACAATATAGCACAAGGACAATTCAGTCACTGTCCTTCCAGGTCCCTGGAAACAAGGACTTGCAGAGTGAAATAAACTGACACTCTCCCTACCTACAGTTTTCTGTCCCTAGAATAAATGTTTTTTTTAAGCACAATATAGCACAAGGACAATTCACTCACTGTCCTTACAGGTCCCTGGAAACAAGGACTTGCAGAGTGAAAGAAAAAAAACACTCTCCCTACCTACAGTTTTCTGTCCCTAGAATAAATGTTTTTTTAAGCACAATATAGCACAAGGACAATTCACTCACTGTCCTTCCAGGTCCCTGGAAACAAGGACTTGCAGAGTGAAAGAAACTGACACTCTCCCTACCTACAGTTTTCTGTCCCTAGAATAAATGTTTTTTTTAATCACAATATAGCACAAGGACAATTCAGTCACTGTCCTTCCAGGTCCCTGGAAACAAGGACTTGCAGAGTGAAAGAAACTGACACTCTCCCTACCTACAGTTTTCTGTCCCTAGAATAAATGTTTTTTTAAGCACAATATAGCACAAGGACAATTCACTCACTGTCCTTCCAGGTCCCTGGAAACAAGGACTTGCAGAGTGAAAGAAACTGACACTGTCCCTACCTACAGTTTTCTGTCCCTAGAATAAATGTTTTTTTTAAGCACACTATAGCACAAGGACAATTCAGTCACTGTCCTTCCAGGTCCCTGGAAACAAGGACTTGCAGAGTGAAATAAACTGACACTCTCCCTACCTACAGTTTTCTGTCCCTAGAATAAATGTTTTTTTTAATCACAATATAGCACAAGGACAATTCAGTCACTGTCCTTCCAGGTCCCTGGAAACAAGGACTTGCAGAGTGAAAGAAAAAAAACACTCTCCCTACCTACAGTTTTCTGTCCCTAGAAAAAATGTTTTTTTTAATCACAATATAACACAAGGACAATTCACTCACTGTCCTTCCAGGTCCCTGGAAACAAGGACTTGCAGAGTGAAATAAACTGACACTCTCCCTACCTACAGTTTTCTGTCCCTAGAATAAATGTTTTTTTTTAAGCACAATATAGCACAAGGACAATTCAGTCACTGTCCTTCCAGGTCCCTGGAAACAAGGACTTGCAGAGTGAAAGAAACTGACACTCTCCCTACCTACAGTTTTCTGTCCCTAGAATAAATGTTTTTTTAAGCACAATATAGCACAAGGACAATTCACTCACTGTCCTTCCAGGTCCCTGGAAACAAGGACTTGCAGAGTGAAAGAAACTGACACTGTCCCTACCTACAGTTTTCTGTCCCTAGAATAAATGTTTTTTTTAAGCACACTATAGCACAAGGACAATTCAGTCACTGTCCTTCCAGGTCCCTGGAAACAAGGACTTGCAGAGTGAAATAAACTGACACTCTCCCTACCTACAGTTTTCTGTCCCTAGAATAAATGTTTTTTTTAATCACAATATAGCACAAGGACAATTCAGTCACTGTCCTTCCAGGTCCCTGGAAACAAGGACTTGCAGAGTGAAAGAAAAAAAACACTCTCCCTACCTACAGTTTTCTGTCCCTAGAAAAAATGTTTTTTTTAATCACAATATAACACAAGGACAATTCACTCACTGTCCTTCCAGGTCCCTGGAAACAAGGACTTGCAGAGTGAAATAAACTGACACTCTCCCTACCTACAGTTTTCTGTCCCTAGAATAAATGTTTTTTTTAATCACAATATAGCACAAGGACAATTCAGTCACTGTCCTTCCAGGTCCCTGGAAACAAGGACTTGCAGAGTGAAAGAAACTGACACTCTCCCTACCTACAGTTTTCTGTCCCTAGAATAAATGTTTTTTTAAGCACAATATAGCACAAGGACAATTCACTCACTGTCCTTCCAGGTCCCTGGAAACAAGGACTTGCAGAGTGAAAGAAACTGACACTGTCCCTACCTACAGTTTTCTGTCCCTAGAATAAATGTTTTTTTTAAGCACACTATAGCACAAGGACAATTCAGTCACTGTCCTTCCAGGTCCCTGGAAACAAGGACTTGCAGAGTGAAATAAACTGACACTCTCCCTACCTACAGTTTTCTGTCCCTAGAATAAATGTTTTTTTTAATCACAATATAGCACAAGGACAATTCAGTCACTGTCCTTCCAGGTCCCTGGAAACAAGGACTTGCAGAGTGAAAGAAAAAAAACACTCTCCCTACCTACAGTTTTCTGTCCCTAGAAAAAATGTTTTTTTTAATCACAATATAACACAAGGACAATTCACTCACTGTCCTTCCAGGTCCCTGGAAACAAGGACTTGCAGAGTGAAAGAAACTGACACTGTCCCTACCTACAGTTTTCTGTCCCTAGAATAAATGTTTTTTTTAATCACAATATAGCACAAGGACAATTCAGTCACTGTCCTTCCAGGTCCCTGGAAACAAGGACTTGCAGAGTGAAATAAACTGACACTCTCCCTACCTACAGTTTTCTGTCCCTAGAATAAATGTTTTTTTTAATCACAATATAGCACAAGGACAATTCAGTCACTGTCCTTCCAGGTCCCTGGAAACAAGGACTTGCAGAGTGAAATAAACTGACACTCTCCCTACCTACAGTTTTCTGTCCCTAGAATAAATGTTTTTTTTAATCACAATATAGCACAAGGACAATTCAGTCACTGTCCTTCCAGGTCCCTGGAAACAAGGACTTGCAGAGTGAAATAAACTGACACTCTCCCTACCTACAGTTTTCTGTCCCTAGAATAAATGTTTTTTTTAATCACAATATAGCACAAGGACAATTCAGTCACTGTCCTTCCAGGTCCCTGGAAACAAGGACTTGCAGAGTGAAAGAAACGGACACTCTCCCTACCTACAGTTTTCTGTCCCTAGAATAAATGTTTTTTTAAGCACAATATAGCACAAGGACAATTCACTCACTGTCCTTCCAGGTCCCTGGAAACAAGGACTTGCAGAGTGAAAGAAACTGACACTGTCCCTACCTACAGTTTTCTGTCCCTAGAATAAATGTTTTTTTTAAGCACACTATAGCACAAGGACAATTCAGTCACTGTCCTTCCAGGTCCCTGGAAACAAGGACTTGCAGAGTGAAATAAACTGACACTCTCCCTACCTACAGTTTTCTGTCCCTAGAATAAATGTTTTTTTTAATCACAATATAGCACAAGGACAATTCAGTCACTGTCCTTCCAGGTCCCTGGAAACAAGGACTTGCAGAGTGAAAGAAACTGACACTCTCCCTACCTACAGTTTTCTGTCCCTAGAATAAATGTTTTTTTAAGCACAATATAGCACAAGGACAATTGACTCACTGTCCTTCCAGGTCCCTGGAAACAAGGACTTGCAGAGTGAAAGAAACTGACACTGTCCCTACCTACAGTTTTCTGTCCCTAGAATAAATGTTTTTTTTAAGCACACTATAGCACAAGCACAAAACACACTGACACTCTCCCTACCTATCCTTCTCTTTCCCTAAACTAAAGGAATCCAGGTTAAGCAAGAAAGAAATAACAGTCACTGTCCCTGCCTATGCTGCTCTATCCCTGCTCCGGAACACACTACACTAGGCCGCCGTGCTGGCGGCCTTTTATAGTGTGGGGCGTGTACTAAACACCCTCAGCAATAATTGGCCACAGGCATCCTGCCTGTGGCCAATCATTGCTCTCCTCGCTGCCGGCGCTGTGATTGGCCAAGCATGCGGGGTCACAGTGCATGCTTGGCCAATCACAGCGCCTGGATGACACTGCGATGGCGTAGTGCATTGTGGGCCGTTCGCGTCACTCGAATTTGGCGCGAACGGCCCAAATCGTTCGATCTTCGTCGAACGATCGAACAGCCGATGTTCGAGTCGAACGTATGTTCGACTCGAACACGAAGCTCATCCCTAATCACCACCACCTATATTAACTGAACATCCAAATAAATTTCACTGTGGCTGAACGGGTGTATAATTACTTCTATAGTCCTTTTTAAATTTAATTCAAGAAAAAGAAAACCCAAACCCCTATATCAATTGTGAAACATAAACATAAATAAGTAGCAAAAAAAAAAAAAGTTTATATAAAAGCCCCAAGAATGTCTAACATCAAACTTCAAGTGTGTGTATACCGCTCTTCAAAACTCGGGGGTGGTAAGGCACGGATGGAGCAAAACAAGATTTCTTTCATGCCCCTTAATTCAAAACAGTCTAGACAGGGTGGTTTGGCCGATGTAAGCAATCAATGTAGGCAGTCTGATTCGGCCCACTGTGGAAAACTATTCCTGGGTTCAAAAGGTAGTTCAAAAGTCCTAAAAAAGACGGGAAAAAAAAAGGAAAAAAAAAGAAAAAAGGGGAGGGAAGAGGTCCTCAAAGTCTCCCCAGCACTCAGGTATCTCTGGCTGATATTACTGCCCCAACCAAAAAAAAAAAAGGTAATTTTCGGAAAGAGGGCAGTCTTTGTAAATTCAGAAGGGGGGCTGAACGGAGGAAGCAACATCTATGACATCTCCGATATAGCTTATCCCATAATAGGCAATTTCTCTTTCTCCTAGAGAGAGGATTTTACACTACATGTAGGAGTTTTCTGCAATTAAATATAGATACATAGCTAGGACTCAGCCCTTAGTTGACCAGCATTCCAGCAGCAGGACCCCCCCAATTGTCCAGTCAGCTGGTCTGGTAGCTTTCCAAATGCAGCTTCAGTTCATATAGCTAGAGCTCCACAACTCCAAACTGACATAAAGTACAGTCTTATATGCATATGCAGTCTTATATGACAGAGCAAATTTAGCAGTATGTTAGCAGTATGTTTTTTTTAAAGAATTTAATTCAGACCGAACTCCTCTTCTACTCCTGCTTCTTAAAGAAGATTTTATTTACCTCCGTCATATAGTAAAGGGGTTAAGTCCTACCAGATCTTCCATCCTCTATCTACAGGTTGGTCAGTCCGGGACACCTTCCTCCACCTTCTATGTCCTGAAACTTCCAAAGGGATCTCCAGACAACATGTGCAGCTTTCAGAGCTATCCCCGATTCTTTAACCGATCCCCGACCAGCTCTGGGTCCCTCTCTCGCCCCGGCCTCCCTTCACCTAGCTCCGCTTGCTGGCATTCTAACCCACAGCCTCTCACACTGTGGCCATACCAGAGCTTCTTCCGCCTACGCTCCACTCGCTCTTCCCCCTTCACGCCACACGCTGCACGTTCAAAACTCGAGGCAGGGGGGGGGAAGAGACAGGGACCGGGACGCACAGCCGGCTGGTCAGGTCCGAGAGCCAGGCAGGGACACGCTCACCACATTACTCAGTAGGTCTCGGGGCTCAGCGGCACAGCGGCACCTCTAGGTGAGTTACCGACTCCTTTGATTAAGATGTGGCGGGGGGGGTACGGGTCAGTCAGGTCAATCCTGTCTTTCCATGCTTAATATATGCTCTGGTGGAGCACTCCGGAGCTCACTGCAACAGACTGCTGCTGCTTGGCGCCATGTTGTAACTCCGCCACTCCTCTCTATCAGCCACCCCCCTCCTCTCTATCAGCCGCCCCCCTCCTCTCTATCAGCCGCCCCTCCCTCCTCTCTATCAGCCCCCCCCTCCTCTCTATCAGCCACACCCCCTCCTCTCTATCAGCCGCCCCCCTCCTCTCTATCAGCCGCCCCCCTCCTCTCTATCAGCCGCCCCGCCCCTCCTCTCTATCAGCCGCCCCTGTCTGGGACACCGCAAGTGGCAATCCGCTTTGTGTGGCAGGTGAAGTGGCAAGTGACCGGCCCCCACTCCTCTCTATCACCCACCCCCCCTCCTCTCTATCAGCCGCCCCCCCTCCTCTCTATCAGCTGCCCCCCCTCCTCTCTATCAGCCACCCCCCTTCTCTCTATCAGCCGCCCCCCTCCTCTCTATCAGCTGCCCCCCCTCCTCTCTATCAGCCACCCCTCCTCCTCTCTATCAGCCGCCCCCCTCCTCTCTATCAGCCGCCCCGCCCCTCCTCTCTATCAGCCGCCCCTGTCTGGGACACCGCAAGTGGCAATCCGCTTTGTGTGGCAGGTGAAGTGGCAAGTGACCGGCCCCCACTCCTCTCTATCACCCGCCCCCCCTCCTCTCTATCAGCCGCCCCCCCTCCTCTCTATCAGCTGCCCCCCCTCCTCTCTATCAGCCACCCCCCTTCTCTCTATCAGCCGCCCCCCTCCTCTCTATCAGCTGCCCCCCCTCCTCTCTATCAGCCACCCCTCCTCCTCTCTATCAGCCGCCCCCCTCCTCTCTATCAGCCGCCCCTCCCTCCTCTCTATCAGCCGCCCCCCTCCTCTCTATCAGCCGCCCCTCCCTCCTCTCTATCAGCCCCCCCTCCTCTCTATCAGCCACACCCCCTCCTCTCTATCAGCCGCCCCCCTCCTCTCTATCAGCCGCCCCCCTCCTCTCTATCAGCCGCCCCGCCCCTCCTCTCTATCAGCCGCCCCTGTCTGGGACACCGCAAGTGGCAATCCGCTATGTGTGGCAGGTGAAGTGGCAAGTGACCTGCCCCCACTCCTCTCTATCACCCGCCCCCCCTCCTCTCTATCAGCCGCCCCCCCTCCTCTCTATCAGCCACCCCCCTTCTCTCTATCAGCCGCCCCCCTCCTCTCTATCAGCTGCCCCCCCTCCTCTCTATCAGCCACCCCTCCTCCTCTCTATCAGCCACCCCCTCCTCTCTATCAGCCGCCCCCTTCTCTCTATCAGCTGCCCCCCTCCTCTCTATCAGCCGCCCCTCCTCCTCTCTATCAGCCGCCCACCTCCTCTCTATCAGCTGCCCCCCTCCTCTCTATCAGCCGCTCCCCTCCTCTCTATCAGCCGCCCCCCCTCCTCTCTATCAGCCGCCCCTCCTCCTCTCTATCAGCCGCCCACCTCCTCTCTATCAGCCGCCCCCCTCCTCTCTATCAGCTGCCCCCTCCTCTCTATCAGCCGCCCCTCCTCCTCTCTATCAGCCGCCCACCTCCTCTCTATCAGCCGCCCCCCATCTCTCTATCAGCCACCCCCTCCTCTCTATCAGCCGCCCCCTCCTCTCTATCAGCTGCCCCCCTCTCTATCAGCTGCCCCTCCTCCTCTCTATCAGCCGCCCCCCTCCTCTCTATCAGCCGCCCCTCCTTCCTCTCTATCAGCCCTCCTCTCTATCAGCCGCCCCCCCTCCTCTCTATCAGCCGCCCCCCTCCTCTCTATCAGCCACCCCCCCTCTCTATCAGCCACCCCTGTCTGGGACACAGCAAGTGGCAATCTGCTACGTGTGGCAGGTGAAGTGGCAAGTGACAATCTGCAACGTGTGGCAGGTGACGTCATGGCAAGTGACATGGCAAGTGACGATCCGCAATGTGTGGTAGGTGGCGTTGTGGCAAGTGACAATCCGCAATGTGTGGTAGGTGGCGTCATGGCAAGTGACAATTCGCAATGTGTGGCATTGTGGCAAGTGACAATCTGCAGTGTGTGGCAGGTGACGTTGTGGCAAGTGATAATCCGCAATGTGTGGCAAGTGACAATCTGCAATGTGTGGCAGGTGGCGTTGTGGCAAGTGACAATCCGCAACAAGTGACAATCTGCATCTGGTGGTAGGTGACGCGGCAAGTGACACACTCGGGGCTCCCACTGATTCAGCATTATGGTGAGTTGAACTATTTTATTTTATATTTTATATAACGATGTAATAATAGAAATAATGCACTTCAATCATTTTTTTGTGATTCGGCACTGCATCAATTTAACTGACAATTGCGCGGTCGTGTGACGTTGTACCTAAACAAATAGAGCTTTCTTTTGGTGGTATTTGATCACTTCTGCGGTTTACTTTTTGCTATAATAAACATCCCAAAAAATCTAATCATCAGTTTAGGTCGATATGTATTCTTCTACATATGTTTGGTAAAAAAAAAACGCAATAAGTGTATATTGATTAGTTTGCGCAAAAGTTGCGTCTACCAAATAGAGGATAGATTTATGGCATTTTTTTTTTTTTTTTACTAGTAATGGCGGTGATCTGCGATTTTTAGTGAGACTGTGACATTGCGGTGGACAGATTGGACACTTTTGACACTTTTTTGGGACCAGTGACATTTATACAGCGATCTGTGCTATAATAATGCACTGAATACTGTGTAAATGTCACTGGCAGGAAAGGGGTTAAATGTGTTCCCTGGGAGGTGTTTTTAACTTCGGAGATGGGACTGTCTGGAGGAGGAGAGAGATCTCTGTTCCTAATCACTAGGAACAGCAGATCTGTCTCTCCTCCCCTGTCAGAATGGGGATCTGTCTGTTTACATTGACAGATCCCCGTTCTGGCTCTCTGGAGCGATCGCGGGTGGCTGGCTGACATTGCAGCCAACGGCCACGCACTGGTCCTTTTATACTCCTATATACATGTATAGAGCCATGACAGGTCCTCTTTATACTCCTATATACATGTATAGAGCCATGACAGGTCCTCTTTATACTGCTACATACATGTATAGAGCCATGACAGGTTCTTTTTATACTCCTACATACATGTATAGAGCCATGACAGGTCCTCTTTATACTCCTATATACATGTATAGAGCGATGGCAGGTCCTCTTTATACTCCTACATACATGTATAGAGCCATGACAGGTCCTCTTTATACTCCTTCATACATGTAAACAACCATGACAGGTCCTCTTAATACTCCTACATACATGTATAGAGCCATGACAGGTCCTTTTTATACTCCTACATACATGTATAGAGCCATGACAGATTCTTTTTATACTCCTACATACATGAATAGAGCCATGACAGGTCCTCTTTATACTCCTATATACATGTATAGAGCGATGACAGGTCCTCTTTATACTCCTTCATACATGTAAACAACCATGACAGGTCCATTTTATACTCCTATATACATGTATAGAACCATGACAGGTCCTCTTTATACTCCTATATACATGTATAGAGCCATGACAGGTCCTTTTTATACTCCTACATACATGTATAGAGCCATAACAGGTCCTCTATATACTCCTATATACACGTATAGAGCGATGACAGGTCCTCTTTATACTCCTTCATACATGTAAACAACCATGACAGGTCCTCTTTATACTCCTATATACATGTATAGAATCATGACAGGTCCTCTTTATACTTCTATGCATGTATAGAGCCATGACAGGTCCTCTTTATACTTATATATACACGTATAGAGCCATGACAGGTCCACTTTAGTTATCATGATATAAAATAATGAATGTGGGCGCATTTTGGTGGGGGGCGTGATTTTTTTTTTGGGGGGGGGGGCAGCATTTCATTCTTGGTACCAGGCAGCACAATGTCTTGGGCCGGCACTGCATGTGCATAACAGAGTGTAACTCACAACTTATTTTTTTTTGTCATTTAAGTTTTTTATTTTTCATCAAAAAAAAATCATTACAGAATCATAAATATTAAAGATGATTACAATTGACTTCAACAAAAATCTCAGGTATTATTACCATAGAAACTTAGACAAATTATTATCGTAAAAACCAATACTGACAATATTTAAACAAAAAGTAATAATATCTATCCTCATCTTGGTCAAGTATATAATCAAGTAATCTTATAAACTGATAATAACTTATATTAAGAAAATCTAGTTCCCACAAAAATAAACCGAAAATATGAAGGGCTCCTACTCCCCTCCCCAGCCACCCCTAACGGGAACACACTGTGACTGGGAAGGAGAGAACGTCCCCTGCCCGGCCTTCCTGTCACCACCAACAATCGTCGGTAGAGACAACTGGAGATATATAATAGAAAAAATTTCATTTGTACATGCAAAAAAAAACACAATACTCGACCTAAGTATGAAAATTAAGTGTTGTTCTCAGACTTGTTAGAGCTAAGTTCAACAGTCCAAGCCTCAAACAATAAAAAAAGGAATCTGAGCCTGAAACTATTATATTTTATCTGATGTAATAAAACAATAAACATACTATGAAATAATAAAAGCCAAAACCGAGAGAATAAAGTATAGGATAAAAATAAAGAAGAGAAAGAAAAAGAGGAGAGAGAAAGAGAAAAAAAAAAAAATTCTCAAAGATATGAAGTGAAAAGATTATAGAATGCCTACAAACCAAATATACATTCTAAAGATCAGTGATTGGTGTTGATGACCAAGTTATGTGACAAAGAGATTCCCATAAATCGCGCCCAAGGTTCCCATATGGCTTCAAAATTTGAGGTCACGTCTAACAAGAAGCTAACCAGTTTTTCTTGTTCCATAATCCAGGAAACTTTTCGTTTCATGGATAATATAGATACCGAAGGTTTCTTCCATGCCCTTGCAATAGTTAGTTTTGCTCCCGTTAAAATAAACAAAATTAGTTTACGAGTGGCTTTAGGAATATGAGGTAAATGTCCATTGAGTAAAGCAATTGTGGGAGATTGATGTATCGGGTAACCTGTAATATTGCGTAAAATGTGAAATACCTTATTCCAAAATCCACGAATTCTTGGGCACTCCCACCATATGTGGATCATAGTACCCAGTCCCTGACATCCCCTATAACAAAGAGGTGAAACAGAGGGGTACATAACAGTCAATCTCGTGGGAACTAGATACCATCTTGTAAAAAGTTTTATATTGGCCTCTATGAGCGAAGTATTGCAGAGGCCTGAAGTCGAGCGAGAGTAGCTTGCATGCCAGTCTACAATATTTCTATCAATTAGGAGTTCCTTCTCCCAGGCCAACATGTATGGTAGTTTCACTAAATTGGATGCCAGTGACTTGTAGATCACAGAGATCCCCCCCCCCTTCGCTCCACTGTCTGTCCACACCAATTTTCATAATTTGTAAAGTCTCGGGATGAATATCCAGTTTTACACCTAGAATGAATTAAATTAGCGATTTGATGAAATCTCGGTTTTTCGGATAAAGGGAGATCTAATTTGTTCATAAAATATTCAATAGGTAAAGGGCCTATAGAGGAAAAAAATTGACCAATGCGGTACAACCCCTTGTCGTACCACCATTTAAAGGTTTGAAGGTCCAAACCTTGATGAAAAAAGGGGTTTTTGAACACCGGGGTCAAAGGTTGAGCTTTAGAGACCAGCGAGGGAAGTTTCCGAAGTGAATCCCATAAAGATAAGGATTGTGAGAGTGATGGTGATAAGATGGGAGGTCTATTTCTGGGAGGGCACCACAACAGGTGTATTAGTGATGAGGATGGAACAGCTTGATTTTCAATTGATATCCAATCAGGAAGTTCTGTGTTAAAATATAAAGCAGATAGTTGTGCCAATCGTGCTGCTTGGTAGTACCATAAGAGATTCAGAAGACCTAACCCACCCTGTTTGGGAAGGTTGAATAAGCATCTGTTTGAGAGTCGTGGACCCTTATTGTTCCAAATGAATTTAGTGAGCTTACTTTGAAAAGATTTCAAATGATCTCTTTTGATTGGAATAGGAAGTGAACAAAATAAATATAAAAGCCTGGGCAAAAGGGTCATCTTGACTGAGTTAATCCTGCCAATCCAAGAAATACTGTGCGACTCCCAGTCTTTGAGATCGAGTTTGAGTTTCTTGTACATAGGAGGGTAGTTAGCTTGGTTTAGATTTTCAAATTTAGATGTAACATTAATTCCTAAGTACTTAATGAATGAGCTGCTCCACTTGAATTGGTAAGTTATCTGTAAATCGGACACTATAGAATCTGGGAGAGACACGTTAAGAGCTTGAGATTTAGACATATTAATTCTGAGACCTGAAAGAGTCGAAAACTTATTAAGCAATGAGCAAACCTCCGGTAAAGAAGACCGTGGAGAAGTGACAAAAAGTAAAAGGTCATCTGCGAATAAGGCACATTTATGGGTATCTTGACCACATTGCACCCCCCTGATATTCGGATTACTACGAATGGCAATGGCTAAAGATTCGATCATAATAGCGAATATCAGGGGGGATAGGGGGCAACCCTGACGTGTACCTCTTCCAATCTGAATAGGGTCGGAAAAAATTCCTTGCATTCTGATTCTGGCCTTAGGATTAGAATAAAGGGCTTCTAAAATTCCTAACATATTCTGTCCAAATCCCCAGCGTTTAAGTACAGCGAATAGATATGTCCACGACACCGAATCGAATGCCTTCTGGAGGTCCAGTGACAGTAACATACCCTCCTGTTTATGACCTCCCTCCCAATTAGATTGTAGGATTGATACTAGGTCAACCGCTCTTCGCACCTGATCAGGACCTTGCCTACCGGGTATAAAACCGACCTGGTCTTTGTGAATATAAGATCCTATAAAAGAAGCAAGTCTGTTCGCTAATATCTTGGTTAATATTTTAAGATCATTATTGATTAAGGAGATTGGTCTGTAGTTTTCTATTTGACTAGTATCTTTATCCGGTTTTGGGATCACAGAAATATAAGCCATATTTAGTTGATTATCTATCGGGGAACCTTTAGACATAAAATTAAAAAGTCTAGTTAGGTAAGGAGTTAGGATCTCTGAAAATGTTTTGTAATATGGTGTGGAAAAACCATCAGGTCCAGGAGCTGTTCCCCCCTTTAAAGCTTTTATGACATCTGAAACCTCTTCCTCACAACTTATTTTATAACTTTAACCACACATTGCTCAGATTCATCTCAGTTAAGAGTATGGCAAGGATTAACATTGCCTGGAAGAAACATTCTCCCTCCTGTTCACCAAAACGTGATATTACAAGAATAACAGTTTTCAATTGCTATTACACTAGTATCCAAACCTGTACTACTGCCCATGCTTCTCAAGCATAGACCTCAGTTCACCATAAAATCTAGAAGATACTCAGGAAGCTGAATTAGTCTAGCCCATCAGTTCCTGATCATCTACCGTGGAATCTGAGTCTGTCCACAGGTGCCAAACCTTGTCATATATTGGGACTAGGGATGACCTTCGACTCATGTTCGACTCGAACATTGCCTGTTCGCCGAACAGCGAACAATTTGGGGTGTTCGCGGCAAATTCGAAAAGTCTATGGGAGAAATCTAAAGTGCTAATTTTAAAGACTTATATGCAAGTTATTGTCATAAAAAGTGTTTGGGGACCCGGGTCCTGCCCCAGGGGATATGTATCAATTCAAAAAAAAGTTTTAAAAACGGCCGTTTTTTCGGGAGCAGTGATTTTAATAATGCTTAAAGTGAAACAATAAAAGTGAAATATTCTTTTAAATTTCGTACCTAGTGGGTGTGTATGATATGCATGTAAAGTCGCGCTTGTTTCCCGTGCTTAGAACTGTCCCTACACAGTGTCATTTCTGAAGGAAAAAAAGTCATTTAAAACTCACTCGCGGCTATAATGAATTGTCGGCTCCCGGCAATACATAGAAAAGTCATTGATAAAAAAAATAAAAAAATGCGTGGGGGTCCCCCCAAATTCAATTACCAGGCCCTTCAGGTCTGGAATGGATATTAACCACTTAAGCCCCGGACCATTTCGGGCCATTAGGACCAGGCCTGTTTTTGGGATTCGGCACTGCGCTGCTTTAACTGTAAATTGTGCGGACATGCAATGTTGTACCCAAATGAAATTTGCGTCCTTTTCTTCCCACAAATAGAGCTTTCTTTTAATGGTATTTGATTGCCTCTGCGATTTTTATTTTTTGCGATATAAACAGAAAAAGACCGAAAATTTTGAAAAAAAATGATATTTTCTACTTTTTGTTATAAGAAAAATCGAATAAACTCAATTTTAGTCATACATTTAGGCCAAAATGTATTCAGCCACATGTCTTTAGTAAAAAAAATGTCAATAAGCGTATATTTATTGGTTTGCGCAAAAGTTATAGCGTTTACAAACTAGGGTACATTTTCTGAAATTTACACAGCTTTAAATTTATGACTGCCTATCTCATTTCTTGAGGTGCTAAAATGGCAGGGCAGTACAAAACCCCCCCAAATGACCCCATTTTGGAAAGTAGACACCCCAAGGAAATTGCTGAGAGGCATGTTGAGCCCATTGAATATTTTTTTTTTGTCCCAAGTGATTGAATAATGACAAAAAAAAAAAAAAAAAAAAATTACAAAAAGTTGTCACTAAATGATATATTGCTCACACATGCCATGGTTATATGTGAAATTACACCCCAAAATACATTCTGCTGCTTCTCCTGAGTACGGGGATACCACATGTGTGGGACTTTTTGGGAGCCTAGCCGCGTACGGGACCCCAAAAACCAAGCACCGCCTTCAAGGTTTCTAAGGGCATAAATTTTTGATTTCGCTCCTCACTACCTATCACAGTTTTGAAGGCCATAAAATGCCAAGATGGCACAAAACCCCCCCAAATGACCCCATTTTGGAAAGTAGACACCCCAAGCTATTTGCTGAGAGGCATGTTGAGCCCATTGAATATTTTTTTTTTGTCCCAAATGATTGAATAATGACAAAAAGAAAAAAAAAAATGTACAAAAAGTTGTCACTAAATGATATATTGCTCACACATGCCATGGTTATATGTGAAATTACACCCCAAAATACATTCTGCTGCTTCTCCTGAGTACGGGGATACCACATGTGTGGGACTTTTTGGGAGCCTAGCCGCGTACGGGACCCCAAAAACCAAGCACCGCCTTCAAGGTTTCTAAGGGCATAAATTTTTGATTTCACTCCTCACTACCTATCACAGTTTTGAAGGCCATAAAATGTCAAAATAGCCCAAAACCCCCACAAATGACCCCATTTTGGAAAGTAGACACCCCAAGCTATTTGCTGAGAGGCATGGTGAGTATTTTACAGCTCTCATTTGTTTTTGAAAATTAAGAAAGACATTTTTTTTTCTTTTTTTTTTTCTTTTTTTACATTTTCAAAACTTTGTGACAAAAAGCGAGATCTGCAAAATACTCAACATACCTCTCAGCAAATAGCTTGGGGTGTCTACTTTCCAAAATGGGGTCATTTGGGGGGGTTTTGTGCCATCTGGGCATTCCATGGCCTCCGAAACTGTGATAGGCAGTGAGGAGTGAAATCAAAAATTTACACCCATAGAAATCCTGAAGGCGGTGCTTGGTTTTTGGGGTCCCGTACGCGACTAGGCTCCCAAAAAGTCCCACACATGTGGTATCCCCGTACTCAGGAGAAGCAACAGAATGTATTTTGGGGTGTAATTCCACATATGCCCATGGCATGTTTGAGCAATATATAATTTAGTGACAACTTTTTGTACATTTTTATTTTTTTTTATTTTTTTGGTCATTATTCAATCACTTGGGACAAAAAAAAAAAAATTCAATGGGCTCAACATGCCTCTCAGCAAATAGCTTGGGGTGTCTACTTTCCAAAATGGGGTCATTTGGGGGGGTTTTGAACTGTCCTGGCATTTTATGCACAACATTAGGAAGCTTATGTCACACATCATCCACTCTTCTAACCACTTGAAGACAAAGCCCTTTCTGACACTTTTTGTTTACATGAAAAAAAAAATTTTTTTGCAAGAAAATTATGTTGAACCCCCAAACATTATATATTTTTTTAAAGCAAAGGCCCTACAGATTAAAATAGTGGGTGTTGCATTTTTTTTTCCACACAGTATTTGCGCAGCGATTTTTCAAACACATTTTTTGGGGGAAAAACACACTTTTTTTATTTTTAATGCACTAAAAAACACTATATTGCCCAAATGTTTGATGAAATAAAAAAGATGATCATAGGCCGAGTACATGGATACCAAACACGACATGCTTTAAAATTGCGCACAAACGCGCAGCGGCGACAAACTACATTCATTTTTAAAAGCATTTAAAAGCCTTTACAGGTTACCACGTTAGATTTACAGAGGAGGTCTACTGCTAAAATGACTGCCCTCGATCTGACCTTCGCGGTGATACCTCACATGCATGATGCAATTGCTGTTTACATATGACGCTAGACCGACGCTTGCGTTCGCCTTTGCGCAAGAGCAGGGGGGGACAGTGGTGCTTTTTTTTTATTTTTATTTTTTTTATTATTTATTTGGCTTTTTTATTTTATTTTTAAACTGTGCCTTCCATATTTTATTTTTTTACCATTTTTATCGTTATCTCAGGGAATGTAAATATCCCCTATGATAGCAATAAGTAGTGACAGGTACTCTTTTTTTGAAAAAAATTGGGGGGTTAGACCCTAGATCTTTCCTCTGCCCTCAAAGCATCTGACCACACCAAGATCGTTGTGATAAAATGCTTTCCCAATTTCCCAATGGTGCTTTTTATATCCGGGGGGGGGACATTCCCTCCCACTGCTTGTAAAAGCAGTCTAGAGGCTAATTATCTGCTAGAATTGCTTTTACATGAAAGCCGGCTGCTGGCTGAAAAGAATGATACCAAGATGATACCTAAACCCGCAGGCATCATTCTGGTATAAACATTCAAAGTCCAGCAACATACCAGTACGTTGCTGGTCCTTGTTGGACATGTATTGTAATCTTTTTTTTCATACAGCCTATTGGCTGAACGAAAAAAAGAGATTGATTGGTGGGTATGCCCACCATTAGAATACCTCCCTTCATCCACCCACTTCTAATGATGGGCATATATGCCGAAGCATGGGGGCATCCTCCCGCAAAAAAGTTATGCCGCGTACACACGGTCAAGCCTTCGTCGGAATTTCGACCGTATGTACGCGGCATAAAAGGTTATGCCGCGTACACACGGTCGGACTTTTCCACGGGCAAGCCTCCGTTGGAATTTCGACCGTATATACGCGGCATTAGGAGCAAAATCGCTCCTCCGCCCCTGCTGCCCCCATGCTTCGGCATATATGCTCTTTTTTTTAACTGTGGTGGTGAAATCACCTCCTACAGCGTTGGAGTCACGGCTGTCAAGATAAATAGATCTGCGCTGCAACTGAATGGCGTACCTGCTAAGCAAATGGTGGTTAACATTAAAACAAAGTAACATTACAGTACAACAGTAAGACCTTACCATGCCATACCTGCAAAGCAAATACCAAAACAAAACCTAGTAAAAAATAAAAAAATGTTTTAACGCAACCTGTGCCTAAAATATATATATGCCGAAGCATGGGGGCATCCTCCCGCAAAAAAGTTATGCCGCGTACACACGGTCGGAATTTTCCACGGGCAGGCCTCCGTCGGAATTTCGACCGTATGTACGTGGCATTAGGAGCAAAATCGCTCCTCCGCCCCTGCTGCCCCCATGCTTCGGCATATATGCTCTTTTTTTTAACTGTGGTGTCACGGCTTTATGTATCGTGGGAGCAAACGCTGTTGCTGTCAAGATAAATAATTCCGCGCTGCAGTTGAATGGCGCGCCTGAAAACAAAAAATTACATACCTGAAAAGCAAGCATGATAAAACATTGCAGAATAGAATACAGTAAAAAAGAGCAGAACAATAGAGAGAAAATAGAGAGAGAGAGAACAATAAAACGACAACTATTTTTGTTTTTTTTATTTTATATTTTTTTTGTGTTTTGTTTTTTACGTTTTTTTTTTTCTTTTTTACACTTTTTTTGTAACTTTACAACTGTAATGGTTCGGGTCTCTCAAAATGTAATGGCATCTTGGGAGACCCTGTGTAAGTGTGTCCTTGTCTGTGAAATGCTGTACCCTACGCTAAAACTTCACTTTTGAGTGGTAGCGTTCAAAACATTCACCTTGGACTGGTTGATATTGATTGTTGCTATGGACTGGTTGCTATGGACGGTTGCTATGGACAGTTGCTATGGACGGTTGCTACGGATTGGTTGTTATGGACGGTTGCTATGGATTGGTTGCCATGGACAGTTGCTATGGACTGGATGCTATGGATAGTTGCTATGGATGGTTGCTTTGGACGGTTGCTATGGACTGGTTGCAATGGATGGTTGCTATGGACAGTTGCTATAGACTGGTTGCTATGGATGGTTGCTATGGACGGTTGCTATGGACTGGTTGCTATGGACGTTTGCTATGGACTGGTTGATATGGATCAGGCCTGTCTCTGCGAACGCTGCAGTTATGTGTGTTGTGTTTGGTAAGTGACAGTGATCGATCGATACTGCACTTGGGTGGGCTGGGCTGGGCTGGGCGGAGGGGCTAAACGCAGGCGCTAGCAGGTATCTGGGCTGATCCCGCTAACACTGCGTTTTTGGGAACCCTAAACCGCTGGGGATGCTAGTATAGATCTGATCAGATACTATACCACTAAGGGGGGTGTATGCTTTGCGCGTGGGTGTTAGCGTTACTGGCACTAACCTAACACTGCCTGGGGCGACGCAGACCCTCTCTGGCGCTAAAACCTAATTGATCTCACCCGCCGGGCGATCAGGGGGGTTAAACCTTTATTGGGTTATATACGGCGGGTGCCCTGATGCTATAAAAAGCAAACTAATCAACCAGCGTCACCCGTAACCTTTATATGGTGATCACTGGTGAAAGGGTTAACTAGGGGCAATCAGGGGGTTAAAACCTTTATTAGGTTAAATATGGGGGTACCTGACACTATATAAAAACCTGACGGGTAACCTAAATAACTAAATAACTTACTGGCTAACCAGTGACACCAGTGACGCTTATACGGCGATCACTGGTGAAAGGGTTAACTCTAGGGGCAATCAGGGGGTTAAAATAATATATGGGGGTACCTGACACTAATAAAAACCTGCAGCGAACCTAAAAAAAAAAAAACTAATAATCTAAAACACCAGCGACACAAATACAGCGATCGGAAAAACAATCGCTTAGTGACGCTGAAGTTAGGGGGTGAAAGGGTTACCTGGGGGGTGATCAAGGGGTTAAACCTTTATTAGGGGGGGTTAGGGGGCTACCCTGGACCTAAAGGGGCCTAATCCTAACTGCCCTGCAACTTTTTACAATCACAGATGACACTAAATGCAGTGATCAGTAAAATAAATGATCACTGCAATCAGTGACACTGTGATTGGGGGCTTTGGGGTGACCTGGGGGGTGATCTGGGGGTGACTGGGGGGTGATTTGTGTGCCTATGTGTACCTACGTGTCAGTGGACTGTTGGTGCACTAACCTCTGTCTTCACTCCTCGGCGCCGGGAACGAAAAGACCGCGGCGAGGGAGATGACATCACTTCCTCCAGCCTTGTTTACATCACATGGCGGAGGAAGCATTTTCATTGGCCGGGAGCGATCGCGAGGGGGGGGGCGGAATCGAGCGGCCGCCCCCTCATGCCTGATCGCTCCCGAACACTTAACGGCCGCTCACTGCAGTGAAGGGGGGTCCGGATGGACCCCCCAACTGCACAAAGGCGATCACGTAGATCTACGTGATTCTGCCTGTCCGTGCCATTCTGCCGACGTAAATCGGCGGTGGGCGGTCGTTAAGTGGTTAAGGGGAACCCTGCCGCAAATTAAAAAAAAAATTTGTGGGGTTCCCCCCAAATATCCATACCAGGCCCTTCAGGTCTGGTATGGATTTTAAGGGGAACTCCAGTCCAAATTTAAAAAAAAAAGGCGTGGAGTTGCCCCAAAAATCCATATCAGACCCTTTATCTGAGCACGCAACCTGGCAGGCCGCAGAAAAAAAGGGGGGACGAGAGAGCGGAACGTGAGAAGGGGCGGGTCTATTCATTTATTACACTGCGGAGGAAGTTCCCCATCAGGTCCGCTCAGCCAATGGCATAGGCAGGGTCTGTCATACGAGGGGGGCGGACCTGATGGGAAACTTCCTCCGCAGTGTAATAAATGAATAGACCCGCACCTTCTCACGTTCTGCATCTGGTCCGCTTAGCCTTACACCTACGTCATTGGCTAAACGGACCTGATGGGGAACTTTAGAAGGGGCGGGTCTATTCATTTATTACACTGCGGAGGAAGTTCCCCATTAGGTCCGCTCAGGCTCAGCCAATGACGTTTCGTGTGGACAGCGCTGGACATCGGATTACTGCGGGACACTGGATTTCATCGCTTGAATGTTTTTTTTATTTTTAATTTTTTTATTTTTAATAAAGGACTTTCCCAACGGTGTCTGTGTTTTTTTTTACAATTTGTTACACTTTCTTTGTAAAATGGTAGGGGTACAATGTACCCCATTACCAATTCACATAGGGGGGCGGGCTCTGGGGGTCCCCTTTGTTAAAGGGGTCTTCCAGATTCCGATAAGCCCCCTGCCCGCAGACCCCCACAACCACCGGGCAAGGGTTGTGGGGATGAGGCCCTTGTCCCCATCAACATGGGGACATCCTCCCCATGTTGAGGGCATGTGGCCTGGTACGGTTCAGGAGGGGGGGGGGCGCTCTTTCGTCCCCCCCTCTTTTCCTGCGGCCTGCCAGGTTGCGTGCTCGGATAAAGGGTCTGGTATGGATTTTTGGGGGAACTCCACGCCAGACTCCATAGTTATATTTTCAATAATACAAAATAAACAAAAACAACAGTACAGAGAGTAGAATACTCTTTAACCCTAAACAATATACATCTAACCCTCAAATACGGTCCAAGAAGAAATATGGGATGGGTAAATATTCAAAAGGGAATATATACACCAGCGCCCCCCCCCTCCTGTAGTCACCAAAAAAAAAAAAAAAACGGGCCCTTTAAGAGTTTTCTTTTTTTAAATGTCCTTTTTTTCACACAGTGGCGGTGTGTCCATAGTGGGCGCAGAAACGCTGCCCCCGCTCGCTCCTGCGCCCGTCACTCACCACAACAATACATAGGTTCATGCATTGCATGAACCTATGTATTGTCGCCGCCGCTGCCGCCCACTATTTAGATGGCCGGCCCCTTGAGCGCCGGCCATCTGAATAACAGCGTCTGGTTGGCCTTTAGAAGTGCCTATCAGAGCCAGCGGCTCTGATAGGCTTCCCGACTACAGCCTGAGGGCTGTAATCGGCTTCTAAATAGCTAACGAGAGGACGCACGGGGGTGCGTTCCCTGGTTGCCTTTCAGCCAATCAGGTTCACCGGGTCTGGTTACCGGTAACCTGATTGGCTGAAGCGACATCGAGGGCGGGAGAAGACATCGAGGATGGAAGAAGGACGACGCTGACCCCAGGAAGGTAAGTGCAGGGCTGGGGGGGACAAACTGGCTGCATTTGGGGGACAAACTGGCTGCATTTGGGGGACAAACTGGCTGTATTTTGGGGACAAACTGGCTGTATTTTGGGGACAAACTGGCTGTATTATGGGGACAAACTGGCTGTATTTTGGGGGACAAACTGGCTGTATAATGGGGACAAACTGGCTGTATTATGGGGACAAACTGGCTGTATTATGGGGACAAACTGGCTGTATTTTGGGGACAAACTGGCAGGATTATGGGGACAAACTGGCTGTATTATGGGGACAAACTGGCTGTATTTTGGGGACAAACTGGCTGTATTTTGGGGACAAACTGGCTGTATTATTGGGGGGAAACTGGCTGTATATGGGGGACAAACTGGCTGTATTTTGGGGACAAACTGGCTGCATTTGGGGACAAACTGGATGCATTTGGAGGGAAACTGGCTGTATATGGGAACAAACTGGCTGCATTTGGGGACAATGGTGATAAGGTGAACAAATATCTGCGCTAACCAAAAATAAAAATAAATAAATAAATGAATAAAGCAGCTAGCACAGTCTGTTGATAAGGCAAACGTAATAGTATAAAGTCCAAAGTGCAGCGCTTAATGAAAAATCAAATGAAAAAAACAGTCCAAGTGCAGAATCAGCAAACAAGATGAATGTGGAAACTGATATGGAACCACCACCAGAACTTTCAGTGTGCAAGCGTAAAAGCACACCACCCCAATGTGCTCACAAAAGCTTACCGGAAGGCAAACATACACAAGCGATGTAAATATATTTGCAGGAGGTCAATGTATAGACACAAATTTCCAAGCCTGATGGATCACACCCACATCATTATACGACATCCAGAGCTCAGTTGGAAATGGAGATGATATGTAATCCTCAGCAGGGAGTAGTTTACCAAATGAGAGAAAAAACTAACATAGTGAAGCCCATAAGGTAAAAGGACAAAGGTATTTATTGTATTCTACTTACAAAAAGGACCATCATCAAGGCATAAAAACATATATATCCGCGGCTCTCAGCGTGCTTGTATCGGCCAGCCTGACATGTTTCATCCGAATGGATTTTATCAGAGGCGTGGCCTCCAATACAAGCACGCTCATATAAATACAAAAGGTCAATAGCCACACTAACCTGTGATAGGGTAATGTGGCGAGATGTTCAGCTGTTCCGTGTTGGTAGCATATAGAGCGCCAAGGCTCCGCATGTGTAACGCTGCCATATTACAAAAGCCGGAAGTAAACAAAAAACAAAGCAGACGTGGCCGCGCATGCGCAAACGGCCGTGCGGTTCACGTAAACAGGAAGGTGAACCAGGAGTATGTCTGTCCTTCCTGAAGGCGGAACGGAAGGCGCGATAGACGCAGCCTCGCTTGCGTGATTGGTCACGCTGTATGATGTAACTGGTGGGCGGAGCAAAAGGCGAGATGAACGCGGCTTCACTTGCATGAGTAATCACGCTCTGTAAAGTATACAAAGGCAATAGAATTAACAACTCAGTGGGCGGGCCTAAATCACCATCCAAGGGAGGGCAAAAAAGTACACCCAATCACTGCAGAAAAGCCTCCATCTCCGGGACAGAAACTTCTGCTCTAGGAAGATCGCTGGCCTGGAGACAGCACATAGACTGTCAATAAATTACGCTCGAGAAATAAAAAAGGGGAAATAAAAAGGCTGATAATATATCCAAAATATGATACAAAACAAAGAACAGCTCAACATAGTTACATGTTAAAGTTTGTTCAATACAATAATTCCTAGAATCAACTAAAACTATATAAAAATACAGGTAATTAAACATGTATATAATTAAGAAACACAAAATACAAATGCACCAAGGGGGAGGCTAAGGAAAGAAGGGAGGCTCACCCTGATGCATAGCATTAAATGAAACAAATATTAAATGTTAAATCCCTATCATCCAATCAGGATGACAGAAACCAATATGCATATACAATATAAAAAACAATAAAGTATAACAAACAGCAGAGAATGGAGAAGGCAAAAAAAACTCCACTCGGCTGGATGTAAATACATATACACATAAAAAAAGGGGGAAAAAAAGGAAGAAAAAAGGAAAAAAAACACTAGAAAAAAAATGGGAATGTCACCTACACATCCTCCAAAAAAATCTCTCAGCTGTTATTAATAAAACAGTTCACGTCCGAATCAACGTTCATGCCAAAAGGGGTGTAACATTTAGGGTCATAGATCCAGCGAGTCTCAAGTTTTGAAATTTCACGCTTGGATAAACTCCCCCGCCAATGAGGAGTAAAACGATCTATGGCCAGAAATGTAGTGTCGTTAGGGTTTTTTTTGTGATACTCCAAATAATGGCGGGACACAGTGTGCTTAGGGAAACCTTTCCTAATATTGGTTATGTGTTCGTTTACTCGAACGTGCATTGCACGTGTCGTGCGGCCTACATATTGGAGACCGCAGGGGCAAATTAGAAGGTAAACGACATTTAAAGAAGTACAAATTTAGCGCCCATTGCAACCCCTCTGTTTTGGAGGTAATGAGTTCCCCCAAACCAGAAATAATTATGGGTCATGGCATATTTCAACAGATCCAACACAAAGTCCTGCTGAGATGGAATTAATTCAGAATCTTTAGTGAGGAAACTTTCCACCGCTTTTAATCCATCATCATGAGAGATGATGGTGTAGAGCGAGGCCACATCAGCGGTAGCAAGAATGTAACCCTCCTTCCACTCCAGTGCCTCAAAACTACGAATGACCTGTGCTGAGTCCTTGATGTATGATGGAGTGCCAGACACCAGAGGTTGTAGGAACCCATCAATGTATTTGCCAATTCTAGAAGTGATGGAATCCAACCCACTAATAATTGGTCTCCCAGGAGGGTTGGTCAAACTTTTATGTACTTTAGGCAAAAAATACATGACTGGCTTCCTGGGGGCCGACGGGATCAAAAAGTCCCTCTCTTTCTTATTCAAAAGATTACACTGATACCCCCTATCAATAAGTGTAGTGAGTTCCCTTTTATACTTAAAAATAGGGTCATGGTTAAGCGCCACATAAGTGTCAACATCTGATAGAATTCTTTCCATTTCTAGAATATAGAAACTCTTATCCATCACCACTATACCTCCCCCCTTGTCGGCAGGGCGAATAATGATATCAGTTCTCTCTTTCAGGGATTTTAATCCCTCCTTAAATCTAGAGTCCTGATAATTCCTCTTAATCACCAGTTTATCTATATCTTTTAAGACTAGTTCTTTGAAAACCGAGATAGACGGTGGTATAAAACCAGGTGGGTTGAAGAGAGAGGCGTTAGACAGGCCAGAATGTCTAACACCATCAATCTCTTCAAGAGAGGTGGTAACAGTTTGTGACAGAAAATATCTTTTAATGTTGACCTTTCGGATATAGCGTTGAATATCCATGAAAGCACCAAATTTGTTCAGAGGTTTGTCTGGAGCAAACTTGAGACCATGGTCTAGTACAAATTTTTCATTATCGGTAAGAATATTTTGGCTACGATTAAAAATACCAGCATCTCTTACACTCTTTGCCTTTTTCGATCGGCTCCTCCTCCCCCCTCTGGTCCCTCTCCTGGTTCTCCCCCTCTTTTCCCTCTCTGCGGGACCCTGGGAAAAAAAGGGGCAGAAGTCTGGACAGACGGACCAGGGTAATAGGAAGGGCCTTGATTAGGTAAATGAGGTCTCCTAGGTGAATAGAAGTTCGGGCTGTCCCAGCCAGAACGTCCATAATCCTGACGGTTATTTCTTGGAGTACATGCAGTTGGTTGTTGAACGATGTAGCGATCATCAAAAACCTGTTCACCATAGTCATCATAGCCACCCTGGTAGTCCTCTAACGGTGTATAGCGATTATGTACAGGAGTTGCATCGCCACGATCATGCTGGACATAATCGCTAGGACCATAGTTTCTCAAATGGGCTCCCTTTTTGTGGGGATGTTTATAAGGCGCAGGTTTCTGGTTATTAGTAGCAACTCTCCGCCAACTTCCTTTGGTGGAAGTCCCATTATGATTAACATATGGTGCAGGGGGGCAGGGGGTTTCGGGTGAATAACAGGCACAGAAGGGCGTACCTCTCCTCCCTCAACGAGGGCCAACCTCTTAATTTGCCACTTAAAAACCCGACTACTAGTATAATCCTCCAAATCCCTTGTGAACATTTTTTTCTTTTTAATTTTTTGATCTAAATCCTCTTTTTCGAAGATTTTTTTAAGGGTATCAGATTTGGTTTTATACTCCTCTGATTCCATATAGGAAGATAACTTCTCCTTGACATCTGATATGTCAACATCAAGTTGGTTTAATTTACGCCTTTTTCTGGCGATTAAAAATCGCAGCAGATCTAAACCTACATCGTTAAAATATTTAAACCAACCTAAGAGGTCTATTTCATCCTCTTGCGGAGTGATCTCAAATCTCAGGCTCCTGGGCACCATTTTGTCATCCAGATATTTTTCTAGAAACGCAATGTCCCAGTACCCATGAACCTCTGAAATCATCAGATTTTTAAGGCGAACAAAAAGACCTCCTATGTCTAAATTCTGTTGAACCTCTACATTATTAAAGCAATCTTTAAGATTCATAGAACGTGAATTATGAAAATCAAATACATCCATAATAGTGAAAAAATGAAGAGCGGCAAATATTAAAAAATCAAAAGACAATGGTGATAAGGTGAACAAATATCTGCGCTAACCAAAAATAAAAATAAATAAATAAATAAATAAAGCAGCTAGCACAGTCTGTTGATAAGGCAAACGTAATAGTATAAAGTCCAAAGTGCAGCGCTTAATGAAAAATCTAATGAAAAAAACAGTCCAAGTGCAGAATCAGCAAACAAGATGAATGTGGAAACTGATATGGAACCACCACCAGAACTTTCAGTGTGCAAGCGTAAAAGCACACCACCCCAATGTGCTCACAAAATGCTTACCGGAAGGCAAACATACACAAGCGATGTAAATATATTTGCAGGAGGTCAATGTATAGACACAAATTTCCAAGCCTGATGGATCACACCCACATCATTATACGAAATCCAGAGCTCAGTTGGAAATGGAGATGATATGTAATCCTCAGCAGGGAGTAGTTTACCAAATGAGAGAAAAAACTAACATAGTGAAGCCCATAAGGTAAAAGGACAAAGGTATTTATTGTATTCTACTTACAAAAAGGACCATCATCAAGGCATAAAAACATATATATCCGCGGCTCTCAGCGTGCTTGTATCGGCCAGCCTGACATGTTTCATCCGAATGGATATCATCAGAGGCGTGGCCTCCAATACAAGCACGCCCATATAAATACAAAAGGTCAATAGCCACACTAACCTGTGATAGGGTAATGCGGCGAGATGTTCAGCTGTTCCATGTTGGTAGCATATAGAGCACCAAGGCTCCGCATGTGTAACGCTGCCATATTACAAAAGCCGGAAGTAAACAAAAAACAAAGCAGACGTGGCCGCGCATGCGCAAACGGCCGTGCGGTTCACGTAAACAGGAAGGTGAACCAGGTGTATGTCTGTCCTTCCTGAAGGCGGAACGGAAGGCGCGATAGACGCAGCCTCGCTTGCGTGATTGGTCACGCTGTATGATGTAACTGGTGGGCGGAGGAAAAGGCGAGATGAACGCGGCTTCACTTGCATGAGTAATCACGCTCTGTAAAGTATACGAAGGCAATAGAATTAACAACTCAGTGGGCGGGCCTAAATCACCATCCAAGGGAGGGCAAAAAAGTACACCCAATCACTGCAGAAAAGCCTCCATCTCCGGGACAGAAACTTCCACTCTAGGAAGATCGCTGGCCTGGAGACAGCACATAGACTGTCAATAAATTACGCCCGAGAAATAAAAAAAGGGAAATAAAAAGGCTGATAATATATCCAAAATATGATACAAAACAAAGAACAGCTCAACATAGTTACATGTTAAAGTTTGTTCAATACCTAGAATCAACTAAAACTATATAAAAATACAGGTAATTAAACATGTATATAATTAAGAAACACAAAATACAAATGCACCAAGGGGGAGGCTAAGAAAAGAAGGGAGGCTCACCCTGATGCATAGCATTAAATGAAACAAATATTAAATGTTAAATCCCTATCATCCAATCAGGATGACAGAAACCAATATGCATATACAATATAAAAAACAATAAAGTATAACAAACAGCAGAGAATGGAGAAGGCAAAAAAAACTCCACTTGGCTGGATGTAAATACATATACACATAAAAAAAGGGGAAAAAAAGGAAGAAAAAAGGAAAAAAAACACTAGAAAAAAAATGGGAATGTCACCTACACATCCTCCAAAAAAATCTCTCAGCTGTTATTAATAAAACAGTTCACGTCCGAATCAACGTTCATGCCAAAAGGGGTGTAACATTTAAGGTCATAGATCCAGCGAGTCTCAAGTTTTGAAATTTCACGTTTGGATAAACTCCCCCGCCAATGAGGAGTAAAACGATCTATGGCCAGAAATGTAGTGCCCTTAGGGTTTTTTTTTGTGATACTCCAAATAATGGCGGGACACAGTGTGCTTAGGGAAACCTTTCCTGATATTGGTTATGTGTTCGTTTACTCGAACGTGCATTGCACGTGTCGTGCGGCCTACATATTGGAGACCGCAGGGGCAAATTAGAAGGTAAACGACATTTAAAGAAGTACACGTGATAAAGGTATTAATGTTGTAAACTCTACCCGTGGCATGGGAACTGAACTGACAGATTTTCCTGCTTTTTTCTTTATTAATGGCACACATGTTACAATTATGACAAGGGTGATAGCCCTTAGTTCTTTGAAAAAATGACACTCTGTTGGGAGCATCCAGAACGTTGGGAGCCAGTTGGAGCCTCAGAGGGGGAACACCTCTGAGGACCACCTGTGGTCTGTCAGGTAAAACTGGCCCCAAGATTTTATCATTTTTCAAGACGCCCCAGTGTTTTTTTAAGATCTTTTTAATATCAAAGTGTTGATGTGAGAAAGTCGTTACCAAGGCAAAATTATAATTCATCTCGCCAGTGGACACCTTCTCTCTCTTCTGTAGAACAGAGGCATGATCCAAGCTGCCCACCTCTCTGATAATAGTATCGAGGTCATTTACAGCGTACCCCTTCTCCATAAACCTCTCTTTGAGTACAATAGCCTGTGAGAAGATGTCATCTTTCAAAGTGCAATTCCGTCTTAAACGAAGAAATTGACTTTTTGGCACTGATTTTAACCAAGAGGGGTGATGGCAGCTCCCCTGTCCAATATAGCCATTACGGTCAGTATTTTTAAAAAACGTTGATAAATTAAAAACACCATTTTTAACCCGTATGTTGAGATCCAAGAAATGAACTACCTCAGAGTTCGTTTCAAACTCCAATACAATTCCCAGTAAATTATTATTGAGGTATTGCATAAACGTGGTAAGTGACGTCATATCGCCATTCCACAGGAGGAGGATGTCGTCTATATACCTGCCCCAGAAGACCAACTCAGGTCTCCTATTGGCATAGACGACATCCTCCTCCCATTTGGCCATGAATAAATTGGCCATGCTGGGCGCAAATTTAGCGCCCATTGCAACCCCTCTGTTTTGGAGGTAATGAGTTCCCCCAAACCAGAAATAATTATGGGTCATGGCATATTTCAACAGATCCAACACAAAGTCCTGCTGAGATGGAATTAATTCAGAATCTCTAGTGAGGAAACTTTCCACCGCTTTTAATCCATCATCATGAGAGATGATGGTGTAGAGCGAGGCCACATCAGCGGTAGCAAGAATGTAACCCTCCCTCCACTCCAGTGCCTCAAAACTACGAATGACCTGTGCTGAGTCCTTGATGTATGATGGAGTGCCAGACACCAGAGATTGTAGGAATCCATCAATGTATTTGCCAATTCTAGAAGTGATGGAATCCAACCCACTAATAATTGGTCTCCCAGGAGGGTTGGTCAAACTTTTATGTACTTTAGGCAAAAAATACATGACTGGCTTCCTGGGGGCCGACGGGATCAAAAAGTCCCTCTCTTTCTTATTCAAAAGATTACACTGATACCCCCTATCAATAAGTGTAGTGAGTTCCCTTTTATACTTAAAAATAGGGTCATGGTTAAGCGCCACATAAGTGTCAACATCTGATAGAATTCTTTCCATTTCTAGAATATAGAAACTCTTATCCATCACCACTATACCTCCCCCCTTGTCGGCAGGGCGAATAATGATATCAGTTCTCTCTTTCAGGGATTTTAATCCCTCCTTAAATCTAGAGTCCTGATAATTCCTCTTAATCACCAGTTTATCTATATCTTTTAAGACTAGTTCTTTGAAAACCGAGATAGACGGTGGTATAAAACCAGGTGGGTTGAAGAGAGAGGCGTTAGACAGGCCAGAATGTCTAACACCATCAATCTCTTCAAGAGAGGTGGTTACAGTTTGTGACAGAAAATATATTTTAATGTTGACCTTTCGGATATAGCGTTGAATATCCATGAAAGCACCAAATTTGCTCAGAGGTTTGTCTGGAGCAAACTTGAGACCATGGTCTAGTACAAATTTTTCATTATCGGTAAGAGTATTTTGGCTAAGATTAAAAATGCCAGCATCTCTTACACTCTTTGCCTTTTTCGATCGGCTCCTCCTCCCCCCTCTGCTCCCTCTCCTGGTTCTCCCCCTCTTTTCCCTCTCTGCGGGACCCTGGGAAAAAAAGGGGAAGAAGTCTGGACAGATGGACCAGGGTCGCTGGATCTATGACCTTAAATGTTACACCCCTTTTGGCATGAACGTTGATTGGGACGTGAACTGTTTTATTAATAACAGCTGAGAGATTTTTTTGGAGGATGTGTAGGTGACATTCCCATTTTTTTTCTAGTGTTTTTTTTTCTTTTTTTCTTCCTTTTTTTTCCCCTTTTTTTATGTGTATATGTATTTACATCCAGCCGAGTGGAGTTTTTTTTGCCTTCTCCATTCTCTGCTGTTTGTTATACTTTATTGTTTTTTATATTGTATATGCATATTGGTTTCTGTCATCCTGATTGGATGATAGGGATTTAACATTTAATATTTGTTTCATTTAATGCTATGCATCAGGGTGAGCCTCCCTTCTTTTCTTAGCCTCCCCCTTGGTGCATTTGTATTTTGTGTTTCTTAATTATATACATTAGGGATGAGCTTCGAGTTCGAGTCGAACTCATGTTCGACTCGAACATTGCCTGTTCGCCCGTTCGCCGAACAGCGAACAAATTGGGGTGTTCACGGCAAATTCGAAAAATCTATGGGAGAAATCTAAAGTGTTAATTATAAAGGCTAATATGCAAGTTATTGTCCTAAAAAGTGTTTGGGGACCGGGGTCCTGCCCCAGGGGACATGTATCAATGCAAAAAGAAGTTTTAAAAACGGCCGTTTTTTCGGGAGCAGTGATTTTAATAATGCTTAAAATGAAAAAATAAAAGTGAAATATTCCTTTAAATTTCGTACCTGGGGGGTGTGTATGATATGCATGTAAAGTGGCGCATGTTTCCCGTGCTTAGAACTGTCCCTGCAAAAAATGTCATTTTTGAAAGAAAAAAAGTATTTTAAAACTGACTCGCGGCTATTAATGAATTGTCGGCTCCCGGCAATACATACAAAAGTCATTGATAAAAAAAAAAAAAAGCGTGGGGGTTCCCCAGAATTCAATTACCAGGCCCTTCAGGTCTGGAATGGATATTAAGGGGAACCCCGCCGCAAATTAAAAAAAAAAATTGACGTGGGGTTCCCCCAAATATCCATTCCAGGCCCTTCAGATCTGGCATGGATTTTAAGGGGAACTCCACCCCAAATTGAAAAAAAAAATGGCGTGGAGTCCCCCTAAAAATCCATACCAGACCCCTCATCCGAGCACGCAACCTGGCCGGCCGCAGGGGAAAAGGGGGGGACGAGAGAGCGGCCCCCCCTCCCTCCTGAACCGTACCAAGCCACATGCCCTCAACATGGGGAGGATGTCCCCATGTTGATGGGGACAAGGGCCTCATCCCCACAACCCTTGCCCGGTGGTTGTGGGGGTCTGCGGGCGGGGGGCTTATCAGAATCTGGAAGACCCCTTTAACAAAGGGGACCCCCAGATCCCGGCCCCCCCCTATGTGAATTGGTAAGGGGTACGTTGTACCCCTACCATTTCACGAAGAAAGCGTAAAAAAATGTTTAAAAAAAACACACAAACACCTTGAAAAAGTCCTTTATTAAAAAAAAAAAAAAAACATTCCAGCGGTGAAATCCAGTGTCCCGCGGCGATCCCGATGTCCAGCGCTGTCCTTCATTGGTTGTGCCTGAGCGGACCTGATGAGGAACTCCCTCTCAGTATTTTAAATGTATAGACCCGCCCCTTCTAAAGTTCCCCATCAGGTCCGCTCCCTCGGTATGTCGGACCGCCTACGTCATTGGCTTGAGCGGGGAACTTCCTTCACTGTGTAATTTAAATTTACATAGTGAAGGAAGTTCCCCGCTCAAGCCAATGACGTAGGCGGGTCTGACATACCGAGGGGGCGGACCTGATGGGGGACTGCTCTCACTTTGGTAATACATGTATAGACCCGCCCCTTCTCATGTTCCGCATCTGGTCCGCTGAGCGGACCTGATGGGGAACTTTAGAAGGGGCGGGTCTGTACATTTAAAATACTGAGAGGGAGTTCCCCATCAGGTCCGCTCAGGCACAACCAATGAAGGACAGCGCTGGACATCGGGATCGCCGCGGGACACTGGATTTCACCGCTGGAATGTTTTTTTTTTTTTTTTTTTAAATAAAGGACTTTTTCAAGGTGTTTGTGTGTTTTTTTAAACATTTTTTTACGCTTTCTTCGTGAAATGGTAGGGGTACAATGTACCCCTTACCAATTCACATAGGGGGGGGCCGGGATCTGGGGGTCCCCTTTGTTAAAGGGGTCTTCCAGATTCCGATAAGCCCCCCGCCCGCAGACCCCCACAACCACCGGGCAAGGGTTGTGGGGATGAGGCCCTTGTCCCCATCAACATGGGGACATCCTCCCCATGTTGAGGGCATGTGGCCTGGTACGGTTCAGGAGGGAGGGGGGCCACTCTCTCGTCCCCCCCTTTTCCCCTGCGGCCGGCCAGGTTGCGTGCTCGGATAAGGGGTCTGGTATGGATTTTTAGGGGGACTCCACGCCATTTTTTAAAAAAATTTGGGGTGGAGTTCCCCTTAAAATCCATGCCAGATCTGAAGGGCCTGGAATGGATATTTGGGGGAACCCCACATCAATTTTTTTTTTTAATTTGCGGCGGGGTTCCCCTTAATATCCATTCCAGACCTGAAGGGCCTGGTAATTGAATTCTGGGGAACACCCACGCTTTTTGTTTTTTTTTATCAATGACTTTTGTATGTATTGCCGGGAGCCGACAATTCATTAATAGCCGCGAGTCAGTTTTAAATGCATTTTTTTCTTTCAAAAATGACATTTTTTGCAGGGACAGTTCTAAGCACGGGAAACATGCACCACTTCACATGCATATCATGCACACCCCCCAGGTACGAAATTTAAAGGAATATTTCACTTTTATTTTTTCATTTTAAGCATTATTAAAATCACTGCTCCCAAAAAAAACGGCCGTTTTTAAAACTTCTTTTTGCATTGATACATGTCCCCTGGGGCAGGACCCGGGTCCCCAAACACTTTTTAGGACAATAACTTGCATATTAGCCTTTATAATTAACACTTTAGATTTCAAACGTTCGAGTCCATTGTATTTAATAGGGTTCTAAAGTTTACACAAACATTTTGTCTGTTCGCAGGTTCTGGTGCGAACCGAACAGGGGGGTGTTCGGCTCATCCCTGATATACATGTTTAATTACCTGTATTTTTATATAGTTTTAGTTGATTCTAGGAATTATTGTATTGAACAAACTTTAACATGTAACTATGTTGAGCTGTTCTTTGTTTTGTATCATATTTTGGATATATTATCAGCCTTTTTATTTCCCTTTTTTTATTTCTCGGGCGTAATTTATTGACAGTCTATGTGCTGTCTCCAGGCCAGCGATCTTCCTAGAGCGGAAGTTTCTGTCCCGGAGATGGAGGCTTTTCTGCAGTGATTGGGTGTACTTTTTTGCCCTCCCTTGGATAGTGATTTAGGCCTGCCCACTGAGTTGTTAATTCTATTGCCTTCGTATACTTTACAGAGCGTGATTACTCATGCAACTGAAGCCGCGTTCATCTCGCCTTTTGCTCCGCCCACCAGTTACATCATACAGCGTGACCAATCACGCAAGCGAGGCTGCGTCTATCGCGCCTTCCGTTCCGCCTTCAGGAAGGACAGACATACACCTGGTTCACCTTCCTGTTTACGTGAACCGCACGGCCGTTTGCGCATGCGCGGCCACGTCTGCTTTGTTTTTTGTTTACTTCCGGCTTTTGTAATATGGCAGCGTTACACATGCGGAGCCTTGGCGCTCTATATGCTACCAACACGGAACAGCTGAACATCTCGCCGCATTACCCTATCACAGGTTAGTGTGGCTATTGACCTTTTGTATTTATATGGGCGTGCTTGTATTGGAGGCCACGCCTCTGATGATATCCATTCGGATGAAACATGTCAGGCTGGCCGATACAAGCACGCTGAGAGCCGCGGATATATGTTTTTATGCCTTGATGATGGTCCTTTTTGTAAGTAGAATACAATAAATACCTTTGTCCTTTTACCTTATGGGCTTCACTATGTTCGTTTTTTCTCTCATTTGGTAAACTACTCCCTGCTGAGGATTACATATCATCTCCATTTCCAACTGAGCTCTGGATGTCGTATAATGATGTGGGTGTGATCCATCAGGCTTGGAAATTTGTGTCTATACACTGACCTCCTGCAAATATATTTACATCGCTTGTGTATGTTTGCCTTCCGGTAAGCATTTTGTGAGCACATTGGGGTGGTGTGCTTTTACGCTTGCACACTGAAAGTTCTGGTGGTGGTTCCATATCAGTTTCCACATTCATCTTGTTTTTCTGATTCTGCACTTGGACTGTTTTTTTCATTAGATTTTTTCATTAAGCGCTGCACTTTGGACTTTATGCATTTGGGGACAAACTGGCTGCATTTGGGGACAAACTAGTGGCTGCGTTTAATGGGCACAGTGGCGGCAATTGATGTTTTTTTTTTTTTTTCAGTTTGTTTGCGCCCCCCCAAAAAATTTGAGCACCAGCCGCCACTGATATACACCCCATTTTTATATAACGTCAATTTTGTTTTAATGTTTTAAATACCTCTTTTTATTGCATACATTGTAATAACATACTATAAGAGTCAACCATAATAACCCATTAGACAGGTAGACGCTCCTTCTTTATTAGTGCTGCACAAAGGCTGTGCTTTGCTGATCCTTTTATGTCTATAGAAGTTTATCTGGCAGGGATTATAACAGTGAGATTATAACAGTATGCTGTCTCTAATGATGTAAAATACAAACTGGGTAATTTGAAATTAAGTGATGCCTAAGCTTTACATCAATTGATTGAGTTTAGAAGCAGCAGTTTCTTCTTAAAGTGTTTCTAAACCCAGGAGCCTGCATTCACAATATTTGGTCTCCCACAGTACACAGAACATGGAAATGCAATAGTTTCAGTAACAAAAACTAATTGTGTTACTTCTATCAGTTCCTAGTAAAGCTTGTAGGATGAGTTTTCATACTGCACTGAGCTGTCTTATCAGGATCCAGGACCCCTGGCAGTGCTGATTGGCCCTGTGCTGATCACATGCACTCTCCCAAGAAAAAAAGTACCTCTCTAGCAATACACACCAAACTGAGCATGTGCAGCCTGACTCCAAAAGCTGTGTCTTATCCAGACATGTTCTGGAGTCAGTGGAAGAAGGGGAGGATCAGAGAAGACAGGATCAAACAGCCTTTTTACACAATGCAGAGGATTAACCCCTTAGGATCCATAGTGTGTATAACAAGCATGATTTACTGCATATACAGACTGATTTTACTGTTGTGGGTTTAGTAACACATCAATGGCATCAAAGAGATACTTGTTAATGACAAATAATATGACGAATTAAGCTTGGTACACACATATTGAAAGTCTGCCGGTACAGCAGGAATCGGCCAACTTTTTGTATGTGTGTACTTTTGTCTGTTCAACAGAAGCTCGTCTAATGGCTGGCTTCTGTTGAACAGTCTTGCTGAAAAACCAGCCAATGGCTGTAAGTGCTGACCAGTGTATTCTGGTGAGAGGGAGTCTACCTATGAGAAAACAAAAGCACAGCGAAAGAGAACCCTGAATCACACTTTGTTGTGTTAAAGAAGGGTTCTCTGATACCCCTGTATATCCAGCTTCAGTTTTAATGGTGCAAGGCATTTTAATTTATGTGAAGTGTGAAATGTAACTATAGGCTTGCTTTTAAACAAAGTAATATCAGGAACTTGTAATTCTGGAATTTTGCAAGCCTAATTATGCTTGTTGTCTTGACTGAACTACATTGGATGATATTTGAGGAACACAGAACATTAACCACTTCAGCCCCGGACCATTTGTCAGCTTAAAGGGGTTGTAAAGGCAAAAGTTTTTTCACCTTAATGCATTCTATGCATTTAGGTGAAAAAACATCTCTGGATTAGCGCCCCCCCCGAGCCCCCCATTTACTTACCTGACCCCTCGAATGTCCCGCGCCGTGACTGAGCAGGCATCTCTGCCAGCTTCTCGGCTCATTCATTGGTTGATTGAAAGCAGCGCAGCCATTGTCTTGCGCTGCTGTCAATCACATCCAATGACGCTGCGTGCCGGGGGGCGGGGCCGAGTGATACAGTGAGCAGCTATGGCCGCCGGCTGTATCACTGGAGCGCGCCCGCAATCACTCACCACCATGCGAGCTCGCTCGCATCAAGGTGATGAGTTCTTGTGGGGAGGAGCCGAGACAGCCGCCGAGGGACCCCAGAAGACCAGGTTCGGGGCCACCCTGAGCAAAATGAGCTGCACAGTGGAGGTAAGTATAACATGTTTGTTAAAAAAAAAAAAAAAAAGATTATCTTTAGTGTTCCTTTAAAGACCGGAGGTCTTTTTACAATTTGGCACTGCGCTGCTTTAACTGGTAATTGGGCGGTCATGCAATGTTGTACCCAAACAAAATTTGCGTACTTTTTTCCCACAAATAGAGCTTTCTTTTGGTGGTATTTGATCACCTCTGCAGTTTTTAATTTTTTTCGCTATAAACAAAAATAGAGCGACAGTTTTGAAAAAAAAATGCAATATTTTTTACTTTTTGCTATAATAAATATCCCCAAAAAATATATAAAAAAACTTTTTTTTCCTCAGTTTAGGCCGATACGTATTCTACATATTTTTGGTAAAAAAATTGCAATAAGCGTTTATTGATCGGTTTGCGAAAAAGTTATAGGGTCTACAAAATAGGGGATAGTTTTATGGCATTTTTATTATTCAAATTTTTTTTTTACTAGTAATGGCGGCGATCAGTGATTTTTATCGTGACTGCGACATTATGGCGGACACATCAGACACTTTTGACACATTTTTGGGACCATTGTCATTTTTACAGCGATCAGTGCTATAAAAATGCACTGATTACTGTGAAAATGACACTGGCAGGGAAGGGTTTAACCACTAGGTGGCGCTGTAGGGGTTAAGTGTGCCCTAGGGAGTTCTTCTTACTGTAGGGGGGATGGGCTGTGTGTGACATGACAGTGATCACCACTTCCGATTACAGGAAGCTGTGATCACTGTCATTGTCACTAGGCAGAGCAGGGAGATGCTTGTTTACATCAGCATCTCCCCATTCTTCCTCACCATGAGATGATCGCCGGTATCCCCGCAGCGATCGAGTCCGCGGGACCCGCGGTCGGGCTCACGGGCCCAGGAGTGCCATGCTGTCGACGTATAAATGCGTGCTTAGGTCGGAAAGCAGTTAACAGTGGCCAATATAAATTAGATGGAAATATATAAAGCCATACAGAAAGCAATGAATTAAATGTGGCAAAATATCTGGATTATTATGTCATCCAAGTGGCTGTGTCAAATAATAAATGTATCAGGTATTTTATTGCTTAAAGAATGTTTTTTTTTTTTTTAATAAAGCTTTTTTAATCCACACTCAGGGCTGGTGCAAGGATTTTTGACACCCTAGGCGAAGCCTCATTTTGCCGACCCCCCCATTGGCTCCGCCCCTCACTGAGATTTTTGCAGTGCCTCTTCACCTATTTCTTCAGCCGTGGTCCCCAAGCCTGTACCTGTGCCTCTGGACCCGGCCCGAAGACAATTACAGGATGGCATTGGCTCACTTCCTCACGCCAGCCGTGGTCCACATGTTAGAGCAGTATACAGAGAGGCTAACTGTGTAACTGCCTGTCTGTACGAGCATGCAGATACACTGACAATGCTTTACAGGCTCCTAGTAAAAACAATAAATGCACATTTTTTTGACCTGCAAAAAGATCTGCATTTATTTTATTTTTTTACAAAAGTGGATTTGAACCTCCACACCTCAGATCACCCCCAATTTCTGTATTTTCAGGTCTCAGCAGATCACCACAATTCTTCCACCTTCACACCTCAGATCAGGGCCGCCATCAGGAATTTTGGGGCCCCTTACACAGCTTCAGGCATGGGGGGTCCTGCCGCTGCAAACTGAGAAGCTGGGGGGGAGGTGCCACGAATTGAGAAGCGGGGGTGGGGTGCTGCCGCCGCAAATTATTGAGGTTGGGGGTTGCCATCCGGGCCCTTGGGGACCTCCGGGCCTCTGGGGACCTCTGGGCCCCTTACAAAAATAAAACAAATGAAAAAAGAATAAAAAAAAAATAAATGTAAAAAATAAAAATAAAAAAAGGCTTCTGAGCCCCTTACAAAAAAAAAACGTTTTTCAATTCTGGGCCCCTGGGGACCTCCGGGCCTCTGGGGACCTCTGGGCCCCTTCAAAAAAAAAATAATAATAATAAAAATAAATTATTTTATTTTTATTTTTTTAATAAAAAAAATAAAAAAAGGGGGGTTGCCATCCGGGCCCCTTACAAAAATTGTTTTTTCAATTCTGGGCCCCTGGGGACCTCTGGGCCCCTTACAAAAAAAAAAAAGACATAAAAAAAGAATTAAAAAGAAGAAATAAAATAAAAGAAAAATTGTAATTAAAAAAAAAAAGGGGGGGTTGCCATCCAGGGCCCCTAGGGACCTCCGGGCCCCTTACAGGTGTACTGCCTGTACCCCCTGATGGCGGCCCTGCCTCAGATCACCCCATCACTGTATCACCCTGAACGCCTGTTCCCCTCTGCACCCCCCACCTTTGTTCCCCTTAACCCCCCCAAACACACATATCAGTTCCTATATGTACCCCCCCCTGCACATCTGTCCCCCCCACACACACACACACACATCAGTTCCTCTCTGTAACCTCACCCCCAACACACACACATATCTGTTTCCCCTCTGTACCCCCCTGCACATCTGTCCCCCCCCACACACACACCAGTTCCCCCTCTGTACCCCCCTGCATATCTCCCCCCCACACACACACATACCAGTTCCCCATCTGTACCCCCCTACACATCTTCTCCCCCCCACACACAAACACACACACACACCAGTTCCCCCTCTGCCCCCTGCACATCTTCCCCCACACACACACATACCAGTTCCCCCTCTGTACCCCCCTGCACATCTGCCCCCCCACACCCACCAGTTCCCCCTCTGCCCCCCTCACATCTGCCCCCCACACACCAGTTCCCCCTCTTTACCCCCCTGCACATCTCTCCCCCCCCCACACACACACAAATATATTTTCCCCCCTCTGTACCCCCTGCACATCTGCCCCCCCACACACACCAGTTCCCCCTCTGTACCCCCTGCACATCTGTCCCCCCACACACACCAGTTCCCCCTCTGTACCCCCCTGCACATCTGTACCCCCTGCACATCTGCCCCCCACACACACCAGTTCCCCCTCTGCCCCCCCCGCACACACACCAGTTCCCCCTCTTCCCTCCCCACACACACACACACCAGTTCCCCCTCTGTACCCCCTGCACATCTGCCCCCCACACACCAGTTCCCCCTCTGTACCCCCCTGCACATCTGCCCCCCCCCACACACACACACCAGTTCCCCCTCTGCCCCCCCTGCACATCTGCCCCCCCACACACACACACCAGTTCCCCCTCTCCCCCCTGCACATCTGCCCCCCCCACACACACCAGTTCCCCCCTCTTTACCCCCTGCACATCTCTCCCCCCACACACACATATATCTTTCCCCCTCTGTACCCCCCTGCACATCTGCCCCCCCCACACACACACACCAGTTCCCCCTCTGCAACCCCCTGCACATCTGTCCCCCCCCACACACACACACAAGTTCCCCCTCTGTACTCCCCTGCACATCTGCCCCCACACACACACACCAGTTCCCCTATGTACCCCCTGCAAATCTCCCCCCACGCACACACCAGTTCCCCCTCTGCCCCCCCACACATCTGCCCCCCCCACACACACACACCAGTTTCCCCTCTGCCCCCTGCACATCTGCCCCCCCACACACACACCAGTTCCCCCTCTGCCCCCCGCACATCTGCCCCCCCAAAACACACACACACACCAGTTCCCCCTCTGCCCCCCCCACACACACACCAGTTACCCCTCTGCCCCCGCACATCTGCCCCCCCCCCCCACACACACCAGTTCCCCCTCTGCCCCCCCACACATCTGCCCCCTCACACACACACACCAATTCCCCCGCTGCCCCCCGCACACACACACCAGTTCCCCCTCTTCCCCCCCCCACACACACACATACACACACACCAGTTCCCCCTCTGCCCCCCCGCACATCTGCCCCCCCACACACACACCAGTTACCCCTCTGCCCCCCGCACACACACACACCAGTTCCCCCTCTTCCCCCCCACACACACACACCAGTTCCCCCTCTTTCCCCCCCCCACACACACACACCAGTTCCCCCTCTGTACCCCCCTGCACATCTGCCCCCCCCCACACACACACACACCAGTTCCTCCTCTTTACCCCCCCCCCCTGCACATCTCTCCCCCCACACACACATATATCTTTTCTCCCTCTGTACACAGTGCAATGTACTATAAACTTGACAGCAGAGTACATTTTTTTATTTCTTGTGACTGGGTGCAGGCTGCAGCACTGAGCCTGTGCTTCCACTAAATACCTGAGTCAGCGGCGGTGAAGGCTTTACTTAGGAGAGAGGCGCTGCTGCCTGTCTGTCCACTCCTCTCACAACAGATCCCCGGGCGACCAGGAGGAGGGGGAGGGGTCGGATATCACGGCAAGCCCGGACTTATTACATGCAGGGCTTCCATCTCACCCGCTCCGGCCCGTTCCATGGATCATTCATGCAGCACTTCTGGCCGGCTGCTCTGTGTCCCGGCTCTCTCCGTCCCCTCATCTTCTCACTGCCGCTGCTAGGGTGGCACTGCAGGCTGGGGACAGAGTGGTGAAGGTGATGTCTTCACAGGCGCAACCGCCCCCTAACCTGGCGGCATGCCGCATGTTTTTAAAAAATGCCGGTCCTGGATTTTAATACTCCGAATCCCCAGTGAGTGGCTCCGGATTTTGCAGCCCCCTCTACCCTGGCGCCCTAGGCAGCCGCCTGACTTGCCTATTGCTAGCGCCGGCCCTGTCCACACTATGCTATTTACAGCACTTTTCCACCATTAAAGGTTGGGAAGAGGCTGGATTAGATATTTAGAATTTGTATTACTATCAGGAAGATTTTAAATTTAAAAGTTTGTTCTTTGTGAGCACAACTTCATCACAAAGGGTAATTGAAGCTTCCACCAGGCTGTAATTTATAAATATTTTCAGCAAATTTTACCTGTAAATATTATTACATGAATGAATATATGCCAATTTACGCAGCACTTTATATATTATACATTTACATCAATCCCTGCCTTGAGCTTACAATCCAAGGTCCCAATCCCACACGTATACATACACAGACTAGAATACACAGTATTCTGCATGCTTGGACAAGGGTCTGGTATGATTTCTTTTTTTTTCGGGGTACGTTCACTTTAGTTTTGCTTGCTGACAACTTTAACGATATGCATTCAATTACATCCCCTGGGATCCCCTGGTCACTTTGCTTACAGGCAGAATCAGGCTGGGGATCAGAACTGTAATTACCTGCAAATGTTTTTAAATGCTTTTCTTCTACTTAGATTTCACTTTCTTTTTAAAACATAGTACCTGTGTGCCACTTTACAGGCAGGTTTGGGGCATCAATCAAACATGTTATTAAACCTCTTCACAGATTGGGTATAGGGACAATCACAGTGGCCCTTTACCATGTGATAAGCTGTGTTCAATCACAGCTGATCACGATGTAAACACAAGCTGACAGCATGAGGAGAGGAGAGCTGATAACCGGCTTGTGTATAAGGGACATCTACAAGTCCCAACAGTGCCCACCGGTTCTGCCTATCAGTACCAACCAGTGCTGTCAATAAGTGCCCATCAGTGCTGCCAATTATGGCCCATCAGTGCCTTCTCATCAGTGTCACCCATCAGTGATACCTATCAGTGCCCCATATCAGTGCCTATCAGTGCCCTTAAGTGCCACCTATCAGTGCCCTTCAGTGCCGCCTATCAATGCCCATCAGCGTCATCTATCAGTTCCCATCAGTGGCCATCAGTGCCACCTCATCAGTGCCCATCAGTGCAGACTCATCAACGCACATCAGTGAAGGAGAAAAATTACCTGTTTGCAGAATTTTATAACAAACTATGAAAAAAGTTTTTCACATTCTTTCTTGTGTCTGTTTAGCAAAAAATAAAAAAAAAAGTTGTTATTAAATACCATAATTTTTTTTTATAAAAGTTTCATATGGGTACAGTGTTGCATGACTGCACAATTGTCATTCAAAATGTGACAGAACTGAAAGCTGAAATTTGGCCTGGGCAGTAAGGGGTTAAAATTGCCCAGTAGGCAAGTGGTTAAAGGACACAAAAGAAAAGAGGAATCAGCGCCACAGAACTACCTGGACAATTGCGGATCCCAATTGAGAATGCTGCTGCTCAATCCTAGTAAAATACTCGTAGTTAATGCAATAAATACGTTTGCAGTGCAAAGCTCTGGAATATCCACAATTGTGTTAACAATTTGTACCAAATATGTATTAATTCTAAAAAAGATGGACTTCATATGGTTCAAAAATCTCAGCCCTTCACTGAAACAATCTACCCCTCCTTTTATATGTGGAATAACTTACATAAAATTGATAATATGTGAAATCGAGTGAAACTAAAAATATTCTATTAAATAATTTAAATAGAGTGCAAGTGCTTTTTCACTGAATAAATGTCCGTGATAACACAACATTCAATGTGTTGAAAACAATACTCTGAAATCCAAAGACAATAGTGTGTGTAAAAAAATAATAATATTAAACTGCAAAAAAAATATTAATTACTATGTAATAAATAAAAAATAAATAAATAAGTGTATAAAACTCAAAAAAATGACTGAATTTATATACACTTAATTTTTAAACTGTGCAAGACCATATATGTGCAATAATATGTAAAAAACATTTTTTTTTATATAAGATCATTAGGGAATATCCTGAGAAGGTTTCCCACCAATATTACAATTTTTGTTTTAACAATTATTGAATAAGTATGCATAATTTGGAGAACATAATTTGGCAAAGTTATCTAAAGAAAAAAAAAGGCTAATAATGAATAAAACAGAGGTTGAAGCTTTTTCAGAGATGGCATCTAAGTGTGGTATCAGGAAAGTCCAACATGTTTCTCAACTTGTGGTTGTTTATATAAAGTATATAGATACCAATAAATATGCAATTTGTGACTGGTCAGTCTGCTCCAGTTCAATGAAAGATATTTAGTATTACATATTGTACTATCTCACAGAGATTTTCCTACTTGTGTGGTAACTATTCGTATGTTTTATTGTCAGAACTATTTATTAAAAGATATCTATCTTGTGAGAGACATAAAGGCTGCCATTACTAAATAATCACTGCTACAGTTACCCATTCTCTTGTGATCCTCTGGCTTCAATACTCCATGTCACTAACCTAGAATAAGTATACAGTTTAGGAATTCTGACTTTCATGATAGGGTATTTATTCTAGGTAAGCGATTTAAATAATATTGAAGTCAGAGGGTCAGCAAAATGGCCAGGCAAATCGTTTTTTTTGAAGGTTTGCCCAGCCTATAGCAAAATGACGGCCGGGCGGTGGTTCAGTTATCCTGACTGGATGTCATAGGACGTCCAGCAGGATAACAGCCGTTGTAGTTTGTGACCGGTGGGTCTGCTCTAATTCAATTAGATATTTACTATTTGTATGTATTGGACCATCTCACAGAGATTTTCTTTCCTGTGTGGTAACAATTAGTATTTATTATGGACATAACTGTTTCCTAGAGGAATTCTATTTTGTGAGAAACATGGAGGTTGCCATTACTGAATCTTCACTGCTGCAAATACCTGTCACCTGATTTTTATTGTGACCCTCTGGCTTCAATTCTGCATGCCACTAACCTAGAAAATGTATACAGATTAGGAATTCTGACTTTCATGATAGGTTATATATTCTAGGTAAGTGACTTAAGCCAGAGGGTCAGCAACATAGAAAGGCAAGTGAATCTTCAGAAGGTTTGCAATAGTAAGCTCTGCGTTGTTTTCCACAAAGATTTATCTCCATATGTCACCAAACTAAATCTATTCTTTCTCCACATTTTACATAGGGCAACTAAATTGGGTACAGGATGGGTCCTACATGTGAATGGTTGTCTAAAAAGCCATACAAATTGTATGTAACAGTATTCAGATAGAACAATGAGCTATCTTTGGAGAAGACCTCAGAGTACCAGTTAAACAATTCCATTGATAATGAAATCATTGTTTTATTTGTTGTTGGTATGTTGAGCCAATTATCATACTGTTAAATTTAAAGATCCTTCCTGATACTGTATATCCCCTTCCAGTATTAAAATGCTAATGACTGGGATTATAAGTGAAAACAAAGGATAGTTGCACTGTTCAATAAGAAGTAAGAAGCGTAACTTTGTTAGGTAAATTAGACCTATTAGCAACCTAATATCACTTCCTGTTGGTGAGTGGTGGTAAACTGTATTTAGGAGGTAGATCTCAGTGAGTTACTAGTATTACAGACTGGTCAGGAGAAGAGGGAGCTGCTGAGATATCTTAACTATAGTACACTATTCCAGGTATCTATACATTGTTTGATGGTGAAATTAATCTACTTGTTCACATGTTTTGTTTACTTTGACAAATGTATTTCAGCTTAAATGTGTTACAGACTTTTTTTTTTCAAGAAAACTTTGCACTAATTGTGTACGCTAACTTTGTTCACCGTTTGAATTTGGTTATTGTTTTGATATTTAATGTTCAAAATGTACCTCTGGAGATATAGTTTGTTTAACCTCCCTGGCGGTATGATTATGCAAAATAATTGTACCGCTTTTGGTACATAATTCCAGACAGAATCATACCGCCAGGGAGGTTAAACAAACTATATCTCCAGAGGTACATTTTGAACATTAACTGTCTGGAATTATGTACCAAAAGTGGTACAATTATTTTGCATGGAAATTTGGTGTAATCAGAGGCGTTGCTAGGGGGGTGCGGGGGGTGCGGTCCGCCCCCGGGTGACACCCGCTAGAGGGGTGACACCCTCCCTTTTTTTTTTTTTTTTTTTTTTTTTTTACAGCTGACCCATTCATTGATTAATTTCACCCCGCTGGGCTGGAAGCCTGGAACAACACCTCCAGCGCCGCGGCCGCGCCTGGTGTGTGTCCTCCGGCTCCTTATTCTTCCTATTCCTAAATTCCAATCCTCCTCCCTACCTTACAGAGCCAGCGAGCGACTCAGCCTGTCACATCATCACACTGCACTGTGATGATGTGACGACACGTCACTGCAGCACACACACAACTTTCTCCGCCCGGGCGGCGCGGCTGCTGTGTGTGACGGTCGCTGCCCACAGTGCCCAGCCCTCCTCCTCTCCACTCTCCAGGAGTACACTAAGACTTTTTCTGTTTGAAGAGCGCAGTCACCTAGTGGAACATGCAATTAAGCAGGCACATTTAAAATCTAAAGAATATGGAATTGCCGTAGAGAGAAGAGCCAGGTTTAAGAAGAGGATGGCAGGGGAACAGGCACGTGATGCTGGAGGCATAAGTCTACAAGACGAGAACAAGAGGGCAATGCTTGAGTGCATTGATCGCTTCCATTCTGAACTCCAGATCAGATTAAGAGCCATCATGGAAGTTGCAGCCATGTTTGAGGCTGTTCAAGCAAAGAGTCTCATATATGAAACTGAAGAAACATTAAAGGTGTCCATTCCAAAACTGACCACTTTTTATGACGAAATATCTGAGAGTGAGCTGTTAATGGAAATACCCAGACTGAGGAGACATCTCAAAGCAGCCAAGATCAACCTAGAAGAAGTCAAAGATTGGTCGGCTTTACAAGTTTTGACCTTCATAGCAGAATGGGACTTCATTGAATCTCTTCCAACCCTTTCACTATGTCTAAAAATATTTCTGACAATCTGTGTGTCTGTGGCTTCATGTGAGAGGAGCTTTTCAAAGTTGAAGCTGATAAAAAACTATTTGCGTTCAACGATGGGACAGGCAAGGCTTTCTGATCTTGCAATATTATCAGTTGAAAGTGAACTAGCGAAATGTATTGATTTTGATGATGTTGTTCACAATTTTGCAGCTGTCAAGGCTAGAAAAGCAAAGTTTTGATTTAGATGTTAACTAAATGCTTTCATATTTGTTCCTGTTTTTGTGTTATTTATTTATTAATTCAGTAAAGTTTAAAGTTAAAATAAATACAGTTCTTTAACAGTTTAAGCTTTGATTTCTATTATTTTCATATGATTTTGTTATTCAAATTTGCTAGTTGATTGATAGTTATTAACGGCACTACTGTTGCCAATATATGCAGTGTTATTAGGGTGAAAAAAATTATTGGGGGGGGGGTGACACCATGTTATACCGCACCAGGTGACACCAACCCTAGTGACGCCACTGGGTGTAATGTATTGTATGTAGGCCTGCAATTCTTAGTAATTACTTACTTGACCAAACAAGAGTCTAGTAGACATCCCGGGTATGATAAAGTTTGAAACACAAAATCATAAATTATAATATAATAAATAACTATAAATAATTCTAACAAATAGTAATGTAATTATAATAAAAAATATTCAATAATGTAATCAAATCAAAAACACTGAAATTTGCTCAGTTGCAGAATTCTCGCTGTCATTAGATTTAGTGTTTGATGACGAATTTCCCCACAAATCACTATCGCTCAATTCTGCGAGTGATTCTAATTTATTGTCGCTGTTTTTTAGCTGGTCTAAAACCACTTTTGACATAAAGGGACACTTTTTGGTTGCTATGGACAATCTCCAGTTTCCAGGCAGAAAGAACAGTTTTTATTACATAAAAGTGCATGCAGGACACTGGACAGACCACTAGGGACAAAGGGGGTGTGTAATTATTTGATACAGTACTGTAATCAGTAAGATTACAGTATACTGTATGTGTACTGTGTTTTTCACTTTTTGAATTTGGCGCCAAACTCCACCCTCGTGTGCCGCAACGTCGCAGGGAATGGAGCTCGGCACTCGGCAGTGTGGATCGAGCGAGACACGGCTCGCAGACACTGCGGGAGGACATCGCAGGATCCAGGGAACAAGGTAAGTTACTTCCCCTGGATACTGCGATGCAGCTTGGGTCTGGCTCGGGGTTACCGCTTTTAGCATTGAAAACTCACCCCGAGCCCAACTCGGGAATACCGCCAAGGGGGTTAATAGGGGAGGTAGGGTTAAAGTCTCTGACTTTTTTGCTCTCTGTGGCACTGTTGAGGAGTTATATTTTCATTTACTGACCTGGTGAATAGGTGGATTATTATAATAGATTCTGCCCAGCAAAGTATTTGTTTTGTTTTCTTTTTTAATTTGTGCTTTCCATTGCTCTTATAATGCATATATTATAGATATGTGCAAATAACAAATATACAATATATGGGGACAACACTGCTCTTTTGTAGATATGACAGTGAGTGGGTTTTTTTAGGTGGAAGAATCACAAAGGAAAAAAAGGAAAAAAAAAACAGCCTAGAAAAAAAGATTGCAAGAATTACTTGAAAGACATGTTAGCATATACATATGCAATATGGGGTTTAGATACACTTTAGTCTGAATGAAAGTGATACAGAAATTATAGACAACGTTATGTTTTTTTTTTATTAAGAGCATTTTACATTTTACATATTGTCATTAGATATATACAGCATGTAAAATAAGTATTGAACACAAAACCATTTTTCTAGGTAAAAATATTTCTAAAGGTGCTATTGACATGACATTTTCCACATGTCAGGTAACAACCCATGTAATCCACAAATACAAAGAAACCAAAACAAATAAGTTCAGAAATAGTATGTTATGTAGTAACGGTAGTTAATGTAGTAATAGTATGTTAAGTTCTGTGTAATAAAATGGAAAAACACAGGGAAAAAGTATTAAACACACTAACTGAAATGTATTTAATGACAGATTCAAAATGCCTCCTGTACGGAGAAACTAGTCGCATGCATTGCTCAGGTGTAATTTTGGCCCATTCTTCCACACAGTCTTCACATCTTGAAGGTTACATGGGCCTCTTCTATGAACTCTGATCTTTAGTTCTTTCCATAGAATTTCTATTGGATTCAAGTCAGGTAACTGACTGGACCATTCTGGAAGCATTATTTTCTTTCTTTGAAACCAATTGAGTGTTTCCTTTGCTTTGTGCTTGGGATCATTGTCTTACTGAAATGTCCACCCTCATTTCATCTTCATCATCCTGGTAGATGGCAGCAGATTTTTATAAAAAATGTATTGGTACATTTTTACATTCATCCTTCCTTCAATAATACGACGTTTCCCACTACCGTATGCTGAAAAACAGCCCCACACCATGATGTTCCCACCTCCAAACTTCACTGTTGGTATGGGGGTGTTTTTGGGGTGATGTGCAGTGCCATTTGACCTCCAAACATGGTGTGTATTATGGCATCCAAATAGTTCAATTTTGAGCTCATCTGACCAGACTATATTTTCCCAGTATTTCAGAGGCTTGTCTAAATGTAGTCTAGAAAACTTTAAATGAGCTTCAACATGCTTCATCTCCATATAGGAGGCGTCTTGAAGCTGTCATTATCAACAAAAAATTTTGTACGAAGTATTAAATGTATTCCAGTTAGTGCGTTCAATACTTTTTCCCTGTGTCATTCCATTTTTTTTTTACACATAACTTAACATACTATTACTACATTAACTACTGTTACTACATAACATACTATTTCTGAACTTATTTATTTTGGTTTATTTGTATGCATGAATTGCATGTGTTGTTATATACATGTGGCGAAAATTTCATGTCAATAGCACCTTTAGAAATATATTTACCTAGAAAAATGGTGACATGTCCAATACTTATTTAACAAGCTCTATGTTTTTCTAAGATCTACTCTGACTAACTCTCTGTGATTACAAATTATGTGTGAAAAGACATTTAGGCCGGCTGTACACGGTGCAAATTTCTTTCTTGCAACCACAAGTTGCAGGAAATAAATTTGCATGATTCACCTAGCAATACAAACTGTGTTGACAAGGGAATTCCTCCTGCCAAACAATTGTCTGCTCCCAGCGGGGGAAGCCGTCCTCGCCGAGACAGTGAATATCGCTAGTGGCTTTAGCAGCAGTGATTTGAACCTTGTATGGCCGGCCTTAGGATTATTTTCTAAAGGAGGTGAGAATCTTTACTCTATAAATTGCATGAATATTCACTTCAATTATCCAATCATTTGATAAAAAAATTCATGTTTACTTATTTTATTGGCACTGGATATTCAGAATGGGCATGAATTTGTTTTACATTTGTTGTAATACTTGTGTAATACTAAGTGAATTTTGACATACATTTTTAAGAAAAAATTCTCTAACTACTTTAGCAAATCAGCCTAATGGGACAGTAAGCAGCTAAATTAATTATTTCCAGTACAGTTAATTGAATAAAAGACAACCACAAATATTTCTTTGGATTAATAAAATAATTGTATTTATTTTATTGGCCGCGGCTTATTTATTGGTTTACCAATTAATCTTATTAAACCAATCCATAAATAATTTCTTATCAGAATTCACCAATAACTTTTTTATCATAAATACTAATATAAACTGAACAACTCAGCCATTATAGCTCAAGTTGTATAACAAGCATCACTTTAATCATAAATTGTCCCCCTCTTCATTAGAAAAGGTGACCCGAACCACATAAATATTTAGCCGCGACAGTCCAGGGAGGGTGCGAGGGGAGCTCCGCCGCTGATGACCTCCTGAGGTGACTGGCAGTTTGCCTCAAGTGGAACCTCCCTTATATAGGGGTCCCCTCAGGCTTCTAGAAACTTCCTTGACTGGTTTCAAGGGTCCCCCTCCCCACTGTTTCAATGCACCCTGACCTACTTTTCAGGGAGCCCTGACCTACTTTCCAGGGGGAGCCTTGAAACTTCTTTCATCTGCCACTGTTCCATTAGAAAAGGGGCCCGGGGGAACTTGAAACCCCCTATCCCTTTTCCCTCACATGGGACAGTAAGCAGCTAAATTAATTATTTCCAGTACAGTTAATTGAATAAAAGACAACCACAAATATTTCTTTGGATTAATAAAATAATTTTATTTATTTTATTGGCCGCGGCTTATTTATTGGTTTACCAATTAATCTTATTAAACCAATCCATAAATAATTTCTTATCAGAATTCACCAATAACTTTTTTATCATAAATACTAATATAAACTGAACAACTCAGCCATTATAGCTCAAGTTGTATAACAAGCATCACTTTAATCATAAATTGTCCCCAAAAAGGCAGGAGCCATAACAAGCCTCCTGCCTACCTACCCCAAACCGCGGCAGTTTCAATTACTGTCTGGAAATTTAAATTCAAGATGTCCAGGCCTACATCCGAAAGATGAATTCCATCCTTCCGATATAGTCCTGGAATTCCTCCTTCCAAATCTACATGTCTAAATGATAAGCCATATCCTAATGTCATGAACTTTTCTATCCTTCTATTAATTCTCTTCCTGACTTTGTCAAAAACTGAAAACCCATCAACACGTAACCAGAGTAGGCGAGGAACGATTTCTGAGAAAACAATGACGGTCTTAGGAGAAGCAGATTTTAATTCTTTGATGGCCGATCGGATTTTAATTAATAAATTTAAGGTTTTTAATTTGCCAATATCATTACCTCCTAGGTGAATAATTAGAACATCTGGTAAAGGCCATCCATAAGCCAACCTTCCCAATACAGACATCAATTCCTCCCAAATCATCCCTCTTTTACCAAACCAAAAAATGTTAAACAATTTCGGATCCAAATCCAAGTTTTCTCCATAAATTCTGTTCAATGCTCTCCTATTTGCCCAGAACACAAATGAGTGTCCGACGATCCATATAACTTTTGGAGTATCTGAAATTCAAAACTACACATTAGGTCTCACATAAGAAACATAGGCATTCGATTTCCATCGTCCAATGTTTTTTATCTTATTTTTATTCAAACCAAGTCTGGCTGCCTCTGATGCAGCACCAATTCTAAATGAATGGCAAGACAATTTTAATTTGTCCAAATTAAGAGCATGCAGACATTTTCTCAGCACTCCACTGAATTGAAATCTAGTCAATGGAACACTATTCTCATGAACAAATAATAATACATGACCAAATGGACGAAAACACATATAATCATTTAAAAGTTGAACCCGGCAAATTGTAGACTTATTACAGCGATATAGAGTTATCCATGCACCTTTGCCCAATTGATCAGTGTTTGATCTTAATAGCAAAATGCGTACGCAATTTTTGCTAATTTTAATGGATTCAAAACGAAGGCCATTTAACGCTGACTTGTTGTTAGGTATTAGTTCAGAAATTCTCAAGGCTGCGAAAAAACAAATAGAGAAAGCCGCTTTGAATAATTGAGCTTCATATTTAGAAAAACAAATACTATCCGTAATTAAACAGAGTTTTTCTAACAGTTCCAACAAAATCAGATGTCTAGAATCCACAGAAAAGTTTGTCTTCTTGTAACCTTTCATTGCCTGACTTAAAGAGAAAAAATTAAAAAGCGAAGGAAAACCGTTCAATTTTAGAAAAAATGAGATTCCACATATTGTTTTATTAATATGTGACCATGAGAATTTCCTCTCCATCAAACTATTAAGAAAAGAAAGAGCCATGTTTTCATTAAAAGATGACCAAGGTATATCTTGTGCACTAAAATAAGATATCCAAGAAAACCAAGCAGAAGAGTATCCTAACCAAGTCTTAGGTGCTAAAGATTGTTTTATATTTTCATAGATTACACTATTTCCCAAAGACTGCGCGGACATACCATACCAATCTTGTCCGCTTCTGGGAGCAGCTTGAAAAATCGTGTCATCTGTAATCGAGAAAGAGCATCTGCTACAACGTTGTCCTTACCTGGGATATATTTCACTTTTAACCAAATATTTAGCAATAAGCATTGTGACACCAAGTACCGTAATAGATTGTTCACTGCAGGCGATTTAGATGCCAAACAGTTAATTGCAAACATCACTCCCTTATTATCAGTACTAATAAGCAGGCGATGGTTGCTAAAATATTTTCCCCATATTTCTATAGCTACTATAATAGGGAACAGCTCCAATAAGACACTATTCTTCAGCAAACCAAGCTGTTTCCATCTTACCGGCTATTTCTCAGCACACCAATGATTGTTCCACACTGCAGCAAAACCAACCGATCCTGCAGAATCAGTTGACAAACAAAAATCTTTATCCAAAACAAATTCATGCTGTAGTATGGTTCGTCCATTAAAGTGTGACAAAACATTTATCCACACAATCATATCTTCTCTCATGTCAGAAGTTATACGAATATGAGAATAAGGTTTTTTAAAACCTGCTATAGCAAAATACAGCCTTCTGGAAAAAATTCTTCCCACTGGTAAAACGCGTGTTGCAAAAGCCAATAACCCTAGTAGCTTCTGCATTTCTTTCAGTAATACCTTCTTCTTACGGATTAAGGCTATGAGAAGTGCAGAAATAACTTCTAATTTTTCCAGTGGGAGCCTAAATTCCATCAAGGCTGTGTCAATTGTAATTCCTAAGAATTCAAGGCAATTGACTGGAAATACTGTCTTTTCTTTTACTAAAGGAATACCAAACCCTTCACAAATTTCAAAAAATAACTTCAGAAGGTTCATACACTCTTCCGACTCATATGCTCCTAAAAATAAGAAATCATCCAGATAATGTAGTATGTATGGGGATCCTGAAATTTCTTTCACTACCCATTCTACAAAACTAGAAAATGCCTCAAAATACCTACATGAAAGGGAACACCCCATTGGCAAGCATTTATCAAAATAGTATTGTTGATCAAAATAAAATTCTAACGAATTAAAACTGTTCGGGTGAATAGAAAACAATCTAAATGCAGATTTTACATCTGTTTTTGCCAATAACGCGTTTGGGCCTAATTTTCTTACCATTAGTATTGCATCTTCAAAAGATGCATATTCAACCAAACAAATTTCATCAGGAATCTGATCATTAAGAGACTTACCATCCGGGAATGATAGATGATGTATCACCCTAAATTTGTTATGTTCTTTTTTAGGCAAAATTCCTAACGGAGAGATTCTAAAATCCACAAATGGCGGACTTTTAAAAGGCCCTGCAATTCTTTGAATATTTTTTAAAGAATCTACTGTATTCATATTTTTAACGATTTTACAACCTTTACCATTAAATGATGGCAACTCGAAACCCTCCGTAAAACCTTTATACAGCATGATTGCCGTCTGCTGATCTGGGTACCTGAGTAGCCATGGCAGCATGTTTTGAATACTCACTGGCGATGGAGCTTTTAAGAAAGGGCTCCTTGTTCTGAGTCTGGTTGGAAGCCATTTTCTTAAAACATTTTGTCACTGAGTGTGAGCCAGAACAAAATGCACATTCATGCCTATATCGGCAATTAGTTGACCATTTACATTGCGCGTTGTTAAACGCGAAACAAATGCCTTTTTTATAAGACATAGCATTAGTGTTCACTTGTAAAGGCAAAGGATGTACCATTTGAGGTCTCTGAGGTAGCAAAAGATTGAGCCATAAGCTAATATCTTTGCTACCCCAAGGAAGATTTTTATGTACTGCCAGTTTTTGTCTAAATTGTTCATCATAAATGAACCAACCAAATCCTCCGAAATTTTTATATGCTTCCAAAATAAAGTCTATGTGATGGAATAGACCCATACTATGTTCCGGATATTTTTCGCATATTATACTTGCATAGATGCAAAAGGCCTGGAGCCAGTTATTAAAATTCCTGGCCACAGGCCTTCTTCTATCCTCATTGTCATATTTATCTTTATCACTTTTAATGAAATCTTTGTTGGACGGAAGCAATGAAAGTAAATCAATGAAATCAGCTTTCCATATTTTCTCCTTCATTGCCACCGTCAAATGAAAGCCAAGTGGCGAAGACTGACATGGCAGGCTTTCTTTTAAACAAATTTCAGGAACATTTTTTTCCATGACACTATTCTGTACTATATTATCTGAAGTATTTGTAGTATCAGTAGTAATGTGATCCGTATTCACATTATCCAGAACATTCCAAACACTAGAAACATCCTGAATATTATTAGTATGCATATCTTTCATACTAGACAAAGAAGTAGCTAACTGGGAAATAGATCTATACAAGGTAGTCATAAAATCAGCGTTACCCAACTCACCTTGTATAGCAGCACAAGGCAATGTCATGTCATTTCTACCTATACCTTCATTGCTTCCTGCTGCTGCTGTGTTTTGAAATTCCCTGTCTATCTGCATCCTTCCTCTGGGCACGGCTCCTCTGCAGCTACTGCTTGCCCTGGGGTTCTGTGTATGTTGTTGCCTGGGAGACCGACTTACACCTTTCGCTGCAGGACTCCTCCCCTTCTTCGGTTTGCTCACGCCTCCGCTGACATCATTCTCCTTCGGCCGCGCCACTGTCAGCGCCGACTTTACCGGTGCGATTCCTCTCTTCTCCACCGGGGGGCTGTATGGCCGGCGCGCTCTTCCTTTCCTCTTCTCTCTTCCAGCGGTGACGACATCTCCTTCAGCCGGCTCTTGACCTCGCCGCTCCGGAACTGGAAATGAGGGGAGCTCTTCCTGCGCGATGTCCTCTTCCCCGACATTCCTCTCACCGCTGCTGTAGGAGTCCCGTGTTCCATCCCCGCTTGCTTCTGGGGCCATTTCTTCAGCCTCCAGCCTATCCGGTAAGGCGAGGCACAGGCGCAGCCATTCTTCTCCCCCTTCGGTCTCCGCTCTCTCAATGAGTTGACGCAGGAGAGTCTTCATGTCACCTCAGTGGTTAGCGGCAAAATGGCTTAGTATTATAGCTCTTTCACAGAGCTCTGCCGCTGATGACCTTCTGAGGTGACTGGCAGTTTGCCTCAAGCGGAACCTCCCTTATATAGGGGTCCCCTCAGGCTTCTAGAAACTTCCTTGACTGGTTTCAAGGGTCCCCCTCCCCACTGTTTCAATGCACCCTGACCTACTTTTCAGGGAGCCCTGACCTACTTTCCAGGGGGAGCCTTGAAACTTCTTTTATCTGTCACTGTCCCATTAGAAAAGGGGCCCGGGGAACTTGAAACCCCCTATCCCTTTTCCCTCACATTAATTCAGTTCAAACCTAACTTAATCTACAAATTAGTCAGTGAGTTGGTTTACAGCAGCTTCTCTAACTTCCAATTCCTCAGCAGGCCATTGTAAAGGTAGGTGCACATAGATCAAAATATAGACAGTTCAGCAGGCAGTGATTGAATCTTGATGTGTGTGTAGCCCTTTCTGTTCAACAGAAGTAAATTGGCAGATCGACTTTTATTGAACGGCCAAGCTGTAAAACTTTTAGTGATCAGTGGCAATCAGCTGCAGGTGCTTATCAGTGTATTCTCACAGTGCAGAGGCACACTGTCAGAATACAATGTTGCAGTGAAGTGGATGAGATTACAGGCCATACCCGTCCAAACCAAAACTTCCCCAGATACAAATAATTAAATAAATACCTGAAACATTTTAATTGGCAAAAAATTGGCCGTGACACCTTTATTGTTTTTTCACAAATACATTTTCCATAAATCTTTATTTCCACTCAAAACTTCATAAATATTCAAATAACATATTTCTACCTGCTCAGTCTTTAGAACTCGAACAGTAGCAAAACTTCAAATATAAATAACAGTCCCCACACGCCGGTCTTGAGCATCAAGACCGACCCACCCCAAGCTTCGCGGCATTCTCAATCATGTTCTGCAATCCTACATTAAATATATCATTACAAACTTCGGATAAGTGAACACCATCCAGCCTGTATAGACCTGGATAACCCCCTTCCAGGTCCACATGCCGATACGACAATCCCCCCACCTGGGGCATGAACTTTTCAAGAGCCCTATTGACTCTTTTCCTCATTTTTTCCATAACCCTCCTCTGTGCAGAGGAGAGCCATGAAAGACGAGGAACCACCTCCGAAAAAACTATTGTTGTACCTGGGAAAGTCGTACTGAAGCAATGCAAATCTCGCTTGATCATGAACAGCAAGTCTAATGTTTTAACATTCCCCAAATCATTACCTCCCAAGTGAATTATTAGGATAGATGGCAACGGCCATAAGTAACACAACCTGGATAAATGAAAGTTCCGTTGAAACCACTGAAGGCCTCTTATACCTTTCCAAAACAACCGAAAAGAGTCCGGGTGCAGAGATAAATTCGATGAATAGCTGCGTTGAGCTGCTCTTTTTTGTGCCCAATAAATAAATGAGTGCCCCAGAATCCAAACTGTGTGCTGGGTACCTAAAATTAAACAAACAAATTAGGACGAACATATAACTTAAAACATTTTGACTTCCACCTCCCCATTGCTTTAATATCTGATTCCGGGACACCCCACCGGACCGCCTCCAAGGCTGCGCCTATCCGAAAGGAGTGGGAGGAAAACCTGAAGTTACTTAATCCCATGCTATCCAAACTCTTCTTTAGGACTGCATCAAATTGGTACTTCGTAAGGGGTAACAAATTAACGTGAGTGAGAAAAAATCCCCCCCGGGAGGCCTAAGCCCCATGAATTGTTTTACTAATGCTACTGGGCACATGAAAACATCATTGTGCTCCCTTAGATGAACCCATCTACCCTTGACACATTGATCCATTTTGGAATGCTGCAGCCAAATGTGAACACCCGACTGATCCACCAACACCTGATCAAATGGAATCCCGGAACCACCCTGCTTGTTTGTCGGCACTAATTCCGAGATACGGAATGCCCCAAAAAAGGCAAGCACAAAGGCTGTCCTAAATAATAAGGCTTCATAAGAGGAAAACTAGACAACTGAAGTAATTCTGCAAAGGTCACTGAGAATGTCAAGAGAGATCGGTCTAATGTCATCCGTGACAAAAGTCAATCTCTTGTACCCATTCAGCGCCTGTTTTACAGAAATATAAGAAGTACAAGACTTCAGACCTAATAAACGGAAGAAAAATGACATGCCAGCCAACATTTTTGGCACATGACTATGCGAAAAATGCTGCCGCATTAAACTGGACAAAAAAGCCAAAATAGCACGCTCAGAAGGCCTATTAAACTGAAAACCTTCAGTACTAGCAAAGGCTATCCAGCTGTTCCAAGCTGCGGAGTAACTTGACCAAGTCTTAGGAGCTAAGGAGCCCCTATTAGCATCCGTCACAGCACTCAGATCATCTCCCACAGATGGGCCGGGCACGGGGTGCCATCTACGTCCGCCTCCGGAAGCAAACGCTGAAAACGCTCCACCTGAAAGCGAGATAGAGAATCATCTATGTTATTCAATATCCCTGGAGTATACCTAGCCTTCAACCAAATGTTAAATTTGAGGCATCTGAAGACCACCTGACGCAAGATTTTGATTACCAACCAAGAACTAGACGAGAGACAATTCACTGCATATAACACGCCCTTGTTATCAGTTTCCACCAAGATGCACCTATTAGCAAACTCTGAGCCCCAGAACTCTAAAGCCACTAAAATTGGAAACAATTCCAACAATACCACGTTCTTGGTAGCTCCTGAACTCACCCAGGACTCCGGCCAAGCCACACAGCACCAATGCGATCTCCAGATGGCCCCAAAAAACCTTTGGAGCCCGCCGCATCTGTAAACAAACAGAAATCCCTTGCCACAACAAAATCCACCTGAAAAAAGGACTTACCATTATAACAGTCAAGAAAGCTAGCCCAAACCATCAAATCCTCTTTAATAGGGGTAGTTATCCTAACATGATCCAACAGAGATTTCAAGCCCGAAATTGCCAGGTAGAGCCGACGTGAAAAAATCCTGCCAACAGGCATGATTCTGCACGCAAACGCCAGAACACCCAATAGTGACTGCATCTCTTTCAGCCGTATATTCTTCTTTTGCAACACCGTCGCGATCAACCATTTCAATTTATTCACTTTCGACGCAAACAGAATTCCATCTCAATGCCCAAAAATTCCAATGACGTGCTGGGCAAGCACGTTTTTTCTTCAGCCAGCGGAATGTCAAACTCAAGAGACATAGCTTGAAATGATAGCAACAAGTCCGAACATAAACTAGAATCTGCTGGACCAACAAATAAGAAATCATCTAAATAGTGAACTATACTATCAGACCCAGACCTAATTCCAAGTACCCAGTGAAGGAAGGTGGAAAACGTTTCAAAGTATGAGCAAGACAAGGAACACCCCATTGGGAGACACATGTCAAAAAAGTACTCTCCTTCAAAATAAAAACCCAAGGAATTAAAGGCCTCCGGGGAAACAGGCAAGAGCCGAAAAGCTGATTTTATGTCAGCCTTCGCCAACAACGCCCCGGGCCGAACAACCTGATCTTACCAATCGCTTCCTCAAATGTAGCATAAGACACGGAACACAAATTTCCATCGATATCATCGTTCAATGAATCACCTTTAGGAAAGGATAGATGGTGTATAATACGATATTCATTAGGTTCATGTTTGGGCACTACTCCTAATGGGGAAATCCAAAAATTACAAAAAGGGTGGTGCTCAATGGGCCCCGCAATCCTGCCCTCCCTTAATTCCTTACATAACTTATCCCTTACCACCTGGGGAAACTGGTCTACAGATTTCAAATTCCCCACCAATTTACACCCGTCTCCTAAAAAAGAAGGTAACGGGAATCCTTGAGCAAAACCCTCACTGAGCAAACATGCCTTCTCCCTGTTTGGGTAGATGTCCAGCCAAGGGCTCATTCTTTCCAGCCTCACTGGAGTGCAGGCTTTTGGAAAAAATATGCTGCGCCTGGCTAGAACCTGCAGCTACATTTTTCTTAAAATATTTTGCCGCTGGGTGCGCCCCCGCACAGATGGAACATTCATGCCTGTATTTGCAAGAATTATTCCAGCGGCATTGACTGTCATTAAATGGAAAACAGCAACCTTTTCTAAATGTCGCCGTGGAAGGGTTAACCGTGAGTTGTCTAGGTGCTACCTATTTTTGGGGCAATATCAAATTGAGCCACAGGCCCACGTTCTTCATACCCCACCTAAGTGACGGGTGAATGGACAGTTTCTGACAAAAGGATTCGTCATAATAAAACCAACCCAGGCCACCAAAATTTTTGTAGGCTTCTAGGATATGATCTAGATGTTGGAAAAGTCCCCCACACAATTCTGGGTGCTTCTCCGCCATTATACCAGAATAAATGCAAAAGGCTTGCAGCCAATTGTTAAATGACCTAGGGATCATCCTGCGTCTCTCCTCCTCACCTCTCTCCTCGCCCCTCTTGTCAGCTCTAACCATGAAATCCTTATGAGCGGGCAGGAGGGAGAGAATGTCTACATATTCCCCTTTCCAAATTTTGTCTTTAATAGCAGCATTTAAATGATATCCTAAAGGGGACATCTCGCAAGGCATGACATCTTTCATATACGTTTCAGGTACATGAACTTTAGCATGCGCAGCTGTCTGTAATGACTCAGGGGCTAACCTGACAGGCTGTAAACCAATATTCAACCTAGTACCTTGCTGAGAGGATAAACTGACAGGAAGATTAGACAGCACAGGAGTAGTAGAAACAGAAGGGTTAACAGGCATAGAGACCAGTGAGGCTGAAGACACAGCAGGAGCTGACACTTTTGACAGTGAATGAATCAAAGAGGACAGTGAACCTACCAAATCAGATAGCGCATTTAATTGGTTCAACTCACCACCTGCTGGAGTTTGCAATGCCTGCTGCTGAGCCACCTGCTCCAGCAGTAAAGAAGGGTCTTGCTCCTCTAGTGTCTGAACACCAGTCACCTGTAGGGGCACCTCTGCTTGCTGAGTGCCTTGCTGTGATGGTACATGCTGCTGCCTGAGAGACTGCTGCGCAGGCTGTCTCCCTCTTGTGTCCGGTGCGGCCTGCTGGGGCTGGCCACGCCGTCTGCTTCCTCTTGCTGGCGACTGCGAACAAGTCTGCCTCTTCTGACCCCCGCGGCGGCCCCGTGATGTCACACCGCCGCCATCTTCCCTCGGCTGCTCTTGAGGCACACGCATCCCTTCAGCGTCTTCCGCAGCCCGACCTTCTCGCTCTGGAGGCACACTTCTCCTCGCTCTTACAGGCGGTGCAGGCTCAGGAACACCCCGCCCTGTACTCGTGTCATCAGTCTGCTCGCCGCCCACCGCCAAGCCTCCTCCCTCTTGCTCCATAAACAGTGCCTACTCCTCTGGAGCCGACGCCAGGCAATGCCTCAGCCATGCCTCTCCACCTGAGCTGCCTGCTTTTTCGAACAGCTGCATCACCAAGGCTTCCATCAGGTAAGAGAAATGCAGTCTTCACAGGAGCTCAAATCTTCTTTGCTGTCCACCGGAAATGAGGAAGAACCCCTCCCCTGCTAGCCCTTTTATAGCCAATCCCTACCCTTCCAGAAAATTCCCTGGACCCCATTGGCTCTTCCTGACTAGCTCTATTCTAGCCCCTTAAAGGGGCAGGCACCTGACTAAACTAAACTTACTGCTACCCATCTAGCCTATTTGTTATTTATTAAATTGGGCTAGGGAGGCCGCAATCTCAGGAAAGTGGCCCCATAATATGACCCTTTATTCATTCCTCCATTCACCTCGCTTCTGCGGAAGGGTGAAACCATTCATTCTTTTTTCATTTAACCCGCAAGATGAAAAAAAAAAACTAACAGTGTATACTCAGCTTCAGACATAACTGGATGTTTTCAGATCAGTCTCCCATTTTTTTTTTTGCTGTAGCACTGTAAAATATCAAGGTAACTGAAAACTGATTGACCCGGTCCATAAAGGTAGAACAATAGGCATAACTTTTTATGTGTACACTTTTAATTATTTATCTAAAAATCAGTAAAGTTGTATAGCTATACTTCTCAGTCTGTTGGTATTAATAAAATCTGTGTAAACATCTCTTTTTATTTTTCATATAGGAAAATTACTAAGCTCAGCTGTAAATTGAACATCTATTGTTGAAAAAAGAAATCACAGCTAAACTGATTGACATTAACACAAGATGAGTCAAAGAGGAGAACATTTGTATCCGTGCTCTGAGTGCCAGAAGATATTTACTTCTAAGTCCAAACTCAATGTTCATCTGAGGATTCACACTGGAGAGAGGCCATATAAATGTTCAGAATGTGGAAAGTGCTTCTCACAAAATGATGATTTTACTAAACACCAGAGGATTCACACAGGAGAGAAACCGTTTAAATGTTTGGAATGTGGCAAGTGCTTCTCACATGTTTCTGGTCTTATCAGACATCAGAGAATTCACACAGGAGAAAAACCATTTCAATGTTCAGAATGTGGCAAGTGCTTTGCAGATAATTCTTATTTTAATGTTCATAAAAGGATTCACACTGGAGAGAAATCATTTAAATGTTTAGAATGTGGAAAGTGCTTCTCAGTTGGTTCTAAACCTAATATACATGAGAGGATTCACACAGGAGAAAAACCATTTAAATGTTCAGAATGTGACAAGTGCTTCACTTTGAAACAAAACCTTGTTGCACACCAGAAGATTCACACAGGAGAAAAAACATTTAAATGCTCAGAATGTGGCAAGTGTTTCTCAGGAGGTTCTAATCTTAATAAACATAAAAGGATTCACACAAGAGAGAAATCATTTAAATGATCAGATTGTAGAAAGTGCTTCTTACATAGTTATAATCTTACTATATACCAGAGGATTCAGATGGGAGAAAAGGCCATTTACATCTTCAAAATGTGACAAATTCTTCATACAAAGGGAACATCTTCCTCAACACTAGAAAATTCACACAGGAGAGAAGCCATGTGAAAAATGTGACAAGGATTTTTCATAGAAGCCAAATGCTAAGATCCATAAATCTGTCAACACTGGAAAGAAGCCTTATTAATAAATGTGATATATTTTAAATGAAAATAATCTTTGATCCAGCTTTAATGCTTTACACAGAAGATAAGCCATATCCAAATCTGTAATAAATGTTTTTTGACACTGAACTACCTGCAATCACATCAAAAGTTTTTTTTTGGGGGGGGGAGTGATATATAGAACAAATTAGACTATAAGAAACAAGTACCGATCCATACAGGACTCATATTTGGGACTCGTAAATTCAAAGATATAACTGACTAGTTAATGTTGTATTAATTAAAAGCATATCATTCTAATATAACAAAGTAAACTGCGCTCAGACAAAAAACAGACAGATATAAGAAACAAAGGCAGCAGCACTAGTGGGATAAGCACAAACAAAGAACTAAAAAATGGAGAGCTGCGCCAATGTGACAATTCACATTAATGGTTTGTCATCCAGAGACTGGTATGTAAAAAACGGTACACAATTGTCAATCAAACCAAAAAAGTCATATTGCAAAAAAAATCTTATGGCCTGGATTCACAATAATGTCCGCATTGAATGAAAATCAAAATCCAGATATGTGCATTAGCATATAGAGGTTAGTATGTAAAACCAAATCACAAAAAGTCTAAACTGATGTTGCACACACTCAGACAGTACTATCCAGATAGGTAGTGTAGGATGATGGATATGCAGATAATAAAATCCTAATATGCAGACAGTTCAAATGCACATCACCCGGTGATTCACAAAAAATGAAAGGTGCCCACCACCGTAATAAGTTGTCCGCTTACCAGAGGCAAGCACCAGGAAAGCAGTCGGCTGTAACCCAGCCGCGGCCTTTGACTTGCGTGTGGAGACACCAGAACTACACCAGGAACTAGGATGACCCCGGAAGGCAGGAGACCAGTTTGATTGTGTTCCTCCCGATCACAAGGTACGTGCGGCCATTGTAATGAACCTGCAGCCGACCTCTAAGCCTGATACAATTAGATTGTACAGCTGCTGTGTATGTAAACCTTCAATTATACCCGGTGAAGTGAATAGCCTCAGAAGATACACAGAGATGAAACAAATACCCCTACAGTACATACGTTTTACTTGTATATCTGCTGCCATCAACTTTCTACACTCTTAGGAAAGTGCAGATCATGTTAAAAATCTTTCTTCCTCTTTCAGCAGCACATAGGGTTGGGTGGGGATACTGGGCTTACACTGAGTGAGAGCTGATTGGTGAAAAGAGACACTCTCCACCCCTCCACATAGGCAGAGGAACAAAGTAACATGCAGAGCTGTAGTCTGAATAGACAAAATCCCTATTAACCTCCCTGGCGGTATTCCTGAGTGTGGCTCGGGGTGAATTTTCATACCAAAAGCGGTAACCCCCGAGCCAGACTCGGGATTGCATCGCAGGATCCATGCAGAGGTTACTTACCTTGTCCCCTGGATCCTGCGATGTCTCCCCGCTGTGATCTGTGAGCCGCCGTGTCTCGCTCGATTTACAGTGCCAAGCTCCGTTCCCTGCGAGCGTTGCAACGCACGGGGACGGAGTTTGGCGCCAAATTCAAAAAGTATATAACACAGTATAGATACAGTATACTGTAATCTTACAGATTACAGTACTGTATCAAATAATTACAAATCCCCTTTGTCCCTAGTGGTTTGTCCAGTGTCCTGCATGCACTTTTATATTATAAATAATGTTCTTTCTGCCAGGAAACTGGAGATTGTCCATAGCAACCAAAAAATGTCCGTTTACGTCAAAAGTGCTTTTAGACCAGCTAGAAAACAGTGATAATAAATTTGAATCACTTGCAGAATTAAGCGATAGCGATTTGTGGGGAAATTCATCATCAAACACTAAAAGTAATGACAGTGACAATTCTGCAACTGAGCAAATTTCAGTGTTTTTGATTTAAATTACATTATTGAATACTTTTTATTATTATTATATTATTATTTGTTATAGTTATTTATTATATTATAATTGATGATTTCGTGTTTCAAACTTTATCATACCCGGGATGTTTACTAGACTCTTGTTTGGACAGATTTAAGTGAGTTATTTCTAAGAATTACAGGCCTACAATATAAAACGTCAAATTTCCATGCAAAATAATGGTACCGCTTTCAGCACCTAAAATCTGAAATAATCATACCGCCAGAGAGGTTAAAATCACTCTAACCTCCCTGACACAAATTTTTAGCTCATGTTATCTCATGTGTAGAAGAACTTGTCAGAAGTGACTAATGCTGATAACAGAGGAAAGGAGCACCAGAGAGAAACGACACAATGGGGTTGATTTACTAAGGCAAATCCACTGTGCACTGCAAGTGTACTGGGAAGTGCAGTCGCTGTAGAGTTGAGGAGGGCATACAAGGAAAATAAAAAACAGCATTTTTGCTTGTACTTGATTGGGTGATAAAATCAACAGAGCTTCCCCTTCATTTCAGATCTTCCCCTCAGATCTACAGCAACTGCACTTCCAAGTGCACTTGCAGTGCACTTGTAGTGCAAATTGGATTTGCCTTTAGTAAATCAACCCCTTAGAGCTTTAGAGAGAGACACACGTAAACACTACAGATATATGTGCTTAGATCAACTTTCATGAATGGGGTTTATAACCACTTTAATGACCAGGCCATTTTTTTGCGATACAGCACTGCTTATCTATACCTGACAATTGTGCGGTCATGCAGCGCTGTACCCAAATAAAATTTGTAATTTTTTCCCCACAAATAGAGCTTTCTTTTGGTGGTATTTGATCACCACTGTGTTTTTTTTTAATTATTTGTGCTATAAACAAAAAAAGACTTATGCCACGTACACACGACCGTTTTTCATGACGAGAAAAATGCCATTTTTTTATTTGGTCATTAACCACTTAACGACTGCTCACTGTATATATACGTCGGCAGAATGGCACGTACAGGCAAACTCACGTACCTGTACGTGACTGCCTTCGTATAGAAAGGGGGTCCCATCGGACCCCCTTTCCATACAGTGAGCGGTCGGCATCATTCCGGGAGCGATCCGTGATGAGGGGACGGCCATTCGTTTCCGGACACCCCCTCGCGATCGCTCCCGGCAAATGAGAATCTTCCTCTGCCTGTGTAATGTTTACACAGGCAGGAGGAAGTGATGTCATCTCTCATGCGGTGCTCACATATACAGAGCGTCGTACGAGAGAAGATGTCAGGTTAGCGCACAAACACTACACTGACACCAGGACACATAGGCACATAAATCGCCCCCCCAGGCCCCCCAGACACCACCAGATCACCCCCCAGCCCCCAGTCACAGTGTCACTGATTGCAGTGACCATTTATTTACTGATCACTGCAATCAGTGACATTTGTGACTGTAAAGTGTCAGGGCAGTTAGTTTTAGGTCCAGGGTAGCCCCCTAACCCCCCCTAATAAAGGTTTAACCCCTTGATTGCCCCCCAGGTAACCCTTTCACCCCCTTTTGCCAGTGTCACTAAGCGATCGTTTTTCTGATCGCTGTATTAGTTATGCTGGTGCCGATAGGTAGCCAGTTATTTTTTTTAGGTTCGCCGCAGGTTTTTATACCGTCAGGTACCCCCATATATTACCTAATAAAGGTTTAACCCCTTGATTGCCCCCCAGGTAACCCTTTCACCCCCTATCACCAGTGTCACTAAGCGATCGTTTTTCTGATCGCTGTCTTAGTGTCGGTGATGCCGTTAGGTAGCCAGTTATTTTTTTTAGGTTTGCCGCAGGTTTTTATAGCGTCAGGTACCCCCATATATTACCTAATAAAGGTTTAACCCCTTGATCCCCCCCAGGTAACCCTTTCACCCCCTTTTGCCAGTGTCACTAAGCGATCGTTTTTCTGATCGCTGTATTAGTTATGCTGGTGCCGATAGGTAGCCAGTTATTTTTTTTAGGTTCGCCGCAGGTTTTTATAGCGTCAGGTACCCCCATATATTATCTAATAAAGGTTTTAACCCCTAATTGCCCCTAGTTAACCCTTTCACCAGTAATCACCGTATAAGTGTTACTGGTGACACTGGTTAGCCAGTTAGTTATTTTGTTATTTAGGTTCCCCGTCAGGTTTTTATATAGCTTCAGGTACCCCCATATATTACCTAATAAAGGTTTAACCCCCTGATTGCCCCTAGTTAACCCTTTCACCAGTGATCACCATATAAGTGTTACGGGTGACGCTGGTTAGTTAGTTTGCTTTTTATAGTGTCAGGGCACCCGCCGTATATAACCCAATAAAGGTTTAACCCCCTGATCGCCCGGCGGGTGATATCAATTAGGTTTTAGCGTCAGAGAGGGTCTGCGTTGCCCCAGGCAGTGTCAGGTTAGTGCCAGTAACGCTAACACCCACGCGTGAAGCATACACCTCCCTTAGTGGTATAGTATCTGAACAGATCAATATCTGATCAGATCTATACTAGCGTCCCTAGCAGTTTAGGGTTCCCAAAAACGCAGTGTTAGCGGGATCAGCCCAGATACCTGCTAGCACCTGCGTTTTGCCCCTCCGTCCAGCCCAGGCCACCCAAGTGCAGTATCGATCGATCACTGTCACTTACAAAACACAACACACATAACTGCAGTGTTCGCAGAGACAGGCCTGATCCCTGCGACTCCAGTGCTGTAGGAGGTGATTTCACCACCACAGTTAAAAAAAAAGCGTATATGCCGAAGCATAGGGGTAGCAGGGGCGGAGGAGTGATTTTGCTCCTAATGCCGCGTACATACGGTCAAAATTCCGACGGAGGCTTGCCCGTGGAAAAGTCCGACCATGTGTGTGCGGCATAACTTTTGCGGGAGGATGCCCCCATGCTTCGGCATATATAAATGGTGCATGTATGCCCATCATTAACCACTTCCATACTGGGCACTTATACACCTTCCTGCCCAGACCAATTTTCAGCTTTCTGCGCTGTTGCACTTTGAATGACAATTGCGCGGTCATGCTACACTGTACCCAAACTAAATTTTTATCATTTTGTTCCCACAAATAGAGCTTTCTTTTGGTGGTATTTGATCGCCTCTGCGATTTTTATTTTCTGCTAAAAAATAAAAAAAAGACCGAAAATTTTGAAAAAATATTTTTGTTTGTTTCAGTTACAAAACTTTGTAAATAAGTTAGTTTTCTCCTTCACTGACGGGCACTGATGGGGCTGCACTGACGGGCACGGATAAGGCGGCACGGATGGGCACTGATGAGGTGGCACGGATGGGCAATGATCGGCGGCACGGATGGGCAACGATCGGCGGCACGGGTGGGCACAGATAGGCGGCACGGGTGGGCACAGATAGGCGGCACGGGTGGGCACAGATAGGCGGCACGGTTGGGCACAGATAGGTGGCACGGGTGGGCACTGATGGGCACGGATAGGCGGCATGGATGGGCACTGATAGGTGGCACGGATGGGCATGGATGGGCACTGATAGGTGGCATGGATGGGCACTGTAGGTGGCACTGTACTGTACTAATGGGTGCCAATCAGTGCCAAACAATAATGCCTGCCAATCAGTGGTGCCCATTGTGGGCACTGATTGGCATCCATTGTGGCACTGATTGGCATCCATTTGGCATTGGCATCCATTATCCCTGGTTGTCTAGGGTGGCATACCTTATGGTGGGCTTCCCTGGTGGTCTAGTGGCATCCCTGGTGGTCTAGTGGCATCCCTGGTGGTCCAGTGGGCATCCTCGGGGGGGCTGTGCTGATAATCGATCAGCACAAACCCCCCCTGTCAGAGGAGCAGCCGATCGGCTCTCCTCTACTCGCGTCTGACAGATGACCGGTGACCGGCTTTTCCTGTTTACACTGTGATCAGCCGTGATTGGACACGGCTGATCACGTGGTAAAGAGACTCCGTCGGAGACTCTTTACCTAGATCGGTGTTGCGGGGTGTCAGACTGACACCCCGCAGCAACGATCGCCGCGATGCGCGCCCCCGGGGGCGCGCAGCGGCTCAAAATCCTGAGGACGTCATATGACGTCCAGTCAGGATTTTGAAACCACTTTGCCGCCGTCAATCTGCTATAGGGCGGGCGGCAAGTGGTTAAAAGTGGATGGATGAAGGGAGGTATTCTAATGGTGGGCAAACCCACCGATCAATCTCTTTTTTTCGTTCAGCCAACAGGCTGCATGAAAAAAAAGATTACAATACATGTCCAACAAGGACCAGCAACGTACTGCTATGTTGCTGGACTTTGAATGGTTATACCAGATTGATGCCTGTGGGTTTAGGTATCATCTTGGTATCATTCTTTTCAGCCAGCGGCCGGCTTTCATGTAAAAGCAATCCTAGTGGCTAATTAGCCTCTGGACTGCTTTTACAAGCAGTGGGAGGGAATTCCCCCCCGGATATAAAAAGCGCCATTGGGAAATTGGGAAAGCATTGTATCACACCGATCTTGGTGTGGTCAGATGCTTTGAGGGCAGAGGAAAGATCTAGGGTCTAATAGACCCCAGTTTTTTTTTAAAAAAGAGTACCTGTCACTACCTATTGCTATCATAGGGGATATTTACATTCCCTGAGATAACAATAAAAATGATTAAAAAAAAGAAATATGGAAGGAACAGTTTAAAAAAAAAAAAAAAGCAAAATTAATAATAATAAAAAAAAAGCACCCCTGTCCTGCCCTGCTCTTGCGCAATGGCGAACGCAAGCGTCGGTCTGGCGTCATATGTAAACAACTTTTGCACCATGCATGTGAGGTATCACCGTGAAGGTCAGATCGAGGGCAGTCATTTTAGCAGTAGACCTCCTCTGTAAATCTAACGTGGTAACCTGTAAAGGCTTTTAAAGGCTTTTAAAAATGTATGTAGTTTGTCGTCACTGCGCGTTTGTGCGAAATTTTAAAGCATGTCGTGTTTGGTATCTATGTACTCGGCCTAAGATCATCTTTTTTATTTCATCAAACATTTGGGCAATATAGTGTGTTTTAGTGCATTAAAATTAAAAAAAGTGTATTTTTTCCCAAAAAAATGCGTTTGAAAAATCGCTGCGCAAATACTCTGTGGAAAAAAAAAGCAACACCCACCATTTTAATCTGTAGGGCCTTTGCTTTAAAAAAATATATAATGTTTGGGGGTTCAACATAATTTTCTTGCAAGAAAAAATATGTTTTCATGTAAACAAAAAGTGTCAGAAAGGGCTTTGTCTTCAAGTGGTTAGAAGAGTGGATGTAAGCTTCCTAATGTTGTGTATAAAATGCCAGGACAGTTCAAAACCCCCCCAAATGACCCCATTTTGGAAAGTAGACACCCCAAGCTATATACTGAGAGGCATGTTGAGTCCATGGAATATTTTATATGTTGACACAAGTTGCGGAAAAAAGACAATTTATTTATTTATTTATTTTTTGCACAAAGTTGTCACTAAATGATATATTGCTCAAACATGCCATGGGCATATGTGGAATTACACCCCAAAATACATTCTGTTGCTTCTCTTGAGTACGGGGATACCACATGTGTGAGACTTTTTGGGAGCCTAGCTGCATACGGGACCCCAAAAACCAAGCACTGCCTTCAGGCTTTCTAAGGGTGTAAATTTTTGATTTCACTTCTCACTGCCTATCACAGTTTCGGAGGCCATGGAATGCCCAGATGGCACAAACCCCCCCAAATGACCCCATTTTGGAAAGTAGACACCCCAAGCTATTTGCTGAGAGGTATGGTGAGCATTTTGCAGATCTCGCTTTTTGTCACAAAGTTTTGAAATTTGTAAAAAAAAAAAAAAAAAAATTATTTTATTTTTTCATTTTCAAAAACAAATGAGAGCTGTAAAATACTCACCATGCCTCTCAGCAAATAGCTTGGGGTGTCTACTTTCCAAATGGGGTCATTTGGGGGGGGGTTTGTGCTATTTTGGCATTTTATGGCCTTCGAAACTGTGATAGGTAGTGAGGAGTGAAATCAAAAATTTGTGCCCTTAGAAATCCTGAAGGCGGTGCTTGGTTTTTGGGGTCCCGTACTTGGCTAGGCTCCTAAAAAGTCCCACACATGTATCCCCGTACTCAGGAGAAGCAGCAAAATGTATTTTGGGGTGCAATTCCACATATAACCATGGCATGTGTGAGCAATATATCATTTAGTGACAACTTTTTGTAATTTTTTTTTTTTTTTAGGCATTATTCAATCACTTGAGACAAAAAATTAAATATTCAATGGGCTCAACATGCCTCTCAGCAATTTCCTTGGGGTGTCTTCTTTCCAAAATGGTGTCATTTGGGGGGGTTTTGTACTGCCCTGCCATTTTAGCACCTCAAGAAATGAGATAGGCAGTCATAAATTAAAAGCTGTGTAAATTCCAGAAAAAGTACCCTTGTTTCTAGACGCTATAACTTTTGCGCAAACCAATAAATATACGCTTATTGACATTTTTTTTACTAAAGACATGTGGCTTAATACATTTTGGCATAAATGTATGACTAAAATTGAGTTTATTTGATTTTTCTTATAACAAAAGTAGAAAATATCATTTTTTTTCACAATTTTCAGTCTTTTTCCGTTTATATTGCAAAAAAAAAAAAATCGCAGAGGCAATCAAATACCATTAAAAGAAACTCTATTTGTGGGAAGAAAAGGACGCAAATTTCGTTTGGGTACAACATTGCATGTCCGCACAATTTCCAGTTAAAGCAGCGCAGTGCCAAATTCTGAAAAAGCTGCATAATGGTCCGGGGCTTAAGTGGTTAAAAACGATCGTGTGTGGGCTCCGGAGCATTTTTCACGACGTGAAAAATGGCCATTATAAATTTGGAACATGCTCTAATTTTTCTCGTCATTTTTCACCTTGTCGTTTTTCTCGTCGGGGACTGCCAACCCTCCATGGTTTTTTCCTGTTTTAATACTGAAAAAGAAATTCCAGGTTTTTAGTTTTTCCATATAAAATTCATTATTATAGTTTTTAACACTCTATGGTAAGGTTGCGGCTACAACTTGTGGAGACTCTCCAGGTTCTGGGTCTCGGACCCGGAGGTTCATGACACGTTGCAAAGCTACTGGAGGGATAACCCGGGTACGGCTGCTGAGACCACGGTGTGGGATGCCTTCAAGGCCTCCTCCCGGGGCCACTACCAGTCGATAATAGCGAGGGTGAGGAGGGAGCGCAGGGCTGAGCTCACTGGCGTGGAGGGAGAAGTAAGCAGACAGGAGGCTCTGTATGTTAGGACCCGTCATCCCCAGCATTACTTTCGCCTTCAATCGTTAACACAGCAGGCCCTTCTTTTGCGAACTGCTTTGACGCAGAAGAAGCTGCTCCATCAATCCCAATGCATTTTTGAGCAGGGGGAGAGGACGGGGAGGCTCCTGGCCTGGTTGTCTAGAGAGAAATCGGGAATAACCGCCATTGCACAAATCAAAGACCGGGACAGGGCCCTCCACTCTAACCCGTTGGAGATCAATCGTTGTTTTTCTACGTACTACCAACATCTATATAGCTCCAGGGTGGCATACGAGTCGACGGACTTAACGGCCTACCTTGAGGCTGTTGATGTCCCTGTCCTCACTCCCTCCTCTGTGCGTAAGCTAGATGCCCCCATTAAACTGGAGGAGATACAGACTGCCTTATAAATGATGCAGGCAGGTAAGACTCCGGGGCCGGATGGCTTCCCAGTTGAGTTCTACAAGTCATACATGGAGGAGCTAGCCCCTAGACTACAGTCGCTCTTCTCTCAGGCATCGGAGTCCGGGGCTCTCCCAGACTCGATGTGCGAGGCGATGATAGTGGTCATCCCCAAACCTGGTAAGGATCCCACCCTTTGCTCATCATACCATCCCATCTCCCTTCTCAATGTCGGCGCCAAAATCTTTGCGAAGGTCCTCGCCTACTGACTGAATACTGTCATCACGGCCCTGGTCCACCCGGACCAGACGGGTTTCATGCCGGGTCGGGGCATGGATATAAATCTTTGTTGCTTGCACACCCATATGGCAATCGCGGATCCCGATAACCTGGGCGTGGTGGCCTCACTCGACGCAGAGAAGGTCTTCGACTCGGTCGAGTGGGGTTACCTGTGGACGGTCCTTTCTCGATTCGGTTTTGGTCCTTGATTTCTGTCCTGGATTCGGATGCTATATACTCACCCCAGAGCACGTATTCGCACCAACGGGACCCTGTCGTCCTCCTTCTCCCTAGAGAGGGGGACCAGGCAGGGTTGTCCGCTGTCACCGCCACTGTTTGCCTTGGCACTGGAACCGCTGGCTGCTCACATCCGGGGGGATCCCGCGGTCCGGGCGTGAGGGTAGGTCCTTTGGAAGAAAAACTGTTGCTATATGCGGATGACTCCCTGCTGTATCTGGCGGATGCCTCTGCCTCCCTGCGCAACGCGTTAACCCACTTTGAGACATTCGGCTGGTTCTCGGGAATACAAATCAATTGGGACCAATCCGTGTTGTTCCCGCTCCATCCGTCGTTGCCCCGAACGGACTCTCTTACGCCCCTGTGTTGGGTAGAGAAATTCACCTATCTAGGAGTGCGGGCTGATCTCGAGTTGGAGAACTACATGGATAAGAATGTCCTCCCGATACTAGATCAATTAAGCAAATGGTGTGCTACGTGGCGTAGCCTCCCCCTCTCACCTGTGGGGCGTGGGAACCTTATCAAGATGATATACCTGCCCAAACTGCTATAGACAGACCCCCACCCCTATCCCTAGGTCCTTCTTTCGGAAACTTGACCGCATAGTAACTACCTTTATCTGGGCCGGGCGTCCCCCTCGGGTGACAAGGCGCATCCTCTACCACCCTCTGTCAGGGGGTGGGTTGGCCCTCCCGAACTTCCTTGCTTTCTACTGGGCGGCGGTCCTCGTCACAGTTCGGTGGTGGTTTTCCCAACCGCGGCAGAACCCAGCGCTTACGCTTGAGGCTGCCGTCCTGGGCTCCTATGCTGCCCTATCTCATTTGGTCTTTCGGGGATGTAAGGCACATCCTTCTGTTACGAAGCTAATGACAACCGTTCTGCGAGTGTGGCAGTCCTCCAGAGCAAAGCTCGCCAAACCTAACACTATCTCCCACTCTGTGGGAATCCCCTCCTCCCTCACCTGAATACAGTCCCTGACCCGGTGGTGTGGGCTCGGCGGGGCATCCTCACCCTCTGGCATGTGATGCCGGGTGGAGAGATTATGTCCTTCCGTGACCTGAGCCAAACCTATCATCTCCCGTGCTCCTTTCGTTTCAGGTATTGGCAGCTGCGACATGCCCTTGCGTCCCAGTTCCCGGATCCGGTGACCCTCGAGCCAGACTCAGTCAAGCGTCTCCTGATCTTGGGTGTAATGGGGAAACCCCTCTCGTCCCTTTACTTGCGTCTTACGGTGGCCCACGACACTGACACTGCAGGGGTCTTGGCTAAATGGAACGCTGATATCCCTGACCTCGATGAGGAGGTGTGGGAGGACTGTGTTTCTTCCTATGTCCCTTCCATGATTGCCTCTAGGGATCGTTTTATACAGTTAAAGTTCCTCCATAGAGCATACTATACCCTGCAGAGGCTGGCTAAGATATACTCCTCCAGGATCCCACCGTGCACTAGATGCTCCGTGACACTGAGATCATTTTTCCACATGGTATGGTCCTATCCCAAGCTGGGTCCCTATTGGCGGGAGGTGGCAGAGACACTTTCGGATCGCTGCGGTGTGGAGCTACCATTAGATCCCCGCCTGTTCCTTCTGAGTTATCTAGGTGACATTGAAGGAGATAGGTATGTCAAGTTATGCATAACCTTCGCTTTGTTCTATGCTAGGAGGGAGATCTTGCTCCGTTGGAGGGGGCCTACTAGATCCTCTTGGCTAGGGATGATTAGCAGAGTACTACCATTATATAGGATAACGTATGAGTAGGAACTGTCCAGCAAAATTTGAAAAAAATCTGGTCAAGCTGGGTTGACACCTCTATACCCATCCTACTGAGATGTGGTGAATGGTTGACTGGGTGGGGTGGCCCTGGGCCCTCTTTCCCCCCGACCCTGACCCTTTCTCCCCCTCCCCCTGTCCCCTCCCTTCCCCTCCTCTCTTCTTGGTTCTTGTCCCCCCCCCGCCTCCCATCCTTATGTTCTTCTCCTGCTCCACCCTCTCGCCCCCAACCGGGGTGGTTGCTCGCATGGAACCTGATTATTGTCCTCCCTTGATTAGTTACAATCTCTTAACGGTTTTGTTTCCGAATGTCTGTTTCTCCTTGTTGATATTTCTCTGATGCTGCCTGGATTTTTGCTATAAACCTGTGAAACAATGCAATTACCTTGACTCTTCTACTGTCATTGCAATGTATGTGTGTTTGTCTGTAAAAAATAAAAAACTTTTACTGTTAAAAAAAAAAGTTAAGATTGCGATAATGCCACAGGTAACATCTGGAACTTGTACGTGATCTTCGGTAGAAGAACCATCTTTAGAGTGTTAATACGTCCTATCCATGATATTGGCCTGTTTATGTGTCAAGTCGCACAACAACTCGCAGTAGTGGAAACAGAGCCTAAGTTTTGTGCAAACCAATCAATATATTCTTAGTGGGATTGTTTTAACCAAAAATATGTAGCAGAATACATATATGCCTAAATTGATGAAGAAATTAGGTATTTTACATTTTTTTATTGGATATTTTTTATAGCATAAAGTAAAAAATATATATTTTTTTAAATTGTCCGTCTTTTTTTGTTCATAGCACAAAAAAAAAAACCCACAGAGGTGGTCAAATACCACCAAAGTAAAGCTCTATTTGTAGGAAAATAAGCCATACATTTTATTTGGGTACAGTGTCACACAACTGCGCAATTGTCAGTAAAATTAATGCAGTGCCGTGTCATAAAAAATTCAGCTATTTTTTATGTTTTTTTTATATGTAAGTGTTTTATTGAACTCTCTGGATGGACTTTTTTGAAAATCATATCACTCTATAAAACTGGGAACTAAAGTGGGGTCTGAGGTGGATCTGAATGGATAAAGTCTGCACCCAGTGTGGCAGGTTGATATGTGAATGAAAGAAAATGCATCCTCAAAGAGTGTTGGAGACCCGGATATACAAAAGCAGACAGAAAACCAATCCGGAGAGGAAAGAGTGGATGCACCTGCATGGTAGAATAATCTGCAAATGTGAATGAAATAAAAGAAACATAGAAAGTGTGGAGGAGTGTTGAGAACTCCAAGTAGACAAAAAGTATCTGGACAGGAAAGGGTGTTTTCACCTTGACTGAGAAACATCCTGGAAATAATTGGGAGACAGAATGAGAGGAGAGACACAGCCACACGGGAACAGAGATCTGCAAACTACAAGCTGAAGCTGTGAGATAAACTTTCTCCTTTTTTATGGCTCCATATTTAAATGGTGATTTTATTAATGCAACTGAATGACAGTAGCCACTTACTGTTTACTGAAAAAAGACTGCATACACGGAGGGATTTTTTAGCATTCAAGCATACAGCCAGGGGCTGTTTTTGAATCTGACCCAAGGAATCAGACAGCAGGAGGAATCATTGGCAAACCTACATATTTTTTTGTGGGGATAGTATCTGGTCATTCAGAACACTCAATGCTTTGTGCAACATAAGAGAAGTGATTGTGCAACACTAGTGCAAACTGGGTGCAGGTTTCCCTGCATCAAATAAACATGTCAGGAGACTGTGACCAGCTCTAAATAGAGAGCAAAACTGGAGCAGTTTGCAGAAGAGTTCTGTGCGTTTTCTTGTCCGAATTCAGCAAAAAGTTTGTACCGAATTTAGGACCTGAAATGGTGAACAGGGACGCACCGGACCGCCTGCTGCGAGCCGCTCCACGCGGCAGTGTGAACCCAGCCTTAGGGTTGAAGTGGTTATCACTAAGACTACAATTGTTCTGTGTATGTGGAAGTAAAGCATCGAGAGAGCAGTGTAGCAGTATATCTGCGATGGGCGGTCGTTAAGTGGTTAGGGTTAAGCATTTGAATTTGGTGAATGCTTTCATATTTAATGTTCAAAATGTATCTCTGACAAACGCTTTTCATTTTCTTTAGGCCTGATTCACACACATGCATTTTTTGTGCTTTTTGCAGATTTGCACTACAGTCCATTTAACATGGTTTCCTATGGAACATGTTCTGTAGTGCAAATCTGCACAATGCATAGATGTGAATCAGGCCCAAAAGAGAGTGAATGGTATTCCTTTCTGTTTTGTTGAGGAGATACTGTATATCCTCATTTAGAGACCTAGTGAAAATGTGTAACTAGTTTTCTTTTATTATTTATTATTATTATTATTATTATTAATTCTGTCCAGCAAAACATTTGTGTTGGTTTATTTTAATTTTTTGCAATTGCTCTTAGAATGTATACATTATGGAGATAAGCACTGCAGAGGGGAATGTCTGCAGTAGTCCAAATCAAAAGCAAACAGTAATTAGCGGACCTTCAGCTGTTGCAAAACTACAAGTCCCATCATGCCTCTGTGTGTCATGCTTGTGGCTTGCTATGCCTCATGGGAATTGTAGTTCTGCAACAGCTTGCATATCCCTGGGATCTCAATTCTTTCTGCTTTTTTGTTATTTGTCTCCATTTTTTCTGCTGGCTTCCTTACTTTAACCACCTCAATAATGGGCAATAAAAAAGTTTTAAAAACCTCAGTTTTTTCGGGAGCAGTGATTTTAATAATGCTTAAAGTGAAACAATAAAATTAAATATTCCTTTAGATATCGTCCCTGGGGGGGTGTCTATATTATGCCTGTAACGTGGCACATTTTTCCCGTGTTTAGAACAGTCCCACAATGAAATTTCTAAAGGAAGAAAAGTAATTTTAAAACGTGGCTGTAATGAATTGTCGGGGCTCTGCAATATAGGTCTCGGCAATATAGATAAAAATCATTGAAAAAAACGGCATGGGTTACCCCCCCCGCCCCCCAGTCCATTACTAGGCCCTTTGGGGTCTGGTATGAATATTAAGGGGAACCCCAAACCAAAATTTAAAAAAATTGTATGGGGTCCCCCCAAAATCCATACCAGGCCCTTCAGGTCTGGTATGGATATTAAGGGGAACCCTGGGGCAAAATAAGAATAAAAATGGCGTAGGGTCCCCCCAGAATCCATACCAGACACTTATCCAAGCACGCAACCTGGCAGGCCGCAGGAAAAGGGGGGGGGAGAGAGAAAGTGCCTCCCCTCCTGAACCGTACCAAGCCACATGCGCTCAACATGGGGGATGGGTGCTTTGGTGCAGGGGGGGGCTCTCCATACCAGATCTGAAGGGCCTGGTAATGGACTAAGCAGGGAACCCATGCCGTTTTTTTCAATGAGTTTTATCTATATTGCAGAGACCCGACAATTCATTACAGCCGTGATCAGTTTTAAATTACTTTTCGTCCTTTAGAAATGTCATTTTGCTGCTGGACTGTTCTAAAAATGGGAAAAATGGGCCACTTTACAGGCATACTGTAGACACCCCCCCAGGCACGATATATAAAGGAATATTTCATTTTTATTGTTTCACTTTAAGCATTATTAAAAATCAAAAAATGGCTGCTTTTAAAACTTTTTTTTTTTTTTTGCATTGATACATGTCCCCTGGGGCAGGACCCAGGTCCCCAAACACTTTTTATGGCAATAACTTGCATATAACCCTTTAAAATTTAGCACTTTTGGTTTTAAATGTTAATGTCCCATAGACTTTTAAACAGTGTTCCACGGCTTTCAAATTTGCCACGAACACCGCATAATGTTCGCTGTCAGGCGAACACCCGATGTTTGTGTCAAACTTACGTTCGACTCGAACATTGGGCTCATCCCTATACCTCACATGTGTGGTGCAATTGCCATTTACATATAGGTACGGGACCAATGTGAGTGTTCACCTTTTCATGGGGGCACTTTACAGTTTTTATTTATTGGTGGGACACTGGTACTATGGCAGATGTTGATCGTCAACCGGTGGACACTGACAGATGTTGCAATGGAACACTATTGAAGATGTTTTTTGTGCACTGGTACAGATGTTGATGGGACACATAAACTGTGGCATATGTTTTGTGCACTGGTGCAGACCCCCCCCCCTCCGAGACTGCGGAGACAGAGACGCGTGTCTCTTTAAAGATTGGATGTGATTGGACACAGCCATTACGTGATTTGGAGGGCAAATCGCAGCACCCATATCCTGATCTGTAATGGGTCTCACCACTTTCTAATAAGCATTATAAAAACTCCTTACTGTAAATGTCTTCTCCACACAGCAAAGGCATGTGTTCCTGCACTATGGAAGAGCCCTAGCCCACGGGATGTAGCTCAATGGCTTGCCTGGATCTCAGAGATCCAGCAAATAGAGAATCTAACTATGATGCTAAAAGAACAGGAGGAGAAATATTGGAAAATCTGAACTCCTTAATTCTTTTATAACGATCAAACACCTCTTGCCTTCCAACGGCAATAAATTGGGACCTTTTGGCTCTGGCGAACCCTCATTGTGGAGGTGTATGGCCTGTCAGATTGTGGAGGTGTATGGCCTGTCGGGTTGGGGAGGTGTATGGCCTGTCGGGTTGGGGAGGTACTCTCTAATTATCCTCCTCCCTCCTCTATCCTTCCCACCCCCTGCCCTTTTCCCCCTTTGTTTCCACTTCCCATTTCTTTCTCTTGCTGACTTGGGGTTCAACACTTTCCCACTTCTGCACGTACATATACCTAAAAAGGCAGGGAAGACCTGACCTGGTGCATAGACGAGATACATTGTATGGCCAGTTATTTGGTGTTTCGCAGGTCCACGGATCCTTGTCATACTTGCGTTTATCAGCCAATTCATGTGATGCCTTGTTTGTTGTATTTTTTTGTTGTGAATGCATGTATTTGACTTGCAATGTTATGAAGTTACAGGTTCAGGGAGCTTAAAAAGACACACAGCCACTCAATAAAATTGGAGTAGAAGCTGTTCAATCTTTAAACTGTGTAAGGGGCCTCTTAATTATGAGAGCTGAGATGTGGAACTAGACATGTGTGATTCAGTTCATTGCCATTGGTTTTTTTGATGAAAATAAAACTTCCTGGGATTTGGATAGATCAGCATTAACGAATGGACATAGATGTGAATGGCAACAAATTCAACATTTGATAACATTGTGAATATAGCTGGTAGTTATTGCTACCTTTTGGCTAAGATGCGTTTTCACCAATGTTTGCAGTGGAGAGGGCCCATAGGGTACCTGGCCATCCGCCGCTGCAGGGGGCCCCACCGCGTCCCTTTTTGTTTTGTCTCCTGAATTACAAAGATTGTGATGCTGTCCTATCTAAAGCTCGGCCAGCAGGAGTGATGAAAGTGGACAATGCAAAAGTATCCTTGTTCCCGGATTTCTCAGCGGAGGTGCAGAGGCAGAGATCCAAATTCTTGGATATAAAGAAAAGGTTGATTCAGTAAAGGTCTTAGTCGGTTTGCTAGTATTTTTGCGTGCAATTTCAAGTCAAGGTTAAGTAGGGATATCGGCTGTAATTGGCACAGTCTGTTGGGTCTTTATTAGGTTTAGGTAATACCGTTACATGGGCTCTTAAAAAGTCTTCAGAGATGGCTTGTGAGTTCAAAGTCTTGAGGAGGTGAGGTGTCAGGATATCGGAGAATGTCTTGTAATAGTGTGCTGTGAGGCCGTCTGGTCCTGGGCTTTTCCCTGATTTAAGGGATTTAATAGCTTCGGTCATTTCTAGTACTGTTATTGGTTCCTCTAATGTTTTTGTGTCTGTGTCATTTAGAGTGGGGAGTCTGCTATCTGTGAGGAGTGTTTGAATTATTTCTGCTCTTGGTCCTGTAAGGTCTTTGGGTTTGTTTGTAGGTGGTAGATTATACAGATCTGCATAATATTCTTGGAATCGTCTGGCAATCTTTTGAGTATCATTAGTTATTCGGTCTTGTCTAGTTTTAATGGCTAGAATATTTGTGGATAACAATGTTTTTTTTAATGCTTTTGCTAAAAATGTACCTGATTTATCCCCATGTTCATAGAAAAAACCCCTTCTTGAAAAGAGGATCTTTTGAGCCTTGAGGTTCAGAATAGACTGTAGTTTTTTCCGTAATTCAAGTAAAGCTGTGGCTGTTTCAATTGCTAAAGATTGTTTGTTTATGTTTGGCTTCCATGTCACTTATGGCCTGCGTTAAAGCCAAGAGTTCTTTTTCAGCTTCTCTCTTTTTTGCAGCCCCCAACCTGATAAATTCCCCTCGGACCACGCATTTGTGAGCTTCCCATATGTTCATAGGTAATATGTCTTCCGACTTGTTTTCTTTAAAATAATATTTAATTGTTTCTGATATTTTGTTTGCGTCTGCCATATCAGTGAGCAGGGAAGGGTTTAACCTCCAATTTGTGGCTCTAGACCTTCTGTTTTTTTTTTATGCAAGGTCATTGATATGGGTGCATGGTCCGAGAAAGTCTTTATTCCAATCTTGGCTGATTGTAAAAGGGGTAAGTCTATTTGTGTAAGGAAGATGTAATCAATGCGTGTGAATTTGTTGTGTATTGCTGAGAAGTATGTAAAATCCTTTCCTGTTGGGTTACATGAGCGCCATGAGTCAATTAAAGTGAGTGAGGCAAGGAGTGTTTTGATTTTCTTTAGTTTTTTTATATGGCACACTAGATTTGCCATCTGATGTGTCCTGTAAGGCAGTGGTCCCCAACCTTTTTGGCACCAAGGACCGGTTTTGTGGAAGAATATTTTTCCAAGGCCCGGTAGGAGGGGGGAGGAATCGCGATGTGTTGCGTTAGCGGTTCAATCATCCTGATACCATAATAATAGGACGATTGAAGCGCATTATCTATATTAATACAATACAATTCAACTCATCGTAATGTAGAATCAGTGGGAGCCCTGAGCATGTTTCCCTGCAACTGGACAGTGTTATGGTGTCAGGATGACTGAAGCACGTTATTTCTATTACATTGGAATATAAAATGAAATAGTTCAACTCACCATAATGCTGAATCAGTGGGAGCCCTGAGCTTGTTTTACTGCAACTAGGCGGTCCCATCTTGGGGTGATAGGAGACAGTGACACTCGAAGTGTGTTGCTTATGTCCAATCTACTCCGTAATCCCGTTTTGGTTGCTGTCACTGCAGAAAACCCAGCTTCACAAAGATAGGATGTTGGAAATGGCAGCAGGCTTTTCAGTGCTTTTGTGGCAATTGCAGGATATTCTGCCTTGACTTTAATCCAGAACGTATGGAGGTTTGAAGTCGTCTCAAACACACTTTTAAGGCCACCATCATTTGCGATCTCAAGCAGTTGATCCTCTTCTAGCACGGACAGAGTGGATTCACCTGGCTTATTCACAAATGGGTCACGGATCCATTCCTTCCCAGTTCGGGGGTCTTTTGTGGTTGGGAAGTAATGCTCAAATTCTTTTGAAAGCTGAGAGAGGTGATCATGCACCAGCTGGGTGAAAGAAGGTTCTGGCTCAGTCTCTTTCAAAAGCTCTGATAATGTTGGAAACATGTCAAAAATCCCATTGTTCACTCGTCGCCCCCATAATTCCAGTTTGGCTTTGAATGCAGCCACTTTATCTGCCGACTTGAACACAGTTCTCATTCTCCCCTGAAGTGACAGATTGAGTTCGTTCAGCAGGTTAAATATGTCACACAAGTAAGCAAGTTTTGTGACCCATTCTGTGACACTGAAATGTGCTGCAAGTGGTGACTGTTTTTCAGAAAGAAATCTCTGGAGCGGCTCTCGTAACTCAAACACTCTGCTCAGTGATCTACCTTTAGAAAGCCATCTCACTTCTGTGTATAAGAGAAGACGTGTGTGCTCTGCATCCATCTCCTCACAGAGCTGTTCAAACAGACGTGAGTTAAGGGCATGTACTTTAATGTGGTTAATCATTTTAATCACAGCCTGCAAAACGTTGTTCAGTTCAGGTGACATTTTTCGGCTAGCCAGCATTTCTCTATGGAGGACACAGTGCATAGACTCACATTCGGAAGCAACCTCCTTGACCCGAGTAGTAAAACCAGAAAGCCGACCAGTCATGGCAGCAGCTCCGTCCGTGCATATACCAACACAAAATGACCAGTTAAGTTTTCCTGACATATAATCATTTAAAGACTTGAACAATTCTGCAGCTGTGGTGTTGGTTGGCAAGAAAAGTGCACATAGCATATCCTCATGGACATCCTCCTGGAAAACAAATCGCACAAAAACAAGCATTGTTGCCTTGTTGTCAACATCAGTAGACTCGTCAACCTGTATGGCATACCATGGTGACTCCTTAATTCTCTCTATCAATTGTTCTTCAATATCTTCTGCGATTTCATTAATTCGTCTAGCTACAGTGCTAGCCGAAAGAGGAACATGTGCCACCTTTTCAACCACAGCCTCTCCTAAAATTTCACGGCAAATGTCCTTTGCAGCAGGCAGGATCAACTGTTCTCCAATTGTAAAGGGTTTCTTAGATTTAGCAATACGGTTAGCCACTAAGAATGAGGCTCTCAATGCGGATGCATTTATCGAAGAGGTGGCCTTCAATAATTGCTTCTGTCCTTCGTGTTTACGTTTTTTTCTTTTGAAAAACTCAACAGGCTTGTCTTTTAATGAAGGGTGCTTGGTCTCCATGTGGCGAAGCAGTTTTGAAGGTTTCATGGCTTCATTGGATAGCCGCTCACCACATATTATACAAAGCGGGTTTGGAGAATGTGAATCGCCTGATGCAATGAACCCGTAATTTAAATAGGACTCCTGGTATTTTCTTTTAAATGCAGCTTTCTTTTTTTTTGCAGTCTTAGAAGAGTCTTCTGTTGTCTCATCATTGGGTCTTTCCCCCTTTTCAAAAAAGCTCTCCAATGACGTTTGTTTTTTACTCATTTTGGCTAGTTAGCAAAGCATGTCACCAGATGTGGATTGCCACTGCTGCGGCCTGTCACCAGATGTGGATTGCCACTGCTGCGGCCTGTCACCAGATGTGGATTGCCACTGCTGCGGCCTGTCACCAGATGTGGATTGCCACTGCTGCGGCCTGTCACCAGATGTGGATTGCCACTGCTGCGGCCTGTCACCAGAGGCCTGTCACCAGATGTGGATTGCCACTGCTGCGGCCTGTCACCAGATGTGGATTGCCACTGCTGCGGCCTGTCACCAGATGTGGATTGCCACTGCTGCGGCCTGTCACCAGATGTGGATTGCCACTGCTGTGGCCTGTCACCAGAGGCCTGTCACCAGATGTGGATTGTCACTGTCACCTGCCACCAAACCGTAACAGAGTGTCACTAATTGATTTTATTATAAAAGTATTATTAAAAGTCCTAATATAAAAGTATTATAAAAGTCCCAGTATAAAAGTATTATTAAAAGTATTAGGGCCGGTTCACACTGCTGCGATGTCAGAGTTCGGATGTGATTCGCACCGCACTGCAAATCACATGCGATGCGATTTCAGCCATACAAAATGTGTTCACACCCATGCGATCCGATTCCTGTCCGAGTTTGCAGATCGCACTGCGATATGAGAATTGATTTGGGGGTGTCATTAACTTTTAACTGACACTCCTAGCATTTGCATTGGGCAGTGTGAACTGCCGCCGGGAAACCTGCGATGTGGGAACCCGCAGAGGATTCGCAGGGTTCCCGCATCGCAGCAGTGTGAACCGGCCCTTATTAAAAGTCCCAGTATAAAAATAATATTAAGGGCCGGTTCACACTGCTGCGGTGCGGGAACCCTGCGAATCCACTGCGGGTTCCCGCATCGCAGGTTTTCCGGCGGCAGTTCACATTGCCCTATGCGAACTGCTGGGATTGTCAGTTAAAAGTTAACGACACCCCCAAATCAGTTCGTATATCGCAGTGCAATCTGCAAACTCGGACAGGAATCTGATCGCATGGGTGTGAACCCATGCGATCCGATTCTGCTGCGGACAAAAACAAAGGGTCCTGTGCGAGTTTGATGCATCGCACAGAGATCGCATGTGATGTGCACTGCAGTGCGGTGCGATTCACATCCGAACTCTGACATCGCTGCAGTGTGAACCGGCCCTAAATGTCCCAGTGTAAAAATATTATTAAATGTCCCAGTAGTATAAAAAAATGATTACATGTCCCAGTATAAAGAAATGATTAAATGTCCCAGTATAAAGAAATGATTAAATGTCCCAGTATAAAATTATATTAAATGTCCCACTATAAAAAAATTATTTAATAATCTTTTTATACTGGGACATTTAATTATTTTTTTTATACTGGGACATTACATGTCCCAGTATAAAGAAATGATTAAATGTCCCAGTATAATGAAATGATTAAATGTCCCAGTATAAAAAAATATTAAATGTCCAAGTCCCTCTGCAGTGCCCACTGTACTTAGTCTCACGGGAAAGTGAGGGGGAGCCGTTAGAGATTGCGGGAAAGCCAGTACAGGTACATAACGAGGGTGGGCGGAGAGAGGACGTCATTCTCTCTCTCTCTCATTGGCCGGCCGCGCCTGTGTGTAGCGTAGCCTTGCAGCGCCGTATTTTCGGGCGGGACAGCGGCGCGCCTCTGCGTAGCGCAGAGAGATGATGTCATCTCTCTGCTCGGGCAGCTGCATCGTCTCCTCCGTGGCCTGGCTGTAGCGGCGGTACAGCCCGGATAGTGTTATTCACGTTGCGGCCCAGCTAGAGAGGCGGTACGGCCCGGCTTTGGGCCGCGGACCGGGGGTTGACAACCTCTGCTGTAAGGGATTCAGAGCTATGTTAAAATCCCCCCCCCCCCCAAACACGATGCAACCTGTTGCAAAGCTTTTTAGTTTATCAATTACATGTTAGCAAAATGTGATTTGTGCGGAATTAGGAAAATATACATTGGCCAACGTAATTGGAATCCCCGCCCATTCACCTTTTGAGGAAGATGTATCTCCCTTCTGCATCCGTTAATTGTTGTGAAACAACAATCTCTGAATTCTTATGTAATAGAATGGAAACTCCTTTAGATTTGGATGTGGGGTTAGTTGCGTGAAAGGTTTGTGGATAGTGTTTGTCATGTAGTTTGGGGATGTTACCTGTTTTGAAGTGAGTCTCCTGGAGAAATACCACCGCAGGCTTAGCTTTATGTAGTTCACGAAGTAGCGATACTCTTTTTTTCTCTGGTGTATTCAAGCCCCTGACATTGTGGGATATCACAAAAGAATGGTTATTTATCGATGTATATGACATTTTGATAGTTCAGAGATCATGATCTATTTACTTAAGAGACAATCGTGAATATCCTACTGTCAAATTAAAGGTCTGTGTTTAAGATAAAATAAAATATACGTAAAATTGGGAAGAGGAAGGGAGAAAGGTGAGAAAAAGGAGGAGAAAGTTTTAGTTATAGGTAAAGGTAAGAAAAAAAAGTAAAGTTATAGTAACTCTCCAGATGAGTGTTACTTGCAATGAGAAGTAGTAAACACGTCTCCAGGTGTTATCCTAAGGAGAGAAATATAGTGTGTGTGTGTTGGTAATGCCAACCCACATCCACTGGTGGGAGCAATGGGAGGTAGTCACTGTAGGGGATCAGGGGTAGTTATACCTTTAAAACCTGATCAAGTAACTTGGTGTAAGTACAATAGTGAGTGTGAACTCCCGTGACTCATCTTAAAGCATATAAAAATAAAATGAGTCATGTACCCCTTCCAGCCTTTGAGGCGATAACATGAGTTTGGTATAAAATTTTAACAGTGTAAACAATGTGGAGCAGTGGTGCATAGCAACAATCATGCACCAGTTTTCCATTAAACTTATATTAAGGACATCCAGGCGCCCTCCAACTTAGTTAAACCTTGTAAAATCGGGCATGTGTCTATACCTCCGAACTGAGTGTAATAACAATGGTTATGTAACATCTATGAGTAGTTATGCCGTCATATTCGCCCCTCCGGGTGGACCAACTAGGTCCCACCTACAGAAACGACATATTTGGCATCAGAAGATATCTATCATCTCGCTCCTAGATCCATCATAATTGTTGACAGTCTAGTGGGGGTTACAAGTCAGGCAGGGGAGCATCTTCCCGACCAGCTCATAACTGATCTGGGCCATATAGAATCCACTTCTCCACCTAAGAATTTTATGTGTACAGTTTGAGTTTCTTAGTAAATGCTAGACATGCAGTTGCCCTTTCCCATGAATCTATCTCTTTCATTAGGAGCTCATGCATTGTATTCAAACTGGCATATATTTTAAATTAATGAAAATAAACAGATAACACTGAGCAGTGGGCATACATAACTGGAAACTCGAGTCAATATACATCCAACTTTGCTGTTTTAAGACTCTATGACCTGTAAGGAGAGAATGTTTTCCCTTCTCTAATGCCATTTCAACTTTTCACCATGAGGTGTCACCCTTGTATCAAAAATCTTAAGCAGAAGCAATGTTATACTTTAAAATGACAGTTTGTTCTAGTTGCTGAAGGGAATTGAGAGAAAAAAAGAGAAGAAAAAACAAGAAAAAATATTTTCCCTCATTCTCTCTACATAATCATGTCTTGTAATCAAACCAATAAAATAAAAAGAAAAAAGGCAGTTATGTTCAGCCAAAACCTTCCACTATAGCATATTTCAAACCTTGCCATATATTTTGTGATTGGATATGCCGTAAGGTTTCTTTGCCTGTAAAAGGCTTAAATAATGCCATCCCAGTTTCCTCCAGTAGATGTCACTCCTGAACAAGAAATTTTATATGGAGTCAAAGCATTTATGGAGTTTTCTGCTAAGAAACTTCCTGTATTCAAGAAATAAGATTATATTATGGTGAAGTTGGATGGTTATTGCTGCCATGAAAGGTCAGTACAGGCTCTCATGTTTGTTGTGGCCAGTCTTGTGATGCTATAAACTGTCTGTGCATGTCAGGTCAGACAATGTGGTGGTTGCAGAAACTAGTCAAATCTCATGGTCCAGATAAGCGAGACAGACAGGTATAAGGTAAGGAAGTTAAGCATTTTCCTGTATTCTCATGCCTTTGGAGGTGTAGGCTTATCTGCTTGTGCTGGATCCCGGGTATTTGTCGGGCTTGGCTTTTTTGGATGATGAAGGCCTAAAAGGTGACGCTTGGGGAGTAGTTGGTGGGGATGATCCCTGTGATAGAATGCGGAATTCTTTGTACCAGTCTGGCAAATCAATCAGGGGAAGCTGTAGATGTTCACAAAAAGCTGTGATGTCTTCAGGCATTCTTAAGTAGTATTGTTTTCCCATGTATGTGGCATTCATGGCAAAAGGAAAACGCCAACGATATGGTATGCCTTTATCTTTTAATGCAGTGATCATAGGCCGCATGGATCATCTGTTCTGCAGTGTTATGTGAGATAGATCCTGGAACCGGGTCACAGCATGTGCTTCAAAAAGGATCCTTTCATTGCGCCTGGCCTTGTTCAATATCTCCTCCTTTAGTGGAAAATTTTGTAAACCGCAAACTACATCCCTTGGTGGAGCTGCATCTGAGGGACGGGGTGCAAGGGCCCTGTGCGCCCGGACAAATTCAATGTCAGTGTCCTTGGGGCGATCGAGCAGGTCATTAAAGACTGCTTGGAGTGTTGGTTTGATTTGTGCAGCTTCTATATGTTCCGGTAATCCTCTCACTCTAATGTTCGCCCTGCGCCCTCTGTTATCGAAATCTTCTAAATGTCTATTAATAAGAATTAAATGCGTGGCATGGGATGAGACTGTGGATGTCAGCTTCTCCACTGCTCTGTCTCTTTTGGCTTCTGCTCTCTCAGTATGGGACAAGCGGTCTGATAGTGCCATAAAGTCTGCTCTTAGGTCTGTGATGGCTGAGGAGAATGTACTTTTAATGTCTGCTGCAATTTTTGCCATCTCAGAGAAGCGCAGTGGGTGGCCAGAGTGGTCTGTGTCTCTTACCATGTCCTCTGAAGCTGACATTGAGTCCTCACTGTGTGCAGCCTCATGCTCCAGCAGCGCCATCTTGGCAGCAGCACGTCCCAGAACAGGTGGAATTCATGCCTGGCAGGGAAGCCAAAGATAATGTGATAAAAGCTATGAACCTCATACATAAAACACACATAGATAAACACGAAGGCATGCTATTATCAACTGATGCAGAGAAGGCCTTCGACCGAGTGTCGTGGGACTTCCTATTTGCCACATGCTCCCATATAGGTTTAAAAACACATATGCTTACTTGGATAAAGTCCTTATACCACAACCCGACAGCCCAGATCAAAATAAATGGTACACTATCTGACAAAGTAAGAATTCAAAATGGGACTAGACAGGGATGCCCATTATCACCCCTGCTATTCATTCTCACCCTGGAACCACTAATCCGCACTATAAATAAACTACCTGACATTCATGGTTTTAATGTCAATGACAAAATATATAAATGCGCAGCATATGCGGACGATTTACTGTTTTTTTTTATATCCCAACCACAGATCACCATGCCCAACTTATGTAATGTATTCTCCCAATATAGCTATATATCAAATTTCAAAATTAATTTACAATAAATCCGAAGCTTTGAACTTGACACTACGGGAAACCACACTAAATAATGCAAAAAACAATTGCAAATTCAAATGGGAAACAACATCCCTCACATACTTGGGGATACAATTAACTCAGAAATTAGACTCAATGTACAAAGTAAATTTTCAACCACTCTTACAAAACATTACCAAAGATCTAGAGAAGTGGACTTTGAAATTTTTTTATTGGTTTGGCAGGGCAGCTATAATTAAAATGTAAATTCTGCCTCGAATACTATATTTTTTTCAAACAGTACCTAGACTACTACCCTCGAAGTTCTTCAAATCCTTACATAGCTTGTTAAGAAAATTTCTTTGGGCCTCCAAAAAAACAAGAATCAGTCTGAACTTACTTACTATGAATAAACAAAATGAAGGTATGGGTTTTCCCAATTTTAAAAATTATTACCTAGCTACGCATCCAACTAAAATCATAGATTGGACTTGCCACAATAATAATAAAGATTGGGTGGGATTGGAGAATAGCATGGGACCTATACCGGTGTCACACACCCCATGGATACCCTGGAACTCATGTCCGAAAATACTGAAACAACATCCCCTCATAGGGGCAACACTAAAAAACCTACAAACAATTACTCAGAGACACTCACTCACATCCTCATTGGGGCCACTAACCCCACTGACAACTAACCCTGACTTCCCATTGGGAATGGATGGTTCTATCCATCTCTTTGCAACAGAAACACACCACTCTTAGTTGCACACTGCTTAAAGAATAACAAAATCAAGTCTCATGTAGATTTGCAAAAGGAAGTAGGACAAATACCCCTACACATCACGGAATATCAACAAATACATGATTTCATCACGAACTCTCAAAGACAAAAACATTTCACTAGACCCTTAACGCCCTTCGAAACCATATGTTTCTTGGCTACCACGACCACAAAGAACATCTCCTTAACATACACCTGGTTGCAGTCCTATGATTTACAGGAGCCCAACAGACACAAAATATTCTGGGAAACAACTCTAAAAAGAACCTTTACGAGAGATCAATGGCTACAAGCCTGTGTGTTCGCACACAAATGCACAATCAGTGTGAGATTACAAGAAACTTCATTCAAAATCCTAATAAATTGGTATATCACACCAAACAAATTACACAAATGGTTCTCAATGGTTCCTGGACATTGTTGGCGCTGCAACCGGGAAGAAGGCACCTTCTACCACATTTGGTGGGAATGTGACTTGATTAAACCATTTTGGAACCATGTAATCAAGATCATAAAACACATTACAGAAACGAAAATTCATTTAGACGCAGCTTGCTGTCTTATAAACATCACCAATTGCACCATGAGAAAATACAAAAACTCCTTGACCAGATTCTTAATCACTGCAGCAAAAACAGTGATACCGAGGCACTGGAGAAGTACCGCCGCACCCACGATTAAAGAATGGCTAGAAGAGATACATCTACTCAGAGGTATGGAGGAGATCAGGGCTCTATCACAGGAGAATACAGAAAAATTCAATAAAATGTGGCAACCGTGGATCATTTTTAAATACTCTGATTCCTATACCACCTTTACTCGAACATAGAGCTTCAAATATAGAGAAATGTGAATGAACAACATCTCTCCTTATTTTTATTTCCCTTCCTTCTATTCCCTTTCATTTCTATCATTATACCTTCTTCTATGGGCTTCTCCCTGAGGTCCACAAAGTTTTACTTTTGTTCCTTTCTTTTTGAGATTAAATAATAAATTTTTTCTACAAATATTCAGAGTATTTCTAAATAGACTATCGATGCAATGATCGGTTAATTACGAAGCCACTTCAATGGTTTTATTATTAAAATACTCTACTATTAAACTCCATTATACAATGTTATACTTTTATATGATACTTATGTACAAATGTTATTATTAAGCAATAATAAAAGCTTTATGGTTTAAAAAAAAAAAACATTAAACCTCATCTGCCACATAGTCGCCCAATTAGACAGAGCATTGAGGTTGGCTTGTAAATTGGAGACATCCTGTAAGGACGTTATTCCACTGCATATCTTGGTGTCATCTGCAAAGACAGAAATTTTACTTTTGATCCCAGACCCAATATCATTTATAAAGATATTAAAAAGTAAGGGTCCCAGTACTGAACCTTGGGGTACACCACTGATAACCTTAGATCATTCAGAGTAAGAATTATCAACCACTACTCTCTAATTCAGTCTTTTAGCCAGTTTTCTATCCATTTACAAACTGATATTTCCAAGCCTGTAGACTTGTGTGCGGAACTGTATCGAACGCTTTTGCAAAATCCAAGTATACCACGTCCCCCGCCACCCCTCTGTCAAAGGTTTTACTTACCTCCTCATAAAAAGAAATCAGGTTTGTCTGACAACTTCTGTATTTCATGAATCCATGCTGTCTGTTGCGTAAAAAAATTTTTTTCCCAGCAAGAACTCTTCATGTGGTCTTTTATTAATCTCTCCAGTATCTTCCCGACTATAGAAGTTAAACTAACAGGTCTATAGTTACTTGGTAAAGACTTTGTTACCTTTTTTAAATATAGGCACCACGTTCGAACTGCGCCAATCCAGTGGTACTATTCCCATCATTGAGTCCCTAAAAATTATATACATTGGCTTTGAAATTACAGAGCTCAATTATTTTAGGATCCGCGGGTATATGCCATCAGGTCCAGGTGCTTTATCCACCTTTATTCTGTCTAAATATTTCTGGACCATATCACTTTTGAGCCATTGTGGATCATTTGGGGCTGTGTCAATACCACCCCAATTATGGACATGAACTCTCCCATGCTCCTTTGTATAGACAGACCTGAAGAAATTATTTAATAAATTAGCCTTCTCTTTGTCCCCAGTCACCCACTCTAGATTATTTTGTAAAGGGCCTACATGCTCAGACCTGACCTTTTTACCAGCCAGGGTTTGTCATTGAATGCATCTGGTCAAAGTTGTCAGTAACCAAAACTAAAAAAAAGTGAACATACCCCCAACAAAAGGAAATCATACCAGACCCTTGTCCAAGCACGTAGCCTGGCTGGTAAGACATGAGCAGCAGTACTGTGTATGCTAGTATGTGTACAGTACCTGACCGCGATATTGGGTCAATCTCGCCTCTGTTGTTGGCGAGATTGACACCTGCGAGCCCTGTCGCGGGAGCCAGCGCCGAGATGGCTCGCTCATCGGGAAGGGAAAAATTGGTATTTTCCTTTCTCAATGAGCGACAAGGCATTGCTGACATTGAGCGACAATGTCCCCTCCATAGAGAGGGGACATTGTCGCTTCCTTCTTGTGCTCGCTGCAATAGGAAAATGTGTTTTTTCTATTGCAGCGAGCGCGAGATGTACAGAACCCAGCGTCGAGAACCAGCTCGATCCCATCGCGCTGGAAACACATTCTCGTGGGCAGGTACTGTATATATGTGTGGGATAGGGACCTTGGATTGTAAATTACAAAAAGGGCAGGGATTGATGTAAATGTGTGTAGGGGGGTTCTACTGTTATAGACTATTGTTATATGGAGTATACCCCAAACTCCCTCCGGTGTTCCAGTTACAAATCTATAGACTGTTTGTTTGTATATGTTCAGCGATGAATTGTGGAACTTGTGGTACAGGGAGAAAGGGACTCCGTTGCCATGGATATCTAATAGACTATGGTACCCACAGTGCAGCTGTACTCCCAAAATGCATTGCAACCACCGTGCAGCCTTCTGGGGGAGATTACTTAAAGGAGGGACAGAGCCACGCTCAGTCTCTTTGGGACTTCGCCCTCAACCAAGCAGTAAGTCTGAGTGAGGCCTGGTGCCGGAGCGTCTAGGCCCAAAGCCTGGGCCTACAGCTAGTGAAGAGAATCGCTTTGTGAAAAGGACAGGTCCCCTTCGGTGTGATCAGCTCTCACTTTCAGAGACCGGAGTCATCCATCAAACGACACCCAGTGCGGCCGCGTGAGGAACCGGAGACTGTGAAAAGCGGAGAGTCCAGGGATCGGGACATCATGAGCGGATCATCCAGGGAGACGAGGCCTGTTTGGTTAGGAGGCACCTGCCCAGAATTGACTAGTTATCTTGGAGGAAAGTGGCCTTAGACTTTGCCAGCCATTCTTGAATAAGTGTGTCCCCGAGTGGCCTAGTTTTACCTCATGGTGACCGCGAGTCTAAAGATTGGGGCAAACGCCATTAGTGAGCTGCAGACACACATATCCTCAGGAACACTGTGGATGTTTATTTTTGTTTATTACCTTCATCACCCTTGGATTACAAATACTATGTGCACCAACAGTTGCTAGCGAAGACTTCAGCTTAAAGAAGGAACTTTGAGTGGGACTCAGACAAGCCTAACCTACATTGTCAGAGACTGTGAAGTGCAGGGTATCCCCTGAAAGGGGGAGCTCGCGAGCAAACGGTTTAGCAGCATAGATCAGCACTGAGTTAGCCATTCATTACTACTGTCTGTATTATAGATTATTTTCCCCATTATTGACTCTTGCAGGGCCCTGCAGAGTCAACGGTAATTATATAAATGTCTTAACCTATTTTATCTCATACCAAGTAAACTTTATCCTTGGTTAAGTGTAAAACCTGTGTTAAGTAGACATGTGCACACTGAAATATTTCGTTTCGGAATTTCGTTTTCGTCCAAAAAATAAATTTATTTAGTTACTCCCGAAATTCGTTTTTATTTATTTCGTTTTTCGTTAAAAATTGCATTCGTCCGAAAATCTGAATTAATTAAGGTCGAATCTGTCATTGAAGGCTTATGGTGTCTGTCGAATGTTCAAAGAAGATTCGACGGAGCAGCGAAACTGTACGACTCTGCAATCATACATTTCCGGTCGAATGTTCCGCCCACAAGCAGTGATCTTTTCTCTCTATGTCGAATCTTTTCTCTCTATAATGTCGAATCTTTTCTCTCTATAATGTCGAATCTTTTCTCTCTATAATGTCGAATCTTTTCTCTCCTATGTCGAATCTTTTCTCTCTATAATGTCAAATCTTTTCTCTCTATAATGTCAAATCTTTTCTCTCTATAATGTCAAATCTTTTCTCTATAATGTCGAATCTTTTCTCTATAATGTCGAATCTTTTCTCTCCTATGTCGAATCTTTTCTCTCCTATGTCGAATCTTTCCTCTCCTATGTCGAATCTTTCCTCTCCTATGTCGAATCTTTCCTCTCCTATGTCGAATCTTTCCTCTCCTATGTCGAATCTTTCCTCTCCTATGTCGAATCTTTCCTCTCCTATGTCGAATCTTTCCTCTCCTATGTCGAATCTTTTCTCTCCTATGTCGAATCTTTCCTCTCCTATGTCGACTCTTTCCTCTCCTATGTCGACTCTTTCCTCTCCTATGTCGAATCTTTTCTCTCTATAATGTCGAATCTTTCCTCTCCTATGTCGAATCTTTCCTCTCCTATGTCGAATCTTTCCTCTCCTATGTCGAATCTTTCCTCTCCTATGTCGAATCTTTCCTCTCCTATGTCGAATCTTTCCTCTCCTATGTCGAATCTTTCCTCTCCTATGTCGAATCTTTCCTCTCCTATGTCGAATCTTTTCTCTCTATAATGTCGAATCTTTTCTCTCCTATGTAGAATAATCTTGGACTAATAGAGTTAAGGTTAGGCACATTCGACCACAGATTCGATAGACACAGATTGTTATTGTCAGCGTCACGTCGAATCTCCTATCTATATCGAACTGTTGTAGCAACGAAAACGAAAATAAAGCATTTGTTTATGTCGGATCTTTCGGTTTTCGGATACTGTGCTTTCGTTTTCGTTTGTTAAAACGATAACGAAAATAGCTGAAATTCGGACGAAAATGCATTCGGACGAAAACGAATGCACATGTCTAGTGTTAAGTACTTTTGTCAGCCTAAAGGACTCAAGCCAGAGAAAGGTAACATATATGTATAACTTACTGTGATGATATATGCTGAATTGAATTTTCCAATAGTCAGTGGGTATTACACTTTCTTTCTGTACCAGTTGTGCCAAGGGAGGGTTTGAGCCAGTTAAGGGGTCGGAAACCAGAGTGCAGGCCCAAACAAAACCAGCAGCTCTTTCGGGGGTAGTGCTACACGTGGGGGCTCATCCGGGATCCTATTACTCTGAAATCAACTTTCCCCAGGCAGGACCCTTGTCCCTATCAAGATGGACCCCTTTGTTGTAGTCCAATGGTGCGAAAGAGAGGGGGCCCGCTCAAGCGCAAGTGTAGCCATTGAGCTTCCTGAAGGACATTGGGATAAGAAAGAGGTGGCTGACATCATGAAGATATTGTCCCCACATAGGAGAGCACGGGTGGTTGCTCTCAGGCCAGATCAAGAAACTTATAGCACTCATGCTCTGCTAGAGTGGAAAGAGGGAGTGCCTAAGAGTTTCAACAGGAAGAGTTTTTCCTTAGGAGACAAGTCAAAACTCCAGATAGTGCACCCGAAAGTTCCAGGGGGAGACCACTCCACGCCTTCTCAGGAGGAGCAAATCCGAGGACCAATAGCCTCCCCTCCATCCCTGACCATGATTGGGCCAGAACTTCTTAACGCCCTGGGAGACTTTGTGTCAAAGTGCCAGAAAAGCAACACAGTGTGTGTGGAAGCTGGGTACAGGAAGCTGAGGATCTTCTCAGGGAAACACTATACAAGTAAAGATGCGCAAAATACCAGAGACCCAAATATCAAAACAAGATAGCTTGACAAAAGAGTGCGGCTGCCACGTCACACGCAGCCTGTACCTCACGAAACGCGTCGTATTCCAGTGACGTCAGCACCGCTCACCTGCTACACCATCGCGCTCCAAGCCTCGCTTTGGATCTCCACCTTCACCGCAGCTAGCCTTCCTTATCCATCTGCCAACGGTGTGAGTGATTCCATAGCACCCTAGCGCCCCAGCAGGAATAGAAGTGGACTGACACATCTTTCCCCTGATTGGGAATTTCTACATGCCTTTTTTTTTTACCAACCAAATGTGAGTGGCTTTTGTTCACTGCTTAATAAATTGTTTTAATACTGCTACACCCAGAGGCGCCTCTCCCCTTGTGTTTTTTCTCAGGGAAACAGCCTGTGCCAGTCGGTGAGGAAGTGTTTGATGTCTGGATAGAGCAAGCCATGCAAGCTCTAGAAGGATGGGAACTACCGGAGGCCCAAAAGAAACAACGTATAAGTGAGAGTCTGCGAGGAGCCGCTGCAGAAGCTGTCAGGAATCTGAAGTTCAGTAATGCCACATGTACAGCCTATGATTACTTGGTTATGCTGCAAGAGGAGTTTGGGCGACTGGAGAAGGCAGTTGATCTGATATATCTGTAGCGCTACCCCCAGTTAAGAGAGCCGCTGGATTTGTTTCGGGCCCTGTGTACAGCACCGCCAACCCCCCGCAATCTACTCGACCCACTCTGGCACAGCTAGTCTAGGGACTGTTCTCGTATCACAATCTAACAGTATATGCACACAATTTATCTGTATTGCAAGGGTAACCTCTTTGCATGAAGATAACACACTGATGGCAAGTGATAAAATATAACGTTTCTTTACTTTGAATAAAATGCACAAGGTTAACACATAACACATGTATGTCTGCAGAGCCCTGCAGCAGAAAGTATAATACAGGCGATTGTCCGCCAAGTGCAGCTATCTCTATCTATGCGCCCTTATGGCGCAGCAACAAAATTCTACCTTTGGATCAGGCCTGACCCAGCTTTAGACTCAAGCCTCGTACACACGACCTAGTTTCTCGTCCAAAACCGGCAAAAAAAGTGCCGCGTGAGCTTTTTTGTCGAGAAAACCGTTCGTGTGTATGGTTCTACGACGAGAAAATTGCCGTGAATCTCGATGAGAAAATAGAGAACCTGCTCTCTATTTTCTCGTCAGGATTCCAGATTTCCTCGTCGTGTTTCTCGTCGGCCTGTTTTGTGACGAGAAAATGGTTCGTGTGTATGCTTTTACGACTCTTCCAAAAGCGCGCATGCTCAGAAACAACTATGAGACGGGAGCGCATCTTCTGGTAAAACAAGCCTTCGTAATGGAGATGACACATTCGTCACGCTCCAAATTTTTGCATCGTTTAAATGTTGTGCATTGAAATCTTCGTTAGAATGTTACATTAATCCAAACGAATGAACTTCTTTTGCTGCTGATATTCACACAGAGTTATGACTATCTTTTTTTAACCTTTTTCATGCTGCTCTTAAGAAGATTTATGTGTATTATATCGTGCAAGTTTTTAGGAATATTAAAAAATTAGATATTTTTCTAACTGATGTTAATTGTAATCTCGCAATGTTTTGGTAGTGATCTCCCATTGAATCTTTTAATATATATTATTTACATTTTACACCCTTTTTTGGGAAATACGATTTAGTTATTTTTTGGGGGGGTTATCTGTCCCTTTTTTTTTGTCAGTCAAATGTATCTGCTTACTCCAAAACTAGATTTTAAATTTTTACAAATACACATAGTCAAGTATGAACTTAAAGAAAAATAACATTTATTCATGTTTGAACTAAAATAAAGAGAAGGCAGCGCTGGAGAAGCTGCTGCCATTTGTGCATCCCAGGGACCCCAGAGCACACAGCAACCCTGTGTGGACACTAAAATTGGGAGCTTGAGAAGGCCAACATTTCTGAACACAATCTGATGCTGGCCTCCCAGAGGTCAGGAACAGCAGCAGGTGATATATATGTCCCAAGTGTGTGGTACTACAACAGGCTGCCTTCTGTCCGACCCCAATGAAGCAAGGCCATCACTTCCTCGTCTTCCTGGCAACCTTCCCTGCAACCTTCCCTGGAGCCTTCTCTGCAGCCTTCCTTCTTCGTGTGGCTGGAGGCTGGGCCACTGGAGGGGTACTCCTGTCAGGAGGAGGAGGAGGTGGAGGAGAAGGGGGTGGCGCAGAAGAACAAGGTGGAGGTGGAGGAGAAGGGGGTGGGGCGGAAGAACAAGGTGGAGGAGAAGGGGGTGGGGCAGAAGAAGAATGTGGAGGTGGAGGAGGAGGTTGAGGTTGGGACAGTTGTGTCACCTCACAAATAGCTGTATTGGGGGTAATTTTTTCCATCACCCCCTTGTTGAGCAAGGTGATGAGCAGGGGCTCGCATAGGAGGCGTTGCTCCATGCTCATCACCTTGAACTTTGCCTCCACAAGGCCGGCAATGGCCTCTTCAGTGGATGTGGGCTCTTTGAGGGTGGCATGGGCCTCTTTAATAAGGGCCATTGCTGCCTCACTGGTGGTCCTGTCCCTCCTGCCTCTTTTGGGAAGCCGGATGGGAGGCACCTGGGATCTGGTGCTTCTCCTTTGCCCTGCCACTGGGCCCTGCCACCTCCTGGCTGCCACTGGGCCCTGCCACCTCCTGGCTGCCACTGGGCCCTGCCACCTCCTGGCTGCCACTGGGCCCTTCCTCCTCCTGCCTGACAGTTTCCAGACCCTCCTCCTGGCTGATTTCATCCTGTGTATGAAAAAGGGACATAGTTTAATATGTTGGTTTAATCTTTGCATCAAACTTTATAAACATGATTGAAGCAATTAGAATGTAAATCCAGAAATCATTTTTTCTAATTTACACCTACATCAGATTGACTATTTAGCACCCAATTAAGTGCAGACTAATGTCTAGAGATCTTGATTTCACTTGTGGAACCCAAAATATTGTATGTTTCTCATCTTGACATATTTGTCAAACATTAATTTTTTCACAATGCAATTTCATTTAATACTATACCTGGCTCCAGATGGCCAAATCAGGATCATCCAGGATGGCTGCCTCCTCTTGCTCCAGAGAAGGCTCAGGTTGGCTGCAGGGAAGTCTGGGGGGGAAGAGTGGAGAGTGATGGCCTTGCCTCAATGTGGTCATCCAGAAAGGACATCCTGCTGTAGTACCACAAAATCGGGACATACACATCACCTGCTGCTGCTCCTGACCTCTGAGAAGCCAGGACCTTAGAGCTTTCAGTCCTGTAGGTGCCTCTCAAGCTCCCAATTTTAGTGTCCACTTGTTTTGCTGTGGCTGTGGGCACCTTGGTCTGCACAAATGGGAGCAGCTTCTCCAGCGCTGCTTTTCTCACCCCTCTTTTTTATGGATAGCGTTTTTCGTCTCCCACAGAGCGGGCAGCTCCCTTACCCGGTCAATAAATTCCGCCAGGAACTCTTTGTCGCTAATAAAGACATTCATATTGTATCTGCAAGTTAAATAAATAATATATAACTAATGTGAGGCAAACAGTCTAACCTCCTTAACAACCTAGTCACTATATATATCCTACAACATTCTCAAGACAGTATAGGCCAACAATTTGGCACAGTCTCAAAATCACATGCCTTCGTTCGCACGTCCGTCACTTGAACTCCTCTCTCCGCACACCGAACGTACTATAGTCACATGTGTGTTTGCTATATACACACCACGCATGCATCAAAATACGAACACGTCGCTCCGCACACGTCGCCCGCCCATGACGTTCTAACTAACATCTTTTCCCCGCCCCTTCTCTTTCGGCGCACAGACAGATATGGCGGAGTTACAGCAGGTGTCTGATAATTCCGCAACTAACGAGGAGGAGACAAGCCCGGAGACCGAGGAAACGTCACGATCAAGGAGGAGATTCAAGGCATCTAATATGTCTTTTGCGGAGATGGTGGACATCTTGCTCAAGTCTGATTATGACGCAAAGCATGGGCCGTATAGCAAACCAAATAGAAGGAAGGCCAAAATCCTCACTAAAGTCGTGAAGAGTCTGAAGACGAATTTCGGGGTGAAACGCTCAAATGAGCAGCTCAGAAAGAGGTGGTCAGACCTCAAACTGAGGGAGCCAGAGCAGTTAAGGAGCATTAAGAGAATGCTCGCAAAAAGTAAGTAAAATGTACACTTTTCTGCTATTAATCCTTTTCTAAACTGACATGTTGCTGGTTTTGGGGTTTTTTCTTATTGGACTCCCTTCCAAAATGTAATATTTTGAACTTGGTTGGGCACAGTAATCGTTCGTTACGTTACAGACACTTCGTTCGGCCACTATCCGCTGTTTTGGCTTATTTTTCAGCCACAAAAGTAATTAGACATCTGCCATTTTTTGGGAAATTTGGGGCACAAAGTTTTAGGCTAGATGATGTGTTTGTAAAGAGAATGAAATGCAAACTGTAAACTGTGTAAAGGAGAGGACACTCAGCAGCTGCTTCCACATCTGTACTTTGGAGCACTATAGTGTGGGCCACCAGACCCGCCTTTTTTGGGTGTCCCACACTGGTGCATCAGAGAATTTTTGTGTTGCCTACATGTCTAAAAAATGACAGACAAAGGTGAATACTAAACATATTCTTGGTCAGAAATAATGCATTCATCTTTAACTTCCGCCCAAACACACACTTGTACCCCACTTCCAAGCAATTTAGCCTGTTTTTTGGTTTAACATAGAGAATTTCTGTGTGATAACTCTACCTTTTGTTTGATTCTCATAGGGGAGAGAAGACTGGGAGGAGGACACTCCAGGGAGCACAGGAACCCCACAGCTTCACAACAACCCCAAACTCCAAAAGACCAACAACCTAAAGATGTGGAGGAAGTTGAGGTGGAGGAAGGAGAAGTGCAGGAAGGAGAGGTGGATGACGTTGTGGAACTGGTCACCACAACAGGTCAGTATCTGACACCACAGCTTCAGGTAAGAGAGGTAGGCCTGCAGAGTTATAATACCTTTTTTATTTTGTTTTTAGGGGATGTGAATGTTGGGGTGAAGGATAGTACAGGTTTCTCTGCTGACAGTGCCCTCCGCCTCATCCAGCAAGTGATGGAATGTAACACGGAACTGGACAAAATTTAAAGAAAGAATTCATGTGATGGATCAAACATTTAAAGACATTCTCGATGTTTTGGGGAGAATTCAATAAGGCATCCAAACCCCCTTTTTTTCATGTTTGTTCTTCCACTTTTTAAAAACTTTTTGACAATCAAACCAGCCAAAAATTGAATCTGCACACAGTGTGTCAACATGTGCTATCTGCCATCAGGGGATATCCATGTACGTCTTTTGGGGGTGCAACCCCTTCCTCGTATCTAAAGTAGGTGAACTGAGGAAGGGGTTGCACCCCCAAAACACGTCCATTAATCACCCCTGATGGCAGATAGCACATGTTGACAATAGGGATCAGGAGTCTAAAATCCCTATAGGAAAATAATCCCAATTGTGTGCATATTCAATTTTTGGCTGGGCAAGGGGTGGCAGGACCCCATATTAGGACGGGCACATAGAGACATATAGTTTGTGTAAGTGAATGTCTCAGATTGCTCCGAGGTATCCAATTTTGTACTTTTTGGAATACAACTGTTGTTTTTGTATTTTCCTAAGAAAACAATTGCCGGTTTGTGGCCAGGCAAAAAAAAAAAGTTAAATAAAAAAAAAAGGTGTGTGAATTTGCACATAGTAAAATATTTGAACACAAACAACGTGTAGCTTTTTTTTCTAATACGCTCTAACCTTATTTGGTTATTTTTTAAAGGTTACATAGTGAAATGGTTGGTATTTACTAAAGGAAAATACACTTGGCACTACAAATGCACTAAGACAAACTATGAGACAGGAAACCAACAAAAGTTAGAAGTTTAAACCAGATTTTTATTTTGATCGTTAGACAGGAATCTTTAGCCATAGCCTGGCATAGGAATTGCCCCCCTACCCGTGAAATAGTCTATGTATTTGTCCCGAACCTCACGGGCATTTTGGGGGGGCAAGCCAGCACGGGCAGATTCCAGGCCCGGCAGGGGATTATCAGGGGAAAGTCCAGCCTCAGGCAAAACTGAGGCCAAATAGGAATTTGATTTGCGGCAGAGAAAATTGTGTAGCACACAGCAGCATAATACTATATAGTTTATTTTGTAGTCCGCTAAGTGTATTGAAGTCATAAAAAGGCGGAACCGGCTGGCCATTATGCCAAAGGCATTTTCAACGACTCTTCGGCCCCTGGCCAGCCGGTAATTGAACACCCTCTTCTCTGGGGTCAGGGTCCTCTGAGGAAATGGCCTCATAAGATGCGGTCCGAGCCCGAAGGCTTCATCAGCCAAAAAAACAAAGGGGAGTCCTTCAACATTCCCTGCATCTGGTGGCAATGCAAGGTCGTCACTCTGGAGATGGAGGGCAAACTCCGTCTGGATGAAGGATCCCCCATCGGACATCCGGCCATTCTTCCCTACATCAACATAGAGGAATTCATACCGTGCTGACACCACCGCCATCAGCACAATGCTATGAGAAACCCCTTGTAATTGAAGTAGTAGGACCCAGAACGGGGTGGCGGCACGATTCGGACGTGCTACCCGTCTATAGCGCCACCGCAGTTGGGGAAGTCCCACCGCGTGGCAAACTCCGATGCCACAGTCTGCCATTCCTGTGGCGTGGAAGGAAGCTGTGGAGTCAAACAAGATGAAAAAATATTAGAATACACAAATCAAACATTACAGGGAGATTCTAAGAAAATACATTAGAGGCCAACATCAAGCAAAGTCTACGTTTATTAAGGTGTTTTAAATAAGTATAATGGAAGGCTCATGTATCATATTCATCACCCCCTATGATGGTCCATGAATAAATTATAATGGGGAGGGGGGGTAGATGTGTTTGGCCACAGGATAGCATTGCAGTGGCGGTGCGTCCAGAGTGGGCACTGGAGCACTGCCCCCTCTCTCCTGTGCCCGTCACTCAGAACAATACATAGGTTCATGCCTTGCATGAACCTATGTATTGTCTATGCCGCCCACTATTCAGGTGGATGGCCCCCTGTTAAGCGACCGACATATGAAGAACTGCGGCATTTATGGGCTTAAAATTGCATATCAGAAACAGGAAGGAAAATTGTCTTGCACATTACAGCCTGAGGGATGTAATTGGCTTCAGAAAAGATAAATAGGGGACGCAGGGGGGGGGGCATTCCTTGGGTAAACACTGACAGGCTGCTCTGCCAATCATGTTCAACAAGTCTGTTTAATGGTAACATGATTGGCTGATGCAACATCAAGGGAAGGAGAAGACATCAAGGACAGAAGAAGGATGACGCTGACCACAAGAAGGTAAGTGCAGGGCTGGGGGGGAACTGGCTGCATTGGAGGGGACAAAATGGCTGTATTGGAGGGGACAAAATGGCTGCATTAGAGGGAACAAAATGGCTGCATTGGAGGGGACAAAATGGCTGCATTATAGGGAACAAAATGGCTGCATTGGAGGGAACAAATGGGGGCGTTTAATAGGCACCAGAGCAAAAAAGGAGGAAGTATATTTCCTAAATTGGGGTTGGACCCCCAAACATTTGGAGCAACAGGCGCCCCTGCTGGAAAGGTTAGTGAAGGGAAATATGCATGGAGGAGAAAAAAGGGGCAATCTAAAGCTTCCAGCATGCATGAGGACAAAGGGGACATTCTCAGCATATTACAATCATGGTAATTAGGGAAGGATGAAAGAAATACAATACATTAGCATACATGTAATACATAAAATGTGATGTTAATGGAGAAAACTTACCCTAATATAGTCCTCCTGCAGGACTTGTATAATGGCAGAACAGGTGTCTGGGATTATGAGGCCCAGAGCCTGGGGGGAGATGCCTGTCGTGAACTTCAAGTCCTGAAGACTTCTCCCTGTCGCCAGATAACGTAACGTGGCGATGAGCCTCTGCTCAGCACTGATGGCTTCCCGCATAACAGTGTCCTGCCTGGTAATATAGGGGGACACCAAAGCCAACAGGTCCTGAAAACGGGGTCAGACATCCGCAGAAAATTCCTGTAGTCCTCAGGATTATTCTCGACGATCTCCCGCAGCAGAGGCATATGGCAGAATTGGTCCCGCTGGAGCAACCAATTCTTGGTCCATGAACTCCTCCTCACACCATTCATGGACTGGTCTTGGTCCAAAACAAGCAGACCAACACCAAGCGCACGCACAGCACGAACTCGACGACGAGAACGTCCAGGCGACATGGCTAGGAAACAGTCGTCTTATCAGAATGTACAGAACAGAACGCACTTTAGAACAGCAAGGCCTATGAATAATGAACTGAAAAACAGAAACGAACAGGCAAGAACGCACTGTAAAACAGATACGACCTGCCTAGACGCCCTGAAAGTCAAGATGCGAACCCACAAGCACAAACTGAACCGCAGAAAACAAACTGAAAAGTATGAAGACTGAAAAGCGCGAATCGTCTCTTCCCAAACTTTTACTTCACACGCGGTAACCCGAGATCAGCAAAAGCAGCCCAAGGGGTGGCGCCAAGAAAAAAGATCTTCCCCTTTATAGTGCCGTCGTATGTGCTGGACGTGACCGCGGAGAACAACGAGGAAATTGGGAAATGTCAGTGTGTACGCATGGAAAGCTTGACGAGAAAATCGACAAGGTTAACAAGAATCTCGTTGAAAAAAACTACGTGTTTTTTACGACGAGAAACTCGGTCGTGTGTACGAGGCTTCAGTCTCTGGAAGATCAATTTCTTCACATGCAACTTGACTGGTGGTGGACAACAGGAACAGTAATTTGTAAACCAAAGGGTAGGAAAATGAAAAGGGAGAAGGAACCACTCACAGGAGACTACTCAACTCCGTTCCACCACTAGTCTCCTGTGGGACAGTAAATAGAACCAGGAGGGCCAAGGCAGTCTCTATGCCTAGTTAAAGTACAGTTTATATGAATGAGCAGGTGCTCGCTCACCACTCCGGACACGATCCCAGTCCGGGATTTCTACCTACTGTGTCTCCGCACACAGTGTCTGCAACGGCCGGGTCCCCGGTCCAACTGATGTCCAAACTCGACAAGTCAGGTGCCACCCAGGCTCCACAGTGGGGTGGAAGGCTCTCTGGAAGTTTGTGTAAGGCCCCTGGCTTCAGGCCCTGCACTGCAGCAGATCTGCACAGGAAGACCTGTTGATTGCAGCGCGGTGTCCCCAAAGAGGCCGAGCTCCCTTTCCCCTCTTCTTTTATAGCCCCTCCCATGAGTCTCTGTGGTGGCTAAATGCACCATGGGTGCCGAACGGGGTTCTGGGTAACGTAGTCCCGGGGCCTTAAAGGAGACCCCGCTACATATAAATTTGAACACACCCTCCAATGGCCAGGGGAATGCCTTTCTGAGTACGTCGGGAGATTGAACAAGATGTTATGTCAGATTGTGCTTAAAAAAGGAATGGAACCCTCTGCCATAGATCAAGCTAGGATGCAACAAATTTTAAGAGGGGCCCTGCACTCTGATCCAGTCTGGCTCCATTTGAAGACCTCTGGGGATGTCATGTCACTAAGCCACCCTGACCTCATCAGAGTGGTAAGAGATGAAGATGCACTGCTGAATGATCAACAGTCAACTACTCCATCGGACTCTAACCCCTTTGCTGGAGTTAGGTCGGCAATGACTCGGGAACAGGACTCTGAGGTAGCTACTTTAAAGTCTCAAATGGCGGAAGTTATAAAGATGTTAACTTCACTTATGGCTAAGGTCTCAGAGAACGGAAAGGGAGAAGGCACTGAAACCAAGGTGACTCAAAGCATATCTACTCCCCCACCTAGGAGAACAAGGGATGACGATGTCTGCTTCAATTGTGGAGGAACTGGGCACTATCGACAGATGTGTCCCATTCCGAGGAAAGCTGCCACACCATCCCGCAAGCCGGCGGAAAACTTCAGAGGGCCCCGGTGAAGGAGTCAACCGGGTGCCCATCAGTGACAGACAACTCCAAAAGCAACAAAAAGAAGAGACAGCAACAGGGGCCTAAACCTCTACCAAACATCCCTGCTTTCGCCTCTGGACAGCTTGGTACTTCCCACTCCAAATTCCAAAATACTCAAAGGTGGGAGATCAATGTTCAGCAGGCTCCACAAGGGTCGAAAACCCCGGAAAAGCTGGAGAAAGAAAGAAGTAAAGATACAAATTACAGAACCTGCCAAGAAGACCCCTCCACGGAAACTTCCAGACAAACTAGTAGGGCCCTCTCCACTGATCTCAATCCAGGTATAAGGAATCTACACAAAGGCCCTTCTTGATACAGGAGCTCAGGTGACTCTCCTATATCGTGATTTCTACAATAGGCACCTCAGGCATTTACCAATACAGAAGCTGGAAGACCTGGAGATATGGGGCATTGGGACACAGAGCTTCCCCTATGATGGATACATCCCGATCAGACTCACCTTTGATCCCTCAGTGGCGGGAGGAACAGAGACATTTGACACTCTGTCTGTGGTCTGTCCTCGGCCACCTGGGGCCAACAAGAGCTCCCTGATTATAGGGACCAACACGGACTTAGTAAGGAGACTGTTGACCCCTCTAGTTGAAGAGCAGGATACCTTGACAACAAGGGTCCACCCCTTGTTGCAGCAAGTTTACCAGCGCATAGTGATGGAGAAGGCCCCAGGAGAGGGGGTTGGGAAAGTATGGAAGCTGGATAAAACAGAGAAGGTATTGAAGCCAGGAGAGGTGACCTGTTTGAGAGCGTCTGTAAAGCTCACCTGGAAGCAACCAGGCCCTTTTCATCATCCTTGAACCTGGTCCTCGAGAGAAGGAAATGGGAATAGAGGTAATTCCCGAAGTGGTCCCACTGAAGGCCCTGAAGAGGAGTCATGGGAAGCTTTCAGTGAGTGTCAGAAACACTTTCGCCACCCCAGTGAGGGTACCAGCCAGAATGCTGTTGGGTCAAGTGAATCAAGCCACCCTAGTGGGCCCATCTTACTTGAAGAAGCCACACAGAGAAGAAGACATAGTAGCGAGGCTCTGTTCTGAGGACGCAAACCTCCCACCAGCCTGGAAGGAGAGGGCCAAGGCCCAACTTGCTCGATGGCAGAAGATCTTCTCAAGGGATGAATTTGATGTGGGGTGTGCGAAGAGTGCCACCCACAAGATTTGCTTGCAAGAGGATAAGCCATTCAGGGAGAGAGTCCGACGGGTTCCCCTAGGAGATCTGGAAGATTTGCACATGCAACTGTCCAAATTAAAGAGGACAGGCATAATCCAAGAGTCTCGAAGCCCCTATGCCTCCCCGATAGTGGTGGTCCGAAAGAAAAATGGCTCTCTGAGGCAGTGTATAGACTACCGAACACTGAACGGAAGAACTATACCGGATTAGTACACCACCCCCCGGATAGAGGATGCGCTACAAAGTCTGGAGCCAAGTGGTTCAGTGTGATGGATCTGAAGAGTGGCTACTACTAGATCCGCATGCACCCTGAAGATCAGGAGAAGACAGCCTTCATCACTTCTGTGGGGTTCTTCGAGTTCAACCGGATGCCTCAAGGGTTGTCAAGAGCCCCTGCCATTTTTCAAAAGATGATGGAGAGAACGGTGGGGGACATGAATTTAATAGAGGTACTGGTGTACTTGGACGACGTCATCGTGTTCGGGAAAACCCTAGAGGAACATGAAGAGAGGCTGGAGAAAGTCCTGAAGAGGCTCCATGAAGAAGGCCTGAAACTTTCTCCAGAGAAGTGCCAATTTTACCAGTCCTCAGTTCATTACTTGGGCCACATTGTATCTGCAGAAGGGGTAGCCACAGTCCTGGAGAAGCTGGATGCTGTCACTTCCTGGCCGAGGCCTACAAATGTGACCAAGCTGCGGTCATTCCTGGGATTCTGCTCCTATTATAGGCGGTTCGTGGAGGGGTTTGCCAAGATAGCCAGGCCCCTCAATGAGTTACTAAGGAATGAAAGAGAAGATGATGTAGAAAATTCAGACCAGCCAGTGAAGTCTCCCATGGGGCCCAGGAAATCTAAAGAGTCCATCCAGGATCAGTGGACTTCCAAGTGTGAAGAGGCCTTCGACCAGCTGAAAGCGAGTCTGACCACCGCCCATGTATTGACCTATGCAGATACCACAAAACCTTATGAACTGCATGTGGACGCCAGCGGAGATGGGCTTGGTGGGGTGCTATACCAGGAACACGATGGTCACCTATGGCCCGTTGCTTATGTGAGTAGAAGCCTGACACTTGCTGAGAAGAATTACCCTACACACAAGCTGGCCTTGAAGTGGGCCGTGGTGGACAAATTGAAAGACTACTTATATGGGGCTGAATTTGTGGTCAAGACAGATAATAATCCACTTACCTACCTCCTGACCACCGCCAAACTGGATGCCACGGGACATATGTGGCTGGCTGCCCTCTCAAGTTTTACATTCAGCCTTAAGTACCGACCAGGGGTTGGAAATAGGGATGCAGATGCCCTGTCCAGGAGATCCCATACTTCCACTGATCTTACCGAAGAATGGGCCCAGTTGACCTCGGAGGGAGTACGAGCCTTGTATAGGGGGACAGAACTTCAAGCCAGCGGAGGATCAAGGGCCGAAGAAATTGGGGTCCCAGCTGCTGGAGTACCCATATGTTACTGCAATGTGACCCAAGTCGGAGAAGAGGGTTTGACCAAGTTATCTAAGAAGGACTTAAAGAGGGACCAATTAGAAGACCCGTTATGGAAGCTAATTCCGAAGGCCTTGGAAAACCAACGCCCTGAGTTGCTCCTAACAAACTCTTCCAGAGAGGCCCGCTTATTGCACAGGGAATGGGACCGGCTACAGATACGTCAAGGGGTGGTCTACCGAAGGGGCCCCTCTGATGATCTAGAAGAGAAGTGGCAGTTGTTCCTACCCGCCAAGTACAGGGAGGCGGTCCTAACTGCCCTCCACGACAATCATGGCCATTTGGGACCGGAGAGAACCTTTCACCTTGTGAGACCGGTTCTACTGGCCCTGTATGCGGGCTGAAGTCGAGGGGTACTGCCATTCTTGTGTCCGGTGCATACAAAGGAAGAAATTAAAGCAATAAACCGCGCTAGCCAGTAACATAAATAAATATACAGCAGCACCTGTGATATGTGATAACATATAAAGTATACAAAAGAATAAAAAGGAACAAGTGCGCTAATGTGAATTGACTAATTATCAAAAATTATGAATCCACACATATATTGAATAAATGAAGTCCAACAGTGATAACAATGAATGTGTCCTGTAAAAATGAATATATCCTAAATAAGTCCCATCAAAAATCAGCAATGAAGGGAAGCCGTGGAGAGGTGAACCGCAAAAAGTTTGAAATTCGGTGCATGCACACCCGTGTCCACCACCAACAATCAAGCTGCTTACCAGAGGTAAGAAACAAATAAGCCCATCCGCAATCCCAGGGGAAGATCCAGAGAAATCCAGATAAACTTTGCAGAGCTCCAACGTCACTTGATAGGCAGTGGATACAGCAAAGATTTCCCAAGGAGAGAGAGAGGAGGCTCAATAGTGCATTACCCAATATAAAATTTATTTTTAAAAACGGGTTTAAAAACACTTACACAATGTACAATTTAAAGAACATAACAACCGGCCGGTCCGCCGTACCTGTCCCGTAGTGATGACGTCAGCACGTACACCTCCCAAACACGGACACGGGTGTGCATACAAAGGAAGACTTTGCCACGTCAAGCTGCCCCAATGGGCCATCTGCAGAGTCAAGGACCCATGGAACTGGTGTGTATTGACTTCCCTTTGCCTAGAGCCAGATCTGAATGGAAAGGGGAATGTCCTGGTAGTAAGAGACCATTTCACCAGATACGCTCAAGCATTCCCTACCAAGGATTAGAAGGCCTCAACAGTAGCCAAAGTTCTAGTGGAAAGGTTCTTTGTGCACTATGGTCTGCCCCAACTCCTGCATTCAGATCAAGGAAGAGACTTCAAAAGAAGACTGATAAAGAAGCTGTTAGATCTGTTGGGCATCCAAAAGACTAGAACAACCCCATACCACCCACAAGGGGATGCTCAGCCTGAACGGTTTAACTGGACCCTTTTGGATATGTTGGGGATGTTAAACTCAGAAGAAACAGTGGAGCAAGCATGTGGCTGCCATAGTACATGCTTTCAACAGTACTATCAGCGATGCTACTGGATACTCTCCATATTGACTGATGTTTGGGAGGGAAGCTCGGTTACCAGTGGATTTAGCCTTCGGCACATCCCTGGATCATACCTCGGCAACATCCCACAGGGGATATGTGGATCGACTACGAAAGAGTCTGAAGATGGCATATGAAGAAGCCCAAGCCTCATCTAACCAAAGGGGATTGAGGAATAAAAGGAACTTCGACCTCAAGGTTAGGATACAAGACTTACAGCCAGGGGATAGGGTACTACTAAGGAACTTGGGTATTCCTGGAAAGCACAAATTGGCTGACCGGTGGAGATCCCAGCCATATGTCGTCTGCAAACAGCTCCAAGGTCTCCCGGTGTATCAGATCAAGCCAGAGGGGAGTGTAGGGCCACTGAAGACTTGGAATAGAAACCACCTGTTACCCCTGTCTGAAGCAGTTTGTCTACCTCCTGCATCAGATCCACAAGAATCCGCTTCAACCTCCAAAGTATCTGTCAGGAAAGGTTCCATCCGCTGGTGATATTTTTTATTTGGCTTGCAGTACTGTGGTCCACCAGCAGGTGTCTCCTGGCAGTTTGGAACTGTCAGGAGAATTTCTCCCTGCTGGTGTTGTATTATCCTTTGGACGCAATACTGGTCTCCACCAGCGGATGGATCCTGGCAGTGTGGAGGGAACTGCCCTTCCTTCGCTCAGCTGTGACCTGAAGCTAATCACAGCCTTCCTATTTATACCCGGTAAGTAAAAACACTCCTTGCCCTGGTATCTCTCTCCCTGACCTAGGACCTGTGACCCTGACTTTGAGCCTGCATCTGACCTGATCCCTATCCTGAGCCCATCCTGCATCCGTCCCTCCTGTCTCCTGTTTACCACAGATACCTGTCCTCCTGTTCCCTGAGTACTTATCCCTGCTCTGCAGCCTATCCATCCGTCCCCTCCCTGTTCCTGCTGACATCCCCTTGTGTATGACCTCGGCCTGGCTTTTACTACGATTCTGGTATCTCCCATTATTTTATATATTGCTCATAGTAACTGTTTATTGGTTAATTTATTGCACTGTGTTCTGTTGGAGGTGGTTGTATGTTGTTCACTTATCTTAATAAATTGTTATATTTTCACCTACACCCGTTTGGTCTACTAGCCTTCTCTGACAGTATACCAGGGCCATCCCTGATCAGACGTGGCTGCATTGAGGAACCATCCTGGTGTTGTGAGTTCTGCTGATATGGATTCGGATGAAATCCTTTACTATTCTCTGCTGGCGGCAGAGGATGGCGAATATTGTCGCCAGGTTTTAAAGGGATGGACTAGTGACCAGCTGATGGAAACGATCCGATCAGCTAATTTCTTGGTGGATCATGGTTACATGCAGTCTGAGGCTGTTCAGCTGTTAATCTGGTTATGTGTTAAACCAGCCCTGTCATGTGTTCCCGAAGGAAGTGATGACTTCTCTTCCCCCTTTCAATGGTGACCAAGTTGAATCCCTAGTATCGATATTATTGGATGATCCAGCTTCTTTTGATAAACATTATTTCCCTTGTTCCCAGCAGGTATTATCCGACTGTGTTAGTTCAGTGCAGTCTCTGATTAGACAGGGTGTGTGTGAACCAGTTTTTTTTCAACCTGTGCTGCAAGCATGGTCAGATCTCTTGAATTCAGCCAAGCCACAACATTCCAGCCCTGCCATTAATAACCTGCCCTCCCAAGAATTTATCCGCCCATCGCCCATGGCAACCCCAGCTACAGCCCAGTTTGCACAGCCTCCCACCAAATATTATTACGCAGTCTCTACTTGTCGCACCTACCCTGCCTTCTATCCTCCTGCTTCTTCCCTTCCACCTGTAGCAAATCCACAAGAACCTCCTCCAGCCACTGTTCCCATATCTCTGCTGCATTCCAGTCCTTCCTCCTATTCAATTCCATCCTTTGCATATGTAGCGGGTACTTGAATTTAGGGGGAAGCATCTGGGTGGTAGTGTAACCCAGATGCACTGATTGTTAGGGGATTTAAGGTCCCCTTTGTGGTTCTTGGAGGACTCTGGTGGTGTGAGGTTCCCTGCGGCCTACAGAAGGCATTGTCGCCCTGGGCCGGAGTTGAACCTGCACCGCAAGACTCTGCCTTTTTGACCTCCCCTGTGGGGCGGGGTACCCGCTGTGATGCAAAGGGAGAGGAGATAAAAGGGGCGGACCTTGGGGTTCAGAGTTGGAGGACGCGGCCGCACCCAGGCACCTTCAGCTTGGGTGCTGGGGTTCCGGTGTTCCAGGCCTAGGTGCCCTTGATCTGGCCGGAGCGGAGATGGAGTCCATCTCAGTCACCTTTAGCCTGGGGTGAGGTACTATGGCGGATGCCTGGGGCTCAGTACCTTCGACTGAGTTCCGCGAGGGTGGAGGTATCCGAGGGGGCCCTAACTCCTTGGGTGCCTGTGTCTGAGTTCGTGAGGACTGGTGTGCGGAACTTCTCTGAAGAGTCCGGCGCAGCATTGCTGGTGACAGAGAGGCCTCCGGTTTCTCCCTTGGACGGATTTCCTTCCCCTGACAGGGGCCGTGCTAGCGAAGGTAATTCACGTTCTACTTCACATAGTCAGTGGCAGTGATTAATTACCACTGGTGATACCACAGTGGTTAGCAACAGAAGGGAAAGGATTGTGCCTCGATCTATCCCCATTACTACGAAGTAACAAACTGTATGTTTGTACGCCAAGAAGAATAAAACTGTGTTGGACCTATTCACTGTGTGGAACTCTGGTTACTAGGAGCAAAGGAGTCAGGGACAAAGTACAGGACTTGACTCTAGGACACCTACACAAGGCCCGATTGTTCTGGCCTTCACCTCTCAGCTATGGAGGACATGGGCCGTGGTGTATCTCATCCCTCTCCCCAGCACCAATACCCCTAGGCGAAGAAAGACAAGCCGAGAAAGAGAAGGGGAGAATAGGGTTAAGGCCGCTACACATACATCCCCCCCTTTTATTTACAAATCCGCAGTGACTAAGCCTAAGAAGAAGCGGAACTACTTTCCGACCCACACAATTCTACCAGCAACCCAACCTGCCTCCACACCCTACAACCTGCTCCAGCCTGCGTTCATGCCATTGAACCTGACTATCCACCTAAATCTGCCAACCATATGCCCTTTACCCAGTCTGATGTCCCAGTGCCCTTTACCCAGTCTGACGTTCCTCTGCCTTTTGCCCAGCCTGAAGTTCCTGTGCCAGTTTGCCAGCCTGAAGTTCCTGTGCCAGCCTGAAGTTCCTGTGCCAGCCTGAAGTTCCTGTGCCAGCCTGCCAGCCTGAAGTTCCTGTGCCAGCCTGAAGTTCCTGTGCCAGCCTGAATTTCCTGTGCCAGCCTGCCAGCCTGAAGCTTCTGTGCCAGCCTGCCAGCCTGAGGTTCCTGTGCCAGCCTGAGGTTCCTTTGCCAGCCTGAGGTTCCTGTGGCAGCCTGCCAGCCTGAGGTTCCTGTGGCAGCCTGCCAGCCTGAGGTTCCTGTGGCAGCCTGCCAGCCTGAGGTTCCTGTGGCAGCCTGCCAGCCTGAGGTTCCTGTGGCAGCCTGAGGTTCTTGTGGCGGCCTGAGGTTGTGGCGCCCGTTTCCCGGCCTGAGGCGCCTGCTGCCAAGCCTGGTGTGCCCCTGTCTGCTGCCAAGCCTGGTGTGCCCCTGTCTGCTCCCCGGATGTGCCTGCTTCACCATTGGATGTGCCCACTGTTTGCCCGGATGTGCCTGCTGTCTGCCCGGATGTGACTTTGCCTATTGCCCAGCTTGTTGCCATGAACTTTCCCCAGCAATGGTTAGTTGGAGTGTCCGGAGGCCGCTCCTTTGAGGGGGGTACTGTCAGGAAAGGTTCCATCCGCTGGTGATATTTATTATTTGGCTTGCAGTACTGTGGTCCACCAGCAGGTGTCTCCTGGCAGTTTGGAACTGTCAGGAGAATTTCTCCCTGCTCGCGTTGTATTATCCTTTGGACACAGTACTGGTCTCCACCAGCGGATGGATCCTGGCAGTGTGGAGCGAACTGCCCTTCCTTCGCTCAGCTGTGACCTGAAACTAATCACAGCCTTCCTATTTATACCCGGCAAGTACACTCCTTGCCCTGGTATCTCTCTCCCTGACCTAGGACCTGTGACCCTGACTTTGAGCCTGCATCCGACCTGATCCCTATCCTGAGCCCATCCTGCATCCGTCCCTCCTGTCTCCTGTTTACCACAGATACCTGTCCTCCTGTTCCATGAGTACTTATCCCCAGCCTATCCATCCGTCCCCTCCCTTTTCCTGTTGTCTCCCATCTGCTGACATCCCCTTGTGTATGACCTCGACCTGGCTTTTACTACGATTCTGGTATATCCCATTATTGTATATATTGTTTATAGTCACTGTTTATTGGTTGATTTATTGCACTGTGTTCTGTTGGAGGTGGTTGTATGTTGTTCACTTATCTTAATAAATTGCTATATTTTCACCTACACCCGTTTGGTCTCCTCTGTGCAGTCACACAGTCTGGTCTACTAGCCTTCTCTGACAGTATCCAGATCAGTTACCAGGTCTCAGTCGACTCTTACAGGTGAAGGGGACAAAGACTCTGAAGGAGAAGACTCTGAGGATGAAGAGATGGAATCTGACAGGTTCTGGCACTTAAGAAGACCACAACCAATGACCACTTCGCTGTCACTCCCTGAGGTAGCAGGTAGTGAGATTCTTTACCCAGAGGCTCCTGAATTCGTGCCCTCTAACATACCCACTGAGGAAATAGAGGTCGACCTGGATTCTTTGCCAATAGGAGACCCTGAAGAGGCTCCATCCCTTTCTGAAGGAGAGTCAGATTCTCCTGAAGTTACAGAGCCCAGCATGCATGGATCAGAGAAGAAAGCCCCTGAGGAGTCCACAGAGACAGCAGGTTCCAGTTATCCTGAGACTGTGACACCCAAAGAACGAAGAAAAAAAAGAGTCATTCACCTTCCCTAAAAGACTGACATATGATCAAATGGGTGCATGCTCTGAAGAAGCAGTTCTTACTTCCAGGAGGACAGTTGAGACGCCTGGTCCTTCCACTGTGAATTTGGTGGAAGGCAACCCTAGCTCACCCCCTGGCACAGCTGGAGAGGACGTACCAACTAAGGTGGCCTGTAGACAGGACAACCTCTCCTCTAAAGTTTGGTGGGAGGTTCCTCTGTCAGGATTGTGTAATCGCCTAGAGGCAAAAATGCAGAAGAGAGCAAGGATCCTAGATATCTTTGGGGACCAAAGACTTTAAGTGGGGGGAGTGTGTAGCAGGGTTCTACTGTTATAGACTATTGTTATATTATGGAGTATACCCCAAACTCCCTCCGGTGTTCCAGTTACAACTCTAGACTGTTTGTTTACATATGTTCAGCGATGCATTGTGGAACTTGTGGTACAGGGAGAAAGGGACTCGGGTGCCATGGATATCTAATAGACTACGGTACCCACAAAGCAGCTGTACTCCCAAAATGCATTGCAACCACCGTGCAGCCTTCTGGGGGAGGTTACTTAAAGGAGGGGCGGAGCCGCGCTCAGTCTCTTTGGGACTTCGCCCTCAACCAAGCAGGAAGTCTGAGTGAGTCCTGCTGCCGGAGCGTCTAGGCCAAAAGCCTGGGCCTACAGCTAGTGCGGAGGATCTCTCTGTGAAAAGGACAGATCCCCTTCATTGTGATCAGCTCTCACTTCCAGAGACCGGAGTCATCCATCAAACGACACCCAGTGCGGCTGTGAGAGGTACAGGAGACTGTGAAAAGCGGAGAGTCCAGGGATTGGGACATCGTGAGCGGATCATTCAGGGAGACGAGGCCTGTTTGGTGAGAGGGCACCTGCCCAGAATTGACTAGTTCTCTTAGAGGAAAGTGGCCTTAGACTTTGCCAGCCATTCTTGAGTAAGTGCATCACTCGTAGCGGCCTAGTTTACCTCACGGTGACCGCGAGTCTAAAGATTTGCGCAAACACCATTAGTGAGCTGCAGACACACATATCCTCAGGAACACTGTGGATGTTTATTTTTGTTTATTACCTTTATCACCCTTGGATTACAAATACTATGTGCACCAACAGTTGCTAGCGAAGACTTCAGCTTAAAGAAGGACCAAACGGTTTAGCAGCATAGATCAGCACTGAGTTAGCCATTCATTACTACTGTCTGTATTATAGATTATTTTCCCCATTATTGACTCTTGCAGGGCCCTGCAGAGTCAACTGTGATTATATAAATGTCTTAACCTGTTTTTATTATCTTATACCAAGTAAACTTTATTCTTGGTTAAGTGTAAAACCTGTGTGAAGTACTTTTGCCAGCCTGAAGGACTCATGATATGTGCAGACTTGTATTTTCCCAATAGTCAGTGGGTATTACACTTTCTTTCTGTACCAGTTGTGCCAAGGGAGGGTTCAAACCAGTTAAGGGGTTGAAAACCAAAGTGCAGGCCCAAACAAAACCAGCAGCTCCTTCGGGGGTAGTGCTACACATACAATATATAAAGTGCTGAATTTATCACTATATACATTTATGTAATTATATTTACAGGTAAAATCTGCTGAAAATATTTATAAATTACAGCCTGGTGGAAGCTTCAATTACAGCCTCTCCTGAACCTTCAACAGTGGAAAGGCGATGTAAATAGCTTAGTGTGGATCAAAAAAGCTGTATAATAAAAAAACAGCAATCCCTAAGCAATAAAGTATCTGATATATTTATTATTTGACACAGCCACTTGGATGACATAATAATCCAGATATTTAGCTTTTTTTGCTGTTTTCTGTATGGCTCTCTATATTTTTATTTAATATTGGCCACTGTAAATGTGCTGTGTTCTTCAAAGATGATCCAATGTAGTTTAGTCAAGACAACAAGCATAATTAGGCTTGGAAAATTTCAGAATTACAAGTTCCTGGTCTTACTTTGTTTAAAGCAAACCTATAGTTACATTTCACACTTCACATAAATGAAAATGGCTTGCAACATTAAAACTAAAGCTGCATATATAGATATATGGATATTCATCAACACAACAATGTGTGATTCAGGGTTTTCCTCCACTGTGCTATTGTATTCTCATTGGTAGATACCCCCCTCACCAGAATACACTGATCAGCAATTGCAGCCATTGGTTGGTTTTCCAGCAAGACTGTTCGACAGAAGCCAGCCATTAGACCAGCTTCTCTTGAACAGACAGAAGTACACACATACAGAAAGTTGGCCGGTTCCTGCTGTATCATGTGTACCAGACATAAAAGAGATGTATGTTTTTTTTTTTTTTTAAATCATACTTACCTAAGTGGATGCAGCATCATTGCGATGCTGAATCTCTCCCCTGACACCTCTAACACTGAGAACCGTGCGATCGAACATCACTGATCGGTTTTCACAGCTCCCTGACTGTCAGTCACCAGCTCTCTGTTCTGCCTCCCTGCGCTCACTGGAGCGCCAGACTGTGGAGGGCTGAGCCGGGTGATGGTCCATGCATGTGGACGGATACAGACTTGATTGTCGTGATCTTTCCCGAGCTTCGACCAGCTCTGTGACGTAAGCCGACAGCGGGCTTCAGCCAGTCTTTCAACAAAATTTTTAGTACAAAGGTACAAGTAAGAGTGCAAGTACCCAGTTTGTGTTTTACATCATTAGAGACATCATACTGTTATAATCTCACAGACCCTGTCAGATAAACTTCTATAAACCTAAAAGGATCAGAAAAGCACAGCCTTTGTGTGGCACTAATAAAAAAGGAGCATCTACCTGTCTAATGTGTTTATTATAGATGACCCATATACATATATTATTACAATGTATGCAATAAAAACAGGCATTTAAAACTTAAGAACAAATTGACCTTATATAAAAAAATGGGGTGATTACCTCACAAATGTATATATTTCATTTTGAAGATTTACCCATCCCATACTTCTTCTTGGACCTTATTTGGGGATTATCTGTATATTGCTAGAGTCTGCACATCTGCCTTTTTTTATTACGTAGGGATTCTACTCTCCGTACTGTTGTTTTTGTTTATTTTGTATTATGGAGAATACAACAACAAAATGGCGGAACACACAAATATTAGGGATTCTCTAACATTGCCAGAGCATCCAAGAAATATAACATAAGGGCTCCACTTGTAACTAAATATCACTGCTGTGAATTGACTAACAATTGACTGTATCTCCTACCAACATTTCCCCTTTAGTTTGGAATATAGTGGGGAAGAATTAAAATCTTCAGTCCAAGATAAATTACATAGATCAAAATTCAGTCTTTTTATGCTAATCTAATACTAAAATTCTTATTTTCATTTAAATGAATGAAACCAAGGCATGAATGACTTGTACAAATACACAATTTATTTTTCAGACACATTTGAGTACATCTACACAGTTTAAACATCTTTTGTTATATATATTTGCAATTTAGTCACCCTCTAAAGCTTTATTAAGCGAATCGAATAATTTTCATGGCATCCTCGACATTCTGTGTATAAAGTAAAAAAAATGGTATATTAACCACTTGCTGACCGTATAACACAGATATACAGCGGCAAGGAGGCTCTTCTATGCTGGATCCCGTACTAGGCACATAATCACCACTTTTGGGCAGGGGGTGCGCACGCCAGCGACCCGGCTCTGCTGTGATTAGACACAGCAGAAGCCGATCAGCGGGTGCCGACCAATTGATGACCACCTTCACCCGCCGATTGTCTGAAAGACACACAGGACATTACTCTGCCAATGTAAACAAGGCAGAGTTCTATCCTGGCAGTGGGGAAACAATGGACTTTATTTCTCTGCTAAGCAGAGAAAGAAAATCCATAATTTCCCTTAGTAAAAGCAGCACACAGTTTACACCAAAACACTGGCTAGGCACACATTTAACACTTTGATCACCCTAGCTGTTTAACCCCTTTCCAGACAGTGTTATTAGTACAGTGACAGTGCATATTTTTAGCACTGATCATTGTATTAGTGTCACTGGTTCTCAAAAGTGTCAGAATATCCGTTGCAATATCACAGTCCCACTATAGGTCGCTGATCACCGCCATTACTAGTAAAAAAAAATATTAAAATTAAAATTCCGTTATCTATCTCATAGTTTGCAGACGCTAAATCTTTTGTGCAAACCAATAAATGTACACTTATTGGGATTTTTTTATCAAAAATACGTAGTAAAATACATATTGGCCAGAACTTATGAAGAGATTCGATTTTGGATTTTTTTTTTTTTTTTTGGATATGTTTTTTTAAGCAGAAAGTAAAAATGTTTTTTTTTGGTTTAAAAAAAAACAGTCAGCCCTTTTTTGTTTATAGTGCAAAAAAAATGCAGTGGTGATCAAATACCACCAAAAGAAAGCTCTATTTGTGGGGAACAAAATTACATACATTTTATTTTGGTACAGCGTTGCATGACTGCACAATTGTCAGGTAAAGTAATGCAGTGCCGTATCACAAAAAAATGGCCTGGTCATGATGGGGGGTAAATCTTCTGGAGGTCAAGTGGTTAAAAAAATGATGCTTGTATGTGTGCATTAGAATGATGTGCTTTTAAGTAATACAACATTAAGGTGTCAGTTATATCTTTGACTAATATGAGTCCTGTATTGATCGGTACTTGTTTCTTATCTCTCTAATTTGCACTATATCTCTCTCTCTCTCTCTCTCTCTCTCTCTCCCCCATAAGCCTTTTGATGTGATTGCAGATAGTTAATTTTTAAAACACACTTGTTACAGATTTGGATATGGCTTATCTTCTGTGTTAAACATTAAAGCTGGATCAAGGGTTATTTTCATTTAAAATACACTAGATTACCAAAAGTATTGGGACACCTGCCTTTACACGCTCATGAACTTTAATGGCATTTCCAGTTTTAGTCTGTAGGGTTCAATATTGAGTTGTCCCTCCCTTTGCAGCTATAACCATTTAAACTCTTCTGGAAAGGCTGTCCACAAGGTTTAGGAGTATGTCTATGGGAATGTTTGAACATTCTTCCATAAGCGCATTTGGGAGGTCAGGCACAGATGTGGACGAGAAGGCCTGACTTGCAGTCTCCACTCTAATTCATACCAAAGGTGTTCTGTTCGGTTGAGGTCAGGACTCTGTGCAGGCCAGTCAAGTTCCTCCACCTTAAACTCGCTCACCCATGTCTTTAGGGACCTTGCTTTGTGTACTTTTCCAAATCATTTGGTGGAGGATAGATTATGGTGTGGGGTAGTTTTTCAGGGGTTGGGCTTGGCCCCTTAGTTCCAGTGAAGGGAACTCTTAAGGCATCAGCATACCAAGACATTTTGGACAATTTTATGCTCTCAACTTTGTGGGAACAGTTTAGGGATGGCCCCTTCCTTTTCCAACATGACTGCACACCAGTGCACAAAGCAAGGTCCATAAAGACATGGATGAGTGAGTTTGGGGTGGAGGAACTTAACTGGCCTGCACAGAGTCCTGACCTCAACACGATAGAACACCTTTGGGATGAATTATAGTGGAGACTGCGAGCCAGGCCTTCTCTCCAACATCAGTGCCTGACCTCACAAATGCGTTTCTGGAAGAATGGTTAAACATTCCCATAGACACACTCCTAAACCTTGTGGAAAGCCTTCCCAGAAGAGTTAAAGCTGTTATAGCTGCAAAGGGTGGGCCAACTCAATATTGAACCCTACGGACTAAGACTGGGATGCCATTAAAGTTCATGTGTGTGTATAGTCAGGCATCCCAATACTTTTGGTATTATAGTGTATATCACATTCACTAATTTTGGCTTCTCTGGTATTTAGTAAGATTAGAACTATGTAAGAATCACTTTCTACAATCTGATCATTTTAAATGATTTCTCTCTTCTGTGAATCCTTTTATGTTTATTAAGAATAGAACGTCGTGAGAAGCACTTGCCACATTCTGAGCATTTAAATGTTTTTTCTCCTGTGTGAATTCTCTGGTGTGTAACAAGGTTTTGTTTCAAAGTGAAGCGCATGTCTTCTTATGCATATTAAGTTTAGAACCTTCTGAGAAGAACTTTCCATATTCTAAACATTTTTAATTATTTCTCTCCTTTTGTGACTCCTTTTATGAATATTAAGATTAGAATTTTGTGAAAAGCACTTGCCACATTCTGAACATTTAAATGTTTTTTCTCCTGTGTGATTTCTCTGGTGTGTAACAAGACTTTTCTTATAAGAGAAGCACATGTCACATTCTGAACATTGAAATGGTTTCTCTCCTGTGTGAATTCTCTGATGTACGATAAGACTAGAACCATGTGAGAAGCACTTGCCACATTCGAAACATTTAAACGGTTTCTCTCCTGTGTGAATCCTCTGGTGTTGAGTAAGTTCAAAGCGTTGTGAGAAGCACTTGCCACATTCTGAACACTTAAATGGTTTTGCTCCTGTGTGAGTCTTCTGGTGTTGAGTAAGATTATAATTTTGTGAGAAGCACTTTCCACATTCTGAACATTTAAATGGTTTCTCTCCTGTGTGAGTCTTCTGGTGTTCAGTGAGATGACTATTTTGTGAGAAGCACTTTCCACATTCTGAACATTTAAACAGTTTCTCTCCTGTGTGAATATTCTTGTGTTTAGTAAGATCAGAACTTTGTAAGAAGCACTTGCCACATTCTGAGCATTTAAATGGTTTCTCCCCTGTGTGATTTCTCTGGTGTACAGTGAGATGACTATTTTGTGAGAAGCACTTTCCACATTCTGAACATTTAAACGGGTTCTCTCCTGTGTGAATCTTCTGGTGTTTAGTAAGATCAGAACTATGTGAGAAGCACTTGCCACATTCTGAACATTTAAATGGTTTCTCTCCTGTGTGAATCTTCTGGTGTTTAGTAAGATCAGAACTATGTGAGAAGCACTTGCCACATTCTGAACATTTAAACGGTTTCTCTCCTGTGTGAATTCTCAGGTGTGTAGCAAGAGAATCACTTTGTAAGAAGGACTTGTCACATTCTGAACATTTATATGGCCTCTCTCCAGTGTGAATCCTCAGATGAACATTGAGTTTGGACTTAGAAGTAAATATCTTCTGGCACTCAGAGCACGGATACAAATTTTCTCCTCTTTGACTCATCTTGTGTTAATGTCAATCAGTTTCGTTGTGATTTTTTTTTTGTCAACAATAAATCTTCGATTTACAGCTGAGCTTAGTAATTTACCTATATAAAAAATAAAAAGAGATGTTTACACAGATGTTATTATTACCAACAGACTGAGAAGTATAGCTATACAACTTTACTGATTTTTAGAATATTAATTAAAACTGTACACTATAGTCGAAAATCCATTCCAGATTCTTCAACACAAAAAAATGATGCGTTGATCATCCCAAAATATATACCAAACCATCATATACACATGCATCCCGGATGAACAGGACAGGGGGGTACAAGTTTGCACCCCCTCCTGAACATTCTTCCCTCCAGAGGGCTGAAAAAATTCTGCTGAATTTTTACAATTGACTTTAGTGAGATTAAGATTCAATATCTCTCAAATCCAGAACATTTTGGCCTTTTAGGCCTACGTGACTCATCTTGTGTTAATTACAATCAGTTTATCTGTGATTTATTCAACAATAGGTGTTCGGTTTACAACAGAGCTTAGTAATTTACCTATATGAAAAATGAAAATAGATGTTTAAACCGACTTTAATATTACCACAGACTGAGAAGTATAGAAATACAACTTCACTGATTTTTAGATTAATAATTAAAAGGTTACACTTAATAATTAAAAGGTTTATCATCATGGTTTACTCGTAGTGGATTGTTTTTTATTGTAATGAGTAGGCTTGATTAATACTTCCGATCCAATTATCATTAAACCATAAAAGTTTATTTCTTATTTAAAGTATAACTAAACGCAAAACTTTTTTTTGAATTTTGGATAGAGGGAATGTGGATTAGAACACTGTTTTTACCTATTAGGGAAATTCATGCTCTCTATTTGGCCTATTTACCATTATCATTAAAAGTAAAAGTAAAATAAACCCCAAATTTTGGGTTGTCCCCAGAAAAGTAATAGAGGGGACATTTTCCAATGGAGACACTAGTTCTGGTGACTTAATTAGCGGGGATTTCCTCTCACTTCCTCTTTTGGCTATGGGACAATAAATGAAGGTAAATCTTCCCGTTGGGACACAGATGACAAAAAAAACTGACTTGGGTTATAATCCTCCCCCTACGCTATCCAAAATGGAAAAAAGTTATGCCTATTGTTCTACCTTTAATGCACTGGGTCAATCAGTTTTCAGTTACCTTGATATTTTACAGTGTTACAGCAAAAAAAAAAAACTGGGGGGCTCATCTAAAAACATCCAGTTACTGTATGTCTGAAGCTGAGTATACACTGTTAGTATTTTTTTCATCTTGTGGGTTAAATGAAAAAAGAATGAATGGATTCACCCTTCCACATAAGCGAGGTGAATGGAGGAATCCACTTCACTGCAACATTCTATTCTGACAGTGGGGCTCAGCACTGTGAAAATACACTGATCTGCAGCTGATTGCCACTGATCACTAAAAGTTTTACAGCTTGGCTGTTCAACAAAAGTCTATCTGACAATTGACTTCTGTTGAACAGGAAGGGCTACACACACATCAAGATTCAATCACTACCTGCTGAACTATCTAGGTGTCTATATTTCAATCTGTGTGCACCTACCTTTACAATGGCCTGCTGAGGAAATGTAAGTAATGGCGCGTACACACGATCGGAATTCCGATGGAATAAAATCCAATGGAATTCTCCATCGGAATTCCAATGAAGCTGACTTTCATCAGTCTGGCATACACACTGTCAGACTAAATTCCGACCGTCCAAAACGCGGTGACGTAAAACACTATGACGAGCCGAGAAAAATTAAGTTCAATGCTTTCGAGCATGCGTCGATTTAATTCTGAGCATGCGTGGATTTTTCTCCGATGGAATTCCACACAAACGATCAGAATTTCCTATCGTTTTTTTTCCATCTGAAAAATTTAAAACATGTTCTATTTTTTTACTCCGATGGAAAAAAGTCAGATGGGGCCCACACACAATCCTTTTTTACAATGAAAACAGTCCATCTGACTTTTTCCATCGGAAAAAACGATTGTGTGTACACGGCATTAGAGAAGCTGCTGTAAACCCACTCTCTGACTAATTTGTAGATTAAATTAGGTTTGAACTGATATATTTAGGCTGATTTTCTAAAGTAGTTAGAGAATTTTTACTTAAAAATTTATGTCAATATTCACTTCAAATATTCCAACAAATATAAAACAAATTCATGCCCATTCTGAATATCCAGTGACAATAAAATAAGTAAACATGAATTTGCTTTTCAAATGATTGGATAATTGAAGTGAATATTCATGCAATTTATAGAGTAAAAGATTCTCAGCTTCTTTAGAAGAAAATCCTAAAGGCCGGCCATACAAGGTTCAAATCATTGCTGCTATAGCCACTAGAAATATTCACTGTCTCATCGGGGATGGCTTCCCCCTCTGGGAGCAGACAATTGCTTGGCAATAGGGATTCAGCACAGTTTATATTGCTTGGGGAATCATGCAAATTTCTTTCCTGCAACTTGTGGTTGCAAGAAATACATTTTCACTGTGTTACAGCTGGCCTAAATGTCTTTTCACACATAATTTGTAATCACAGAGAGTTAGTCAGAGTAGATCTTAGAATATATAACAACACGTGCAATCCATGCATGCAAAGAAACCAAAACAAATACATTCAGAAATTAAGTTATGTGTAAATTAAATGCAATGACACAGGGAAAAAGTATTGAACACAAAAAGAAAGGGAAGTGCAAAAAGGCATGGAAAGCCAAGACACCGGCTGTTTTTTAGCATATGGTAGTGGCAAACATCATATCATTGAAGGAAGGATGAATGGAAAAAATGTACCAATACATTCTTGATAAAAATCTGCTGCCATCTACCAGGATTATAAAAATGAAATGAGGGTGGACATTTCAGCAAGGCAATGATGCCAAACACAAAGCCAAGGAAACGCTCATTTGGTTTCAAAGAAAGAAAATAAAGCTTCCAGAATGGCCCAGCCAGTCACCTGACTTGAATCCAACAGAAATTCGATGGGAAGAACAAGGATCAGATTTCATAGAAGAGGCCCATGTAACCTTCAAGATTTGAAGACTGTTTGTGTGGAAGAATGGGCCAAAATTACACCTGAGCAATGCATGCGACTAGTTTCTCCATAGAGGAGGCATCTTGAAGCTGTCATTACCAACAAGAAATTTTGTGTGAAGTATGAAATAAATTTCAGTTAGTGTGTTCAATACTTTTTCCCTGTGTTATTCCTTTTTTTTTACACATAACTTAACATACTATTACTACATTAACTACTGTTACTTCATAACATACTATTTATGAACTTATTTGTTTTGATTTCTTTGTATGTATGAATTGCATAGGTTGTTACCGACATGTGGTGAAAATTTCAGGTCAATAGCACCTTTAGAAATATATTTACCTAGAAAAATGGTGATGTGTTCAATACTTATTTTACATGCTATATATATCTAATGACAATACGTAAAATGTAAAGTGTTCTTAATAAAAAAAAACATAACTTTGTCTATAATTTCTGTTTCACTTTCATTCAGACTAAAGTGTATTAAACCCCATATTGCATATGTTGCTGCTAACAAGTCTTTCAAGTAATTCTTGCAATAATTTTTTCCAGGCTGTTTTTTTTTTTACTTTGTGATTCTGCCACTTGCAAACTTTGTATGTAAGGGTAAAAAAAAAACTACTCACTGTGTCATATCTACAAAAGAGAAGTGTTGTCCCCATATATTGTATATTTTTTATTTGGAAGATTCACTTGTCTGGCAATTTTACCAACCCTCTGGCTTAAGTCACTTACCTAGAATATATAACCTATCATGAAAGTCAGAATTCCTAATCTGTATACATTTTCTAGGTTAGTGGCATGCAGAATTGAAGCCAGAGGGTCACAATGAAAATCAGGTGACAGGTATTTGCAGCAGTGAAGATTCAGTAATGGCAACCTTTATGTTTCTCACAAAATATAATTCTTCTATGAAACAGTTATATCCATAATAAATACTGACTGTTACCACACAGGAAAGAAAATCTCTATGAGATGGGCAAATACATACAAATCGTAAATATTTCCTTGAATTAGAGCAGACCCACCAGTCACAACTACATGTATATTACTATCTAAATACATTCTCTAAACATCTTCCAGCGAAAAAAACATGAAGGATGTTCTTGATACCACACTAAGATGCAATTTCTGATAAAACTTATGAAAATATTCTATTCATTAGTAGCATGGCTGTCTGTGTTTAGACACTCTTTCCAGATTACAGTAAAGTACAGTATTTGATTCAAGAACGGTTGAAATAACAATTGTGATATTGATGGGAAAGTTTCCCAGGATATTCCCTACTGTCCTAGGCCTCCACAGCAGCAAATTCAGAGCTTGATTGCTTGGCCTTAGGTAAAAAGGCACATGGAGAGTTCCAACAATTTGAATAAATGAATAGGTATATAAAAACATAACTACACAAATAAATGGATACATAAAACTATTGACGCATTTAAAAAAATTTCCTTATTTTTAATTTTCATCAACTTCAAGAACCTTCTGCCTCTGATCTGAGTTATGTCTTTTTGTTCGAGAAGACCCCCTATGAGGGACTCCTGCCTCCATACCAGGTTCATGCTATGAGACTAAAATGGCTGATTACTGGGGATGAGCCGAACACCCCCCCCCCCCGGTTAGGTTTGCACCAGAACATGTGAACAGGCAAAAAATTTGTTTGAACACACGAACACTGTTAAAATCTATGGGATACGAACATGAAAAATCATAAGTGTTAATTTTAAAGGTTAATATGCAAGTTATTGTCATAAAAAGTGTTTGGGGACCTGGGTCCTGACCCAGGGGACATGTATTAATGCAATGCTTATTGGAATCTGGAAGCCCCCTTTAACAAAGGAGGCCCCCAGATCCCGGCCCCCCTATGTGAATTGGTAAGGGGTATGTTGTACCCCTACCACTTCACAAAGAAAAAGTGTGAAAATGTTAAAAATCACAGTAGGCGGTTTGGGACAAGTCTTTTATTAAAAAAATTAAATAAAATTCCAGCGATGTAATCCAGTCTCTCGATGTCTGTCCAGCGATGTAATCCCGTCCCTCGATGTCCAACGATGATCCATTCTCCAGCGACGCTCCAGTCTCCACTCTCCAGTAAGGAACAAAACCCCCATGATGCGTAAGAGGGGGCGGGGTCTCCTGTCACGTCATTGGGTAACCCTCGGCTTTCTCCTTCTTAAGGAGAAAGCCGGGGTTACCCAATGACGTGGACAGGTGACCCCCGCCCCCTCTTACGCGTCATGGGGGTTTCGTTCCTCGCTTTCCTCGTTGGAGAGTGGAGACTGGAGCGTCGCTGGAGAATGGATCATCGTTGGACATCGAGAGATGGGATTACATCGCTGGACAGACATCGAGAGACTGGATTACATCGCTGGAGTTTATTTTTTATTTTTAATAAAAGACTTGTCCTAAACCGTCTACTGTGATTTTTAAAATTTTCACACCTTTTCTTTGTGAAATGGTAGGGGTACAATGTACCCCTTACCAATTCACATGGGGTGGCGAGATCTGGGGGTCCCCTTTGTTAACGGGAGCTTCCAGATTCCTATAAGCCTACCGCCCGCAGACCCCCACAACCACCAGGCAAGGGTTGTGGGGATGAGGCCCTTGTCCCCATCAACCTTGGAACATCCTCCCCATGTTAAGGGCATGTGGCCTGGTACGGTTCAGGAGGGGGGGAGCTCTCTTGTGTCCCCTATTTTCCTGCGGCCTGCCAGGTTGCGTGCTTGGATAAGGGTCCCCTAACACTTTTTATGACAATAACGTGCATACTAACCTTTAAAATGAACACTTTTGATTTCTCCCATAGACTTTTAATGGGTGTTCCGCAGCTTTTCGAATTTGCCGCAAACACCCCAAATTGTTCGCAGAATGGGCGAACAGCCAATGTTTGAGTCGAACTCATGTTCGACTCGAACATAAAGCTCATCCCTACTGATTACATTTCACCATGTGAAAATGCATTAAAATGCATCACTATGTTGGCCCTGATAATCTTCTCAGGGCCTAAGAGTCAGAAGGAGGTCTCTATGCCTGGAGCAGTTAGTTCCCGATAAGGGGCTTCAGGTTACCAAGGAGCGAGGGTTTCCCTTCTCCCTTCCATTATATTATAAGGATGAAGAGATCTCCCCCTGACAAACTTTTGATTGCTTACATGAATCTATCCTTTTTTTCTAGGATGTTTTTATTATTTTATCCATTTATTGACTAATGTTTATTCCTAAACATAATCTTTTTTCTTTATTTTTATATAACATGATGTAATGTTCTGTATTATTTATCTTATGAAAATAAAATATTTTGAAAGAAAAATGCATCACTATAGGAAGGTTTTTCTAATCACATTACCTTTCCTGGTAGAAACAGAAATGCCTCTGCTATCCATTGCAGCTCTACTACTCATTATGGACAAGTCAGCAGCAACAATAGCACCATCACCAGCAGAAGACATCAACAGAGACAATGCAAACTTTTTTCAGGCAATATTGGGCCAACCTGCCCAAGGTAGCACTCATAGGCATGGCTTGTACAGAATGGTCAGTGAGTATTTCATCTCCAATTCAATCTCAAATGTACAGAAAGATCCTAAGGACTACTGGGCATCTAAGATGGACCAGTGATCAGAACTTCCAGAGCACAAACTAGTTTCTGCATGCATGCAACCAGGTCCCTTTATCTGTGATGGAGTATATGTTTACAAAATTAAGAGCACACACTTCCTACTAGGTAGTGCTGCTCTTTCTGCTTCTCCAGTTATGTCTAAAGCTGGGTATACACACTTAGAATCCTCTCCACTGTGACAAAGTATTCTGTCTCTACACTGTGGAAATAAGCTGATCAGCCCCTGCAGTTATCTGGCTGCAGGCACTGACAATGAATGTTTTCCAGAGTGCACATTCAACAAAAGTCGATCTACTGATCACTTTTTGTCAAACGGGAAGGTGCACACATTTCATTTCAACCAGTCCTCGCAGAACCCTTGGAATTTCAATGTGTTTGCACCCATCTTTACAATGGCATGCTGAGGAATTGAAAGTTAGAGAAGCTGCTGTAAACTTACACACTGAATAATTGTCAATTAGGTTAGATTTGATGTGCATTAATAAGGCTGATTTTCTAAAGTAGTTGAGAATCTTCACTTAAAAATGTATGTGAATATTCATTTCAAAATCCAATCTGGTAAAAAGCTAATTTACTCTCATTTTACATTTTCTAATCATAGTGTAGCGGGTATGTACTTTCCCGGGTGTAAATTTAACTGACAGAGACACCAGTGATGTGTAATTCCCTGCAGCCCAGCAGGTGGCGCTGTTGCCATGGGCTGGCGGTTGAGCCATTGCTGTGTGCCGGCCTCCTTTTTGTCCTCTCTCGGCAGTGTTATGGTGGGGCGGGGAACCCGCCATGCTTGCTGGGAGAGGGAATAAAGGGGCCGGCCATCTTTGTCACGGGGTCGAGTCCCAGGCACCTTCAGCCTGTGGGCGGTGGTTCGTGTCGGTCCTCTAGACGGCCTAGGCCTAGAGGACAGCCGGAGGTCGTGTTCCGTCCCAGGCACCTTTGGCCTGGGGTGAGGTACTCGGATGGAGGTCTGGAGCTCAGTGCCCAACACTGAGTTCCACGAGGGAAGGAGGTCCTAGGGAACCCCGGGAGTGGGTACCCAAATCCGGAAGGCCTAATGGACCGGGGGGAGCTCCTCACTTGAAGACCGGGTGCAGCAGATTGCCAGTGACAGGTGAGCCTCCCACCGGAGACTGCCTGGAAAGAAATTCCCCCTCGCTCAGACCGCAACACACTTTCAGGAAGGAACGTGGAGAGTTCATTGTGTCTGGGCCTATTCTTGAGTAAGAGCGTCACTCGTAGTGGCCTAGTTTACCTCACGGTGACCGCGAGTCTAAAGATTGGCGCAAACGCCATTAGTGGGCTGCAGACACACATATCCTCAGGAACACCGTGGATGTTTATTTATTTTTATTACCTTTATCACCCTTGGATTACAAAACTATGTGCACCAACAGTTGCTAACGAAGACTTCAGCTTAAAGAAGGAACTTTGAGTGGGACTCAGACAGGCCTAACCTGCATTGTCAGAGACTGGGAAGTGCAGGGTATTGCCTGAAAGGGGGAGCTCGCGAGCAAATGGTTTAGCAGCATAGATCAGCACTGAGTTAGCCATTCATTACTACTGTCTGTATTATAGATTATTTTCCCCATTATTGACTCTTGCAGGGCCCTGCAGAGTCAACTGTGATTATATAAATGTCTTAACCTGTTTTATTATCTCATACCAAGTAAACTTTATTCTTGGTTAAGTGTAAAACCTGTGTGAAGTACTTTTGCCAGCCTGAAGGACTCAAGCCAGAGAAAGGTAACATATATGTATAACTTACTGTGATGATATGTGCAGAATTGTATTTTCCCAATAGTCAGTGGGTATTACATTTTCTTTCTGTACCAGTTGTGCCAAAGGAGGGTTCGAGCCAGTTAAGGGGTTGAAAACCAGAGTGCAGGCCCAAACAAAACCAGCAGCTCCTTCGGGGGTAGTGCGACACGTACAATATATAAAGTGCTGCATTTATCAGCACTATATAAATTTATGTAATTATATTTACAGGTAAAATTTGCTGAAAATATTTATAAATTACAGCCTGGTGGAAGCTTCAATTACAGCCTCTCCCAAACCTTCAACAGTGGAAAGGCGATGTAAATAGCTTAGTGTGGATCAAAAAAGCTGTATAATAAAAAAAAACAGCAATCTCTAAGCAATAAAGTATCTGATATATTTATTATTTGACACAGCCACTTGGATGACATCATAATCCAGATATTTAGCTTTTTTTGCTGTTTTCTGTATGGCTCTCTATATTTTAAATTAATATTGGCCACTGTAAATGTGCTGTGTTCTTTAAAGATGATCCAATGTAGTTCAGTCAAGACAACAAGCATAATAAGGCCCCTTTCACACTGAGGCGGTTTGCAGGCATTTTAGCGCTAAAAATAGTGCCTGAATAGCGCCTGAAAATTGCCTCCCATGTAATCCAATGTAACCTTTCACATTGAGGCGTTGCGCTGGCTGTGCGGTAAAAAAACTCCTGCAAGCAGCATCTTTGGTGCATGTTTTGTGCGCTATAAATAGCGCATTAAAAACACCAATATCCATAGGAATACATGGGTACCGCTATAAAACCGCCTGAAAATAAACCAAAAACGCCTGAAATCCATTCTCTGGATGCTGTGGGAAGGTCACATGACCGCATTGATGGGTCACATGATGCTGGGATACCAGGAAATCCAGTTTCATATGTGGAGAGGGGAGAGAGACAGAGAGAGACAGACACAACAGCATGGATGCTGAACCGAGCCAGGAGGTACAGCCTAGCGCTGAAGAAGCATCTTGGAGAGCCTCTGCCTCTATTGGACAGTTCATCCAAACAATGCGGAAACACCCAGAACTCTGGGATAAGAAAAGTGCATTGTATGCCAATAGAAACAAAAAAAGAGCTGGATGGAATGCAGTTGCTACCCTGCACATTCCACGCTGGGTTTCCCTGAGCGAAAAAGACAAAGCTGGCAAAAGTAAGTTTAAATACCAATCTAGTTAGTCCCAAAATCCCAGCCTTTATCCCACTTCCCATAGTCCCAAAACACATAATTCCAACTTTTATCCCACTTCCCATAGTCCCAAAATACAAAAACCCAACCTTTATCCCACTTCCCATAGTCCCAAAACACATAATCCCAACCTTTATCCCACTTCCCATAGTCCCAAAATACAAAATCCCAACCTTTATCCCACTTCCTATAGTCCCAAAATACAAAATCCCAACCTTTATCCCACTTCCCATAGTCCCAAAACACATAATCCCAACCGTTATCCCACTTCCCATAGTCCCAAAAAACATAATCCCAACCTTTATCCCACTTCCCATACTCCCAAACCCCCAACCCTAACCCTAATCCCACTCCCCATACTCCCAAACTCCCAACCCTAACCCTAATCCCACTCCCCATACTCCCAAACCCCCAACCCTAACCCTAATCCCACTCCCCATACTCCCAAACTCCTAACCCTAACCCTAATCCCACTCCCCATACTTCCAAACTCCCAACCCTAACTATAATCCCACTCCCCATACTCCCAAACTCCTAACCCTAATCCCACTCCCCATACTCCCAAACCCCCAACCTAAATCCTAATCCCACTCCTCATTCTCCCAAAAGACATATTCCGACACAATTGTATTACTGTTTTTATTTTTTATTTTTAATCACAAAACGATTATCAATTGCATTTATTCTAAACATTCCAGTATTAAATGCATACATCAAATGTGATAAGAGAAGACTACAATCTACCAAAATATTTAACAAATTTAGCTATTAATCATGTGCAATTAGATTTTTTCTTAATTAATTTTATTTTTGTAATTTTAACTATTTGTTCAATTTGGACCAAATGTGGAATATTGAACATATGTAATCCTGAATTTCTGAATATAAAAAAAAAAATTATAAAATGAATAACAAAAAAACAATTTTTGCGGCATTGAACATGTCAAGTAGCAAGAAATATACAAAAGCCCTTTAAGTTCATATATTTGAAGTGTTAGATCATATCAGCTTGCCAACTTACGGCACCAGCAGGACTCAAAAAATAATCAGCAAACTCATCCCTTATTGTGAATCCAACACTTGGGCCACGCACATGGGGAAAATCGGCTGGTTCCATGTTATGCGACAACGTATCCTTGAAATTAATCCCATCTCTCTCCCGTACTAAATTGTGTAACACACATGCTGCCTTTATAACTTTACAAGCATTTTCTACTTTTAAGTTAATTGGTTTATGGAATATTTGCCATTTGTTGGCCAGTATTCCAAAGGCGCATTCGACTAGTCTTCTTGCTCGGCATAGACGGTAATTGAATATTCTCTTCCGAGTATCAAGATTTCGCAATGAATATGGCTTCATAAGATGCTCATGGATGGCAAAAGTGGCATCGGCCACAAAAATATAGGGCATATCAGGACCCTGTGTCCCAGGCAATGGTTGGTTATTCGGCAAGTCAAGTTGATTGGAAGCAAGATGCTTTCCAAATTTTGTATTCTGGAAGACTGCGGAGTCCGCACAGCTACCAAAAGATCCTATATCTACAAATATAAATTTATAGTCGGAATCTACCACAGCCATCAAAACAACAGAGAAATACTTTTTGTAGTTATAGTATTGACTTCCGCTATGGCAAGGTTTCATTAACCTTATGTGTTTGCCATCAATCGCTCCGAGACAGTTTGGGAAATTAGTCTTGCTGAAAAACCGCTGTGCAATATCTTCCCATTTCTGTATATTCGGAATTGGCATAAATATATTTTTAAGTTTCCATATTTCATCACACGTATGCTTTATGATTTCACCAATAGTAGATATTCCTAGTCTGAATTCATACTGTAGTGATGTATACGTATTTCCAGTTGCCAGATATCTGTAAAAAGAGAACAATTAATTTTATCTTTCAGTAAGAATGTTGAAGATTAGATGGAAAATTATGCGTGATAATTTTCGTAGAGAGTTGACTAAACAGCAGAAAAGTGGGTCAAGCGGGAAGACCAGTCGAGTTTATTGCCATTTTGCTGAGCTCCAGTTTTTGAAGCCTGTAATGCAGCTGAGGCAGTAAGCATTAAATATACACTGTTGTATGTCTCTTCAAGAACAATGCCGCAAAAATTATTATTATTATTAATTACTTATTTTTTCCTCAGAACAGAAAGCAATATTAGCTCCGAATCTGAGGAGGAGCCTACCCCGACTCCAGACGGAGATCTCAATGAAAGTCAGGTAGTCTTCGATGATGAAGATGAAGGAGATTAGGGATGAGCTCGGTGTTCGAGTCGAACATAAGTTCTACTCGAACATAGGCTGTTCGACCGTTCGGCCATTAGTGAGCTGCAGACACACATATCCTCAGGAACACTGTGGATGTTTATTTTTGTTTATTACCTTTATCACCCTTGGATTACAAATACTATGTGCACCAACAGTTGCTAGCGAAGACTTCAGCTTAAAGAAGGACCTTTTGAGTGGGACTGTTTAGCAGCATAGATCAGCACCGAGTTAGCCATTCATTACTACTGTCTGTATTATAGATTATTTTCCCCATTATTGACTCTTGCAGGGCCCTGCAGAGTCAACTGTGATTATATAAATGTCTTAACCTGTTTTATTATCTTATACCAAGTAAACTTTATTCTTGGTTAAGTGTAAAACCTGTGTGAAGTACTTTTGCCAGCCTGAAGGACTCATGATATGTGCAGACTTGTATTTTCCCAATAGTCAGTGGGTATTACACTTTCTTTCTGTACCAGTTGTGCCAAGGGAGGGTTCAAACCAGTTAAGGGGTTGAAAACCAAAGTGCAGGCCCAAACAAAACCAGCAGCTCCTTCGGGGGTAGTGCTACACATACAATATATAAAGTGCTGAATTTATCACTATATACATTTATGTAATTATATTTACAGGTAAAATCTGCTGAAAATATTTATAAATTACAGCCTGGTGGAAGCTTCAATTACAGCCTCTCCTGAACCTTCAACAGTGGAAAGGCGATGTAAATAGCTTAGTGTGGATCAAAAAAGCTGTATAATAAAAAAACAGCAATCCCTAAGCAATAAAGTATCTGATATATTTATTATTTGACACAGCCACTTGGATGACATAATAATCCAGATATTTAGCTTTTTTTGCTGTTTTCTGTATGGCTCTCTATATTTTTATTTAATATTGGCCACTGTAAATGTGCTGTGTTCTTCAAAGATGATCCAATGTAGTTTAGTCAAGACAACAAGCATAATTAGGCTTGGAAAATTTCAGAATTACAAGTTCCTGGTCTTACTTTGTTTAAAGCAAACCTATAGTTACATTTCACACTTCACATAAATGAAAATGGCTTGCAACATTAAAACTAAAGCTGCATATATAGATATATGGATATTCATCAACACAACAATGTGTGATTCAGGGTTTTCCTCCACTGTGCTATTGTATTCTCATAGGTAGACACCCCCCTCACCAGAATACACTGATCAGCAATTGCAGCCATTGGTTGGTTTTCCAGCAAGACTGTTCGACAGAAGCCAGCCATTAGACCAGCTTCTCTTGAACAGACAGAAGTACACACATACAGAAAGTTGGCCGGTTCCTGCTGTATCATGTGTACCAGACATAAAAGAGATGTATGTTTTTTTTTTTTTTTTAAATCATACTTACCTAAGTGGATGCAGCATCATTGCGATGCTGAATCTCTCCCCTGACACCTCTAACACTGAGAACCGTGCGATCGAACATCACTGATCGGTTTTCACAGCTCCCTGACTGTCAGTCACCAGCTCTCTATTCTGCCTCCCTGCGCTCACTGGAGCGCCAGACTGTGGAGGGCTGAGCCGGGTGATGGTCCATGCATGTGGACGGATACAGACTTGATTGTCGTGATCTTTCCCGAGCCTCGACCAGCTCTGTGACGTAAGCCGACAGCGGGCTTCAGCCAGTCTTTCAACAAAATTTTTAGTACAAAGGTACAAGTAAGAGTGCAAGTACCCAGTTTGTGTTTTACATCATTAGAGACATCATACTGTTATAATCTCACAGACCCTGTCAGATAAACTTCTATAAACCTAAAAGGATCAGAAAAGCACAGCCTTTGTGTGGCACTAATAAAAAAGGAGCATCTACCTGTCTAATGTGTTTATTATAGATGACCCATATACATATATTATTACAATGTATGCAATAAAAACAGGCATTTAAAACTTAAGAACAAATTGACCTTATATAAAAAAATGGGGTGATTACCTCACAAATGTATATATTTCATTTTGAAGATTTACCCATCCCATACTTCTTCTTGGACCTTATTTGGGGATTATCTGTATATTGCTAGAGTCTGCACATCTGCCTTTTTTTATTACGTAGGGATTCTACTCTCCGTACTGTTGTTTTTGTTTATTTTGTATTATGGAGAATACAACAACAAAATGGCGGAACACACAAATATTAGGGATTCTCTAACATTGCCAGAGCATCCAAGAAATATAACATAAGGGCTCCACTTGTAACTAAATATCACTGCTGTGAATTGACTAACAATTGACTGTATCTCCTACCAACATTCCCCCTTTAGTTTGGAATATAGTGGGGAAGAATTAAAATCTTCAGTCCAAGATAAATTACATAGATCAAAATTCAGTCTTTTTATGCTAATCTAATACTAAAATTCTTATTTTCATTTAAATGAATGAAACCAAGGCATGAATGACTTGTACAAATACACAATTTATTTTTCAGACACATTTGAGTACATCTACACAGTTTAAACATCTTTTGTTATATATATTTGCAATTTAGTCACCCTCTAAAGCTTTATTAAGCGAATCGAATAATTTTCATGGCATCCTCGACATTCTGTGTATAAAGTAAAAAAAATGGTATATTAACCACTTGCTGACCGTATAACACAGATATACAGCGGCAAGGAGGCTCTTCTATGCTGGATCCCGTACTAGGCACTTAATCACCACTTTTGGGCAGGGGGTGCGCACGCCAGCGACCCGGCTCTGCTGTGATTAGACACAGCAGAAGCCGATCAGCGGGTGCCGACCAATTGATGACCACCTTCACCCGCCGATTGTCTGAAAGACACACAGGACATTACTCTGCCAATGTAAACAAGGCAGAGTTCTATCCTGGCAGTGGGGAAACAATGGACTTTATTTCTCTGCTAAGCAGAGAAAGAAAATCCATAATTTCCCTTAGTAAAAGCAGCACACAGTTTACACCAAAACACTGGCTAGGCACACATTTAACACTTTGATCACCCTAGCTGTTTAACCCCTTTCCAGACAGTGTTATTAGTACAGTGACAGTGCATATTTTTAGCACTGATCATTGTATTAGTGTCACTGGTTCTCAAAAGTGTCAGAATATCCGTTGCAATATCACAGTCCCACTATAGGTCGCTGATCACCGCCATTACTAGTAAAAAAAAATATTAAAATTAAAATTCCGTTATCTATCTCATAGTTTGCAGACGCTAAATCTTTTGTGCAAACCAATAAATGTACACTTATTGGGATTTTTTTATCAAAAATACGTAGTAAAATACATATTGGCCAGAACTTATGAAGAGATTCGATTTTGGATTTTTTTTTTTTTTTTTGGATATGTTTTTTTAAGCAGAAATAAAAATGTTTTTTTTTGGTTTAAAAAAAAACAGTCAGCCCTTTTTTGTTTATAGTGCAAAAAAAATGCAGTGGTGATCAAATACCACCAAAAGAAAGCTCTATTTGTGGGGAACAAAATTACATACATTTTATTTTGGTACAGCGTTGCATGACTGCACAATTGTCAGGTAAAGTAATGCAGTGCCGTATCACAAAAAAATGGCCTGGTCATGATGGGGGGTAAATCTTCTGGAGGTCAAGTGGTTAAAAAAATGATGCTTGTATGTGTGCATTAGAATGATGTGCTTTTAAGTAATACAACATTAAGGTGTCAGTTATATCTTTGACTAATATGAGTCCTGTATTGATCGGTACTTGTTTCTTATCTCTCTAATTTGCACTATATCTCTCTCTCTCTCTCTCTCTCTCCCCCATAAGCCTTTTGATGTGATTGCAGATAGTTAATTTTTAAAACACACTTGTTACAGATTTGGATATGGCTTATCTTCTGTGTTAAACATTAAAGCTGGATCAAGGGTTATTTTCATTTAAAATACACTAGATTACCAAAAGTATTGGGACACCTGCCTTTACACGCTCATGAACTTTAATGGCATTTCCAGTTTTAGTCTGTAGGGTTCAATATTGAGTTGTCCCTCCCTTTGCAGCTATAACCATTTAAACTCTTCTGGAAAGGCTGTCCACAAGGTTTAGGAGTATGTCTATGGGAATGTTTGAACATTCTTCCATAAGCGCATTTGGGAGGTCAGGCACAGATGTGGACGAGAAGGCCTGACTTGCAGTCTCCACTCTAATTCATACCAAAGGTGTTCTGTTCGGTTGAGGTCAGGACTCTGTGCAGGCCAGTCAAGTTCCTCCACCTTAAACTCGCTCACCCATGTCTTTAGGGACCTTGCTTTGTGTACTTTTCCAAATCATTTGGTGGAGGGTAGATTATGGTGTGGGGTAGTTTTTCAGGGGTTGGGCTTGGCCCCTTAGTTCCAGTGAAGGGAACTCTTAAGGCATCAGCATACCAAGACATTTTGGACAATTTTATGCTCTCAACTTTGTGGGAACAGTTTAGGGATGGCCCCTTCCTTTTCCAACATGACTGCACACCAGTGCACAAAGCAAGGTCCATAAAGACATGGATGAGTGAGTTTGGGGTGGAGGAACTTAACTGGCCTGCACAGAGTCCTGACCTCAACACGATAGAACACCTTTGGGATGAATTATAGTGGAGACTGCGAGCCAGGCCTTCTCTCCAACATCAGTGCCTGACCTCACAAATGCGTTTCTGGAAGAATGGTTAAACATTCCCATAGACACACTCCTAAACCTTGTGGAAAGCCTTCCCAGAAGAGTTAAAGCTGTTATAGCTGCAAAGGGTGGGCCAACTCAATATTGAACCCTACGGACTAAGACTGGGATGCCATTAAAGTTCATGTGTGTGTATAGTCAGGCATCCCAATACTTTTGGTATTATAGTGTATATCACATTCACTAATTTTGGCTTCTCTGGTATTTAGTAAGATTAGAACTATGTAAGAATCACTTTCTACAATCTGATCATTTTAAATGATTTCTCTCTTCTGTGAATCCTTTTATGTTTATTAAGAATAGAACGTCGTGAGAAGCACTTGCCACATTCTGAGCATTTAAATGTTTTTTCTCCTGTGTGAATTCTCTGGTGTGTAACAAGGTTTTGTTTCAAAGTGAAGCGCATGTCTTCTTATGCATATTAAGTTTAGAACCTTCTGAGAAGAACTTTCCATATTCTAAACATTTTTAATTATTTCTCTCCTTTTGTGACTCCTTTTATGAATATTAAGATTAGAATTTTGTGAAAAGCACTTGCCACATTCTGAACATTTAAATGTTTTTTCTCCTGTGTGATTTCTCTGGTGTGTAACAAGACTTTTCTTATAAGAGAAGCACATGTCACATTCTGAACATTGAAATGGTTTCTCTCCTGTGTGAATTCTCTGATGTACGATAAGACTAGAACCATGTGAGAAGCACTTGCCACATTCCAAACATTTAAACGGTTTCTCTCCTGTGTGAATCCTCTGGTGTTGAGTAAGTTCAAAGCGTTGTGAGAAGCACTTGCCACATTCTGAACACTTAAATGGTTTTGCTCCTGTGTGAGTCTTCTGGTGTTGAGTAAGATTATAATTTTGTGAGAAGCACTTTCCACATTCTGAACATTTAAATGGTTTCTCTCCTGTGTGAGTCTTCTGGTGTTCAGTGAGATGACTATTTTGTGAGAAGCACTTTCCACATTCTGAACATTTAAACAGTTTCTCTCCTGTGTGAATATTCTGGTGTTTAGTAAGATCAGAACTTTGTAAGAAGCACTTGCCACATTCTGAGCATTTAAATGGTTTCTCCCCTGTGTGATTTCTCTGGTGTACAGTGAGATGACTATTTTGTGAGAAGCACTTTCCACATTCTGAACATTTAAACGGGTTCTCTCCTGTGTGAATCCTCTGGTGTTTAGTAAGATTAGCACGATGTGAGAAGCACTTGCCACATTCTGAACATTTAAATGGTTTCTCCCCTGTGTGAATGTTCTGGTGTCCAGTGAGACTATTTTTTTGTGAGAAGCATTTTCCACATTCTGAACATTTAAATGGTTTCTCTCCTGTGTGAATCTTCTGGTGTTTAGTAAGATCAGAACTATGTGAGAAGCACTTGCCACATTCTGAACATTTAAATGGTTTCTCTCCTGTGTGAATCTTCTTGTGTTGAGTAAGATAAGAACAATGTGAGAAGCACTTGCCACATTCTGAACATTTAAACGGTTTCTCTCCTGTGTGAATTCTCAGGTGTGTAGCAAGAGAATCACTTTGTAAGAAGGACTTGTCACATTCTGAACATTTATATGGCCTCTCTCCAGTGTGAATCCTCAGATGAACATTGAGTTTGGACTTAGAAGTAAATATCTTCTGGCACTCAGAGCACGGATACAAATTTTCTCCTCTTTGACTCATCTTGTGTTAATGTCAATCAGTTTCGTTGTGATTTTTTTTTGTCAACAATAAATCTTCGATTTACAGCTGAGCTTAGTAATTTACCTATATAAAAAATAAAAAGAGATGTTTACACAGATGTTATTATTACCAACAGACTGAGAAGTATAGCTATACAACTTTACTGATTTTTAGAATATTAATTAAAACTGTACACCATAGTCGAAAATCCATTCCAGATTCTTCAACACAAAAAAATGATGCGTTGATCATCCCAAAATATATACCAAACCATCATATACACATGCATCCCGGATGAACAGGACAGGGGGGTACAAGTTTGCACCCCCTCCTGAACCTTCTTCCCTCCAGAGGGCTGAAAAAATTCTGCTGAATTTTTACAATTGACTTTAGTGAGATTAAGATTCAATATCTCTCAAATCCAGAACATTTTGGCCTTTTAGGCCTACGTGACTCATCTTGTGTTAATTACAATCAGTTTAGCTGTGATTTATTCAACAATAGGTGTTCGGTTTACAACAGAGCTTAGTAATTTACCTATATGAAAAATGAAAATAGATGTTTAAACTGACTTTAATATTACCACAGACTGAGAAGTATAGAAATACAACTTCACTGATTTTTAGATTAATAATTAAAAGGTTACACTTAATAATTAAAAGGTTTATCATCATGGTTTACTCGTAGTGGATTGTTTTTTATTGTAATGAGTAGGCTTGATTAATACTTCCGATCCAATTATCATTAAATCATAAAAGTTTATTTCTTATTTAAAGTATAACTAAACGCAAAACTTTTTTTTGAGTTTTGGATAGAGGGAATGTGGATTAGAACACTGTTTTTACCTATTAGGGAAATTCATGCTCTCTATTTGGCCTATTTACCATTATCATTAAAAGTAAAAGTAAAATAAACCCCAAATTTTGAGTTGTCCCCAGAAAAGTAATAGAGGGGACATTTTCCAATGGAGACACTAGTTCTGGTGACTTAATTAGCGGGGATTTCCTCTCACTTCCTCTTTTGGCTATGGGACAATAAATGAAGGTAAATCTTCCCGTTGGGACACAGATGACAAAAAAAACTGACAGGGGTTATAATCCTCCCCCTACGCTATCCAAAATGGAAAAAAGTTATGCCTATTGTTCTACCTTAATGCACTGGGTCAATCAGTTTTCAGTTACCTTGATATTTTACAGTGTTACAGCAAAAAAAAACTTGGGGGGCTGATCTGAAAACATCCAGTTATGTCTGAAGCTGAGTATACACTGTTAGTTTTTTTTTTCATCTTGTGGGTTAAATGAAAAAAGAATAAATGGATTCACCCTTCCACATAAGCGAGGTGAATGGAGGAATCCACTTCACTGCAACATTGTATTCTGACAGTGGGGCTCAGCACTGTGAAAATACACTGATTAGCACCTGCAGCTGATTGCCACTGATCACTAAAAGTTTTACAGCTTGGCTGTTCAACAAAAGTCTATCTGACAATTGACTTCTGTTGAACAGGAAGGGCTACACACACATCAAGATTCAATCACTACCTGCTGAACTATCTAGGTGTCTATATTTCAATCTGTGTGCACCTACCTTTACAATGGCCTGCTGAGGAAATGGAAGTAATGGCGCGTACACACGATCGGAATTCCGATGGAATAAAATCCAATGGAATTTTCCATCGGAATTCCGATGAAGCTGACTTTCATCAATCTTGCATACACACTGTCAGACTAAATTCTGACCGTCCAAAACGCGGTGACGTAAAACACTATGACGAGCCGAGAAAAATTAAGTTCAATGCTTTCGAGCATGCGTCGACTTAGTTCTGAGCATGCGTGGATTTTTCTCAGATGGAATTCCACACAAACGGTCAGAATTTCCTATCTTTTTTTTCCATCTGAAAAATTTAAAACATGTTCTATTTTTTTACTCCGATGGAAAAAAGTCAGATGGGGCCCACACACAATCCTTTTTTACAACGAAAACAGTCCTTCTGACTTTTTCCATCGGAAAAAACGATCGTGTGTACACGGCATTAGAGAAGCTGCTGTAAACCCACTCTCTGACTAATTTGTAGATTAAATTAGGTTTGAACTGATATATTTTGGCTGATTTGCTAAAGTAGTTAGAGATATTTTACTTAAAAATTTATGTCGAGGGGTGTGGTCAGGAGATGGTGGTGTAAGGTCAGACACAAACGGAGCTCCTAATACCCTCCAGCTGAGCGGCCGGTAATGCTGTAGCTTATCCCGGTATGAGCACCAGAGGACGGGGAGAGGAGAAGCGTACTCAGAGAGCAGCAAAATCCCATTCAGACATTGCTACCATAGAGAGCTATTTCCCGGGTACAAGATCTGCTGTTGCACGGAGCCGAGCAAAAGAAACCCAGAGCATTATCCACATAGAACCAGCTATGACGGCTCCTCTGGTTCCGGTTTCTTTGGCGGCGGTGGAAACCTCCGTCCGTCCCCCCCTTCAGCTGAGCCTGCAGGAGAAGCAGGCGATTAGACCATCTATACCGGGGGAAGGGGACATTAGAGCTCTCATCCAGGCTCTACCAACCAGAGCAGATATGGAGGCGCTTCCCACTCGAGCTGATATGGAGGCACTAATCCTCCGTGTGGAGGAAGCACATCGCAGAGATATACAAGCTATCCAAACGGAGGTAGAAGCGCTTACAGAGAGGGTCTCTATAGGTGAAAGATTATCAACTAACCTGGAGAAAAGAGTATCCCAGTTGGAGCAGACGCAAGATCTACAAGCCCTACAAGTCTCACTATCACAATTACATTTGGAACAGCTGGAAGATCAGAGTCGCCGCAATAATCTACGGCTGAGGGGAATCCCAGAGGAGACAGGTCAGGAGTCATTACAATCTGTGGTTTTGACAATTTGCCAGCAATTAGCTGTCTCAGTGACCCCAGCAGAATTGGAGTTTGAAAGGGTACATAGAGCCCTGGGACCTCGCTCTAAAGATCTAAAAAGACCCAGAGATGTTATATGTCGCTTGTTACACTACCCCCACAGGGAGATGATCCTCCGTGGGGCATGGGAAGCAGGAGACATTGACTTTAAGGGAACCCCAGTAAAAATATTAGCTGACTTATCCAGGGCTACATTGCAACAGAGAGCATTATTGCGCCCGTTACTGGATAAGATCAGGCAAAAGGGATATACATATAGATGGGGATTTCCGATTGCATTAACTGTGAAGAAGGGTCCTGCTTCCTTTTTTATATCTAGCCCCACGGACTTACCAGGACTGTTTGTTTTCCTGGAGATGGACGCTATCCCGATCCCTAACTGGTTAAAACCTATACCGGGTCCAATACGGCGAGGTATTACTGACATTGGGAGGACACCGCCGATATCCCAAGCAGATGAGGAATAAGAGGGACCCTAAGAGATCTGGGCAGAATACATAATCAGTAGACATGTGCACACTGAAATATTTTGTTTCGGAATTTCGTTTTCGTCCGAAAAATAAATTTATTAAGTTACTCCCGAAATTCGTTTTTATTTATTTCGTTTTTCGTTAAAAATTGCATTCGTCCAAAAATCTGAATTAATTAAGGTCGAATCTGTCATTGAAGGCTTATGGTGTCTGTCGAATGTTCAAAGAAGATTCGACGGAGCAGCAAAACTGTACGACGCTGCAATCATACATTTCCGGTCGAATGTTCCGCCCACAAGCAGTGATCTTTTCTCTCTATGTCGAATCTTCTCTCTCTATAATAACAAATCTTTTCTCTCTATAATGTCGAATCTTTTCTCTCCTATGTCGAATCTTTTCTCTCTATAATGTCAAATCTTTTCTCTCCTAAGTCGAATCTTTTCTCTCCTATGTCGAATCTTTTCTCTCCTATGTCGAATCTTTTCTCTCTATGTAGAATAATCTTGGACTAATAGAGTTAAGGTTAGGCACATTCGACCACAGGTTCGATAGACACAGATTGTTATTGTCAGCGTCACGTCGAATCTCCTATCTATATCGAACTGTTGTAGCAACGAAAACGAAAATAAAGCATTTGTTTATGTCGGATCTTTCGGTTTTCGGATTCTGTGCTTTCGTTTTCGTTTGTTAAAACGATAACGAAAATAGCTGAAATTCGGACGAAAATGCATTCGGACGAAAACGAATGCACATGTCTAATAATCAGAGAGAGGGATGGAGAGAGTGGGGGGGGGGGGAATAAAATAAAAAAGTAATATAGAAAGATATATAGAAAGAGGATACGACGTGGGTAAATTTCCCCCCCTCCCCTCTTTTTTTTTTCTCTCTCTCTCTCTCTCTTTTTTCTTTTTTTTTTAAAATAGAGCCCTTTATATTGGAACTTATATTGAAATTGGTAAAACAAATTTTGTTATGTTGGTTATGTTGGTTATGTTAGGGTTAGAGGGAATATATACCCCCAATTAATTAATGTCAGGGACAATTATAGAGAGGTCTAGTCAAATTAAATTAAGGGGAAAAGGGGGTAATACCCCTTCCCCACCTCCCCCCCTTTTTTTTTTTTTTTTCAGGGCCCCAAATACCATAAAATAATGATACCATAATATATAACCGAATTAAAGAATTGTGGGGTGGGAAAGGGAAGGGAACATTATGGTTGATGTGTGTGTTTTTTTTTTTTTGTTTGATTGTTTTTTTGTTTTTTTTTAAGGGGACAATTGATTGATGAATAATTGTGGGGTTTAGGGTGAGATTGTGAGGGAACATGGCGGGTGGTAACTACTGCTATACCGCTACCCATGTTTGGGGTTCCCCCTTTTTTTTTTTTTGTCACTAAATATTATTACAAATAAACCCATGTTATGGGTTATTTTATTTTTATTTTTTCTTCACTAAATAGAACACGATCAGCTTCACGTAATGGAGTTGGGGGGGAGGGTAAGGGTGGGAATATATAAAGGGGAGGAGGGGAGGGGAGAAATTGGAGGAGAAAGGGAAGGAATGCACAAAGGGGAGTAGGTGAAATAATGATATATATAAGAACACAAAAATAAATAAATACACACTATATATTTATAGATCTATAAGATCATGAGCAAAAGGGAGGTAATAGGAGAGTGAGAATAAGGACACAATAAGACACAAGGGTTAAGGATTGAGGGTAAGGGAGTAATGTAGGTAACTATGAACTACAATTCTACTTGATTAATATATTTGAGAAGAGGGGTAAAAGGGGAATTTGGACACTAGGAGTTTATAATTTTTTTTTTTTACCCCACCCCCCACATAAGCTGTAGGACAAACATATTATGAGAAAATTATGGGTTATTAAATGGAGAAGAGGCTATATATGGGGTTCTTGAAGGGGAATATTAAAGAGGGAGAATTGGAAGAAGTCCTTTGACATGGTTTATGTTTTTCTATGGGAAATGCCAATTCAATATATTTAATTTGTATATTAGTTTATCTTCTTTCTCCTCCTATCTTTACCATGGTATAATGAGTAATTGTGATAATAATGACAAGAAAGGCTAGGCTGAGTTAATATAAATATGTATATGTATGTGTGTGTATATGTATATGGGTATATATGGAGGTATATCTATGTATATGTGTATATATCTATATATGAATATTTTTTTTTCTTCTCTTTTCTATATCTATTGATTTTTGTATATTTGTAAGAGAATCATATTAGGAGGAGAGGGTAGATTACTAAGTAGAGAAAGGGCCAGGCGAGGGGTCACCTTGCTAGAGAATATTAAACAGAGATAATCGGAAGAAGTCCTTTTACATGGAGGAAGTGGGAGAGAAGGATTATATATGTTAATGTTTGAATTTTTATTTCTATTCTCTCCTCTCCCTATTTCCACCATGATATAACAGGCAATAGTAATGAGATGAAATACAGTGCAAAGCTGTCATAAAATATATATAATTTGATATTTTTTTTGTTTTGATGAATGCTGGAGGGTAAATAAATTGGGAACCCCATCTCGGAATACTCCCCTAATTAGGCCTGTGCTTACATATTCTGGAGGGGTCCAGTAGTAGGTACCTTCCTTAGGGTAATTAGCTGAGAGGAGGGGATCTCCTCTCAGATTGGGATTAGAGAGTTATTTAACCCCCCCCCTTTTTTTTTTTTTTTTTTTTTTTAGGTATTTATTTTTCCCTTTTTTTTCTTTCTTTATATGCCCCTTTCTATTCCCAACATGACGTTGGACAGTATTGTAGTGATGTCCCTGAATGCTAAAGGACTTAATATATCTGAGAAGCGACGCATGTTATTTCACGATTTAAAACGTTCCGGTACGGATATAGCGTTTATTCAGGAAACACATTTCAAGACAGATAGGCTTCAATATCTTCAAAATAAATGTTATCAATGGACATATCATTCTATTAACCCGATGGCCAAATCAAAAGGTGTTTCAATAATAATATCTAGCAAAATCCCCTGGCGCTATCAAAGCTCGTTGATAGATCCTACGGGCCGATATGTCTATATTAAGGGACTCCTGGGGAATAAACAGATAACATTGGCAACAATATATACTCCCAATGATAATCAGGCCTCTTTTTTGGAGGAGGTACTGGGGAAACTCCTAGACTTCATGGAGGGACAGTTGATACTCGGCGGAGATTTTAATGTGCCGCTGATACCAGCAGTGGACACCTCCACGGGCACATCGACCATCCCTCCGAGCCAACTGAAACGTATTGCAAAAATGCTACATAAAACTCAATTGATTGACGTCTGGCGATTACAACATACGGGGGAACGAGACTATTCATTTTTTTCTTTTCCGCATAAAATTTATACCAGGATTGACTATTTTTTGGTTCCTCATAATTTCTTGCACGCGGTTCGAACTACATCGATAGGTAATATTACATGGTCAGATCATGCGCCTGTGTTCCTGACATATGATTTGACAGGAACACAGTCGCTTACACATCGTTTTTGGCGACTTAATGAAAGCCTGCTGCAGACTCCGGAAGTTTTGGAAGATGTGACTAAAGAGTTGACATTATACTTCCAGAGGAATGATCTACCGGACTGTGATCCAGGAGTTCTATGGGAGGCACATAAATCAGTTCTGAGAGGTGTCCTTATCAAACATGGAGCTCGTATTAAACGTGAGCGAACGAAACAACTTACTGAATTATTAGATAAACTAGCAGTTGTAGAGGCTAGTCATAAACATGCCCCTAACCAGATGGTAGAAATAGAACTGGCGGCAATTAGAAAACAGATTACAGATTTGTTACAGTTTAAAGCGAAAGCGGCGCTACAGTTCTGCCGCAAGGCGAGTTATGAATCAGGCGACAAATGTGGGAAGGCGCTGGCAAGAAGGGTTAGAGAACAGAAGCTATCAACATATATTCCCCAAGTTGTTAATGGCGATGGACAGAAGATAACTTTATCAGCACAAATTACTCGAGAATTTAAAGAGTTTTATTCATCTTTAAATGATTTATCATTAGCTAAACCATCTAGATTGGCCATAGATGAGTATATTCAGGCATCCCAAATGCCCTTTTTATCTTCTGAGATAGTTGCGGAATTAGATACCCCCATTTCTTTACTGGAGCTCCAACAAGCTTTGGGAACTATGAAATTAGGGAAAGCGCCTGGCCCCGACGGGTTTACGGTACAATATTACAAAATGCTATTTGGAATATTGGGCCCGCGCCTGATTAATCTATTTAATGCTATTAATTCTGGTTCTTTATTTTCCAGGGATACCTTGGGAGCCCATATTACTTTAATATACAAAGAAGGGAAGGACCCTAACTCTTGCGGCAGTTATAGACCAATCTCACTCTTGAATGTGGATCTTAAATTATACACTAAAGTTCTGGCTACCTGGCTAGCGACCCACTTACAAAAACTAATTCATCTAGATCAAGTAGGATTCATCCCTACACGGGAAGCAAGGGACAGCACTTCCAAAGTGCTGAACCTGATACATGTGACCCAATCCAGGAAAATTCCATGTGTATTGTTAAACACCGATGCGGAGAAGGCATTTGATCGGGTAAACTGGTCATTTATGTTCTCCGTACTTAGACACATTGGACTTGGGGAGGTGATGAGAAGCCGGATAGCCAGAATATATTCAAATCCGACCGCACAGGTCAAGGTAAATGGAGTACTCTCAGAATCCTTTTCAATTAAGAATGGAACCAGGCAGGGGTGTCCTATGTCCCCACTTTTATATGCTCTTACTTTGGAACCTTTTCTTTGTACGATTAGGCTTCAAGCGGATATACAGGGAGTGATAGTGGGTAGCACACAACATAAGATCTCGGCGTATGCCGATGATATGTTATTTTCATTAGTCAACCCAGCAGTATCATTACCTAATCTTATTAAACAATTTGATTTATATGGTGCCCTATCTAATTTGAAAATACATTTTTCAAAATCAGAGGCGATGGAGTGGCGTTACCACCGCGAATCTTGGCACAAATACGAGGTGGTTTCCACTTTAAGTGGACTATATCAGCATTAGATTATTTAGGTACAAATATCCCAGCAAATCTAGCCCGTACTTTTGAATTAAATTTTCCCCCTTTGCTAATAAAGGTTAGATTATTACTAGTGAAGTGGCATACAAACTTCCATTCATGGTTCGGTAGGTCTAATTTAATAAAAATGTGTATCCTACCAAAATTTATATATTTATTTCAAGCTCTACCGATACGGGTACGACTTCTTACTTTAAACAAGTACAGGCAATGTTCATACGATTTGTTTGGGCTAATAAGAAACCACGCCTTTCGCGTACCCTATTAACTCTTCCAAAACATTATGGTGGCTTAGCTTTGCCGGACATTCGGAAATATTATCAAGCAGTCCATCTTGGAAGAGTAATAGACTGGCAACGTCATAATTATCTGAAGTTATGGGTGCAAATAGAACAGCATCAATCCTCCATACCATTGAGGAGGGTGCTATGGTGTTGGGATTTTATACCGTTAGATTTAAAATTACATCCTCTGATAGGGAATACCTTGAAACAATGCTCACAGGTTGTGATACAGGCAGAGCAAATGACTAAGACATCTCCTTTAACTCCGATTATTGGGAACCCTAAATTTCTTCCAGGGCTCCCAACCACACAATTTTTGACCTTACGTGAGACTGAGCGAATCACTGCATCACAGTTTGTGATAGGAGATAGATGGCCTACTATAGAGGAGTTGATGAATCCTGCAGGCCCCTATAGACTTATATTCTGGAATGCAGCTCAGCTATATCATTTCCTTCAGACTATACCAGACCCGCAGGCATATTCTACGCAATTAACCCTATTTGAGGAGTATTGCTCTGGAATAGAACCATTATTTCATGTCCTTTCTAAAACTTATACGTTACTTAATTCTCCACAGGAACAGCCAGAGCTTACTTGTATATTAAAATGGGGTCTAGATCTGCATTGTACATTCACTAAAGCACAAATACAAGCTATGACTAGTCTCTCATTTAAATCCTCAATCTGCACCAAGGTACAGGAGACTAGTTATAAGATATTGACGAGATGGTATATGACACCTAGTCGACTTCATACCATATTCCCTGAGACATCAGAATGCTGTTGGCGATGTGGTGCAAATAGAGGGACTATTCTACATATATTTTGGACATGCTCTAAACTGACTGCTTTTTGGACGATGGTTCGGAATATCTCTCAGAAATTTACTAAGTTTCAAATCCCGAATGATCCGGCGTTCTTTTTATTGCATGTCTCTAATATGTCAATAAAAAACTATAGAAAATCCATCCTATGCCATTTATTAAATGCAGCTAAATCTTGCATCCCTCTGCTGTGGAAACAACAGACTCCACCAACCACAGCAATGTGGCTGAGGAAGGTGGAAGATATTAGAAGGATGGAAGATTTGATCTTGACATCTACTGATAGACAGGAGATATACAGAAAGATATGGACTCCTTGGAATCTTTTTATTTACTCGGAAGAGGGTAAATCCCTCTTAGGGTCATAAAGCATTTATATGAATTGAAGACAGGAGAAGTGATGGAGGCGAGGCTTGATAGTAGGATATATTTTCGGGGGCCATCCCTGAATACTGCCCTCTTCCCTTTCTGAATTTCTCTGTAGGAGAGGTCTCCCCCTCTCTCTACTTCTTCTCCCCCTCCCCCCCTCTTTTTTTTCCTTGGGGACTGGGGTTTCTTTTTTTCTCTCTTTTTGTGGGTTAAAGTATACGAAATGGAGTAGTAGAGCTTCATGGTATAGGGTGATATGAAGTAGGAGAAATAGGTGAAGGTTGTAGTGTGACAAAATGTTATGATATATGTTTAGATCAATCTATGTTAGATACCTTTGCCTGTTACTTTGAAGAAGCAATAATCATATACTTTGTAAATGTTGCTATATTCGTTGATTCTGTTTATTTTGGAAAAAAAATCTAATAAAAGTCTATATTTGAAAAAAAAAATTATGTCAATATTCACTTCAAATATTCCAACAAATATAAAACAAATTCATGCCCATTCTGAATATCCAGTGCCAATAAAATAAGTAAACATAAATTTGCTTTTCAAATGATTGGATAATTGAAGTGAATATTCATGCAATTTATAGAGTAAAGATTCTCAGCTTCTTTAGAAGAAAATCCTAAAGGCCGGCCATACAAGGTTCAAATCATTGCTGCTATAGCCACTAGAAATATTCACTGTCTCATCGGGGACGGCTTCTCCCTCTGGGAGCAGACAATTGCTTGGCAATAGGGATTCAGCACAGTTTGTATTGCTTGGGGAATCATGCAAATTTCTTTCCTGCAACTTGTGGTTGCAAGAAATAAATTTTCACTGTGTACAGCCGGCCTAAATGTCTTTTCACACATAATTTGTAATCACAGAGAGTTAGTCAGAGTAGATCTTAGAATATATAACAACACGTGCAATCCATGCATGCAAAGAAACCAAAACAAATACATTCAGAAATTAGGTTATGTGTAATAAAATGGAATGACACAGGGAAAAAGTATTGAACACAAAAAGAAAGGGAAGTGCAAAAAGGTATGGAAAGCCAAGACACCAGCTGAAATCTGTCAGTAATTAGAAAGCAATCCTGCCCCTTGTCAGGGCAAATTAATATCAGCTGGTCCAGTCTCATCTGATGGCCTATAAAAAGGTGTCTCATTACCAAGGTATTACAGAAGAAAAATCTCATGCTGGGTATAAATGAAGGGCTCTCTCAAAACCTTTGCAACCTTATTGTTGCAAAACATATTGATGGCATTGGTTACAGAAGGATTTTTAAATTTCCGAATGCTCCAGCGAGCCCTGTTGGGACCATAATCCAGGAGAAGAAAGAACATAATTTCACTATAAACCGGCCAAGACCAGGTGCTCATTGCAAGATTTCTGACAGAGGAGTGACAAGAATTATCAGAAGAGTACCAAGGACCACTTGAGGAGAGCTTCAGAAAGACCTGGAATTAGCAAGTACAATTGTTAAAAAAAATAAAATAAGTAATGCACTCAACCACCATGGCCTGTATGCACGCTCACCAAGCAAGACTCAATTGCTGAAGAAAAAGCATGTTGAAGCTCATTTAAAGTTTGCTGCACTACATTTATACAAGCCTGTGAAACACTGAGAGAATATAGTCTGGTCAGCTGAGACCAAAATGGAACTCTTTGGATGCCATAATACACACAATGTTTGGAGGCCAAATGGCACTGCACATCACCCCAAAAACACCACCATACCAACAGTGAAGTTTGGAGGTGGGAACATCATGGTGTGGGGCTGTTTTTTAGCATATGGTAGTGGCAAACATCATATCATTGAAGGAAGGATGAATGGAAAAAATGTACCAATACATTCTTGATAAAAATCTGCTGCCATCTACCAGGATTATAAAAATGAAATGAGGGTGGACATTTCAGCAAGGCAATGATGCCAAACACAAAGCCAAGGAAACGCTCATTTGGTTTCAAAGAAAGAAAATAAAGCTTCCAGAATGGCCCAGCCAGTCACCTGACTTGAATCCAATAGAAATTCTATGGAAAGAACAAGGATCAGATTTCATAGAAGATGCCCATGTAACCTTCAAGATTTGAAGACTGTTTGTGTGGAAGAATGGGCCAAAATTACACCTGAGCAATGCATGCGACTAGTTCCTCCATAGAGGAGGCATCTTGAAGCTGTCATTACCAACAAGAAATTTTGTGTGAAGTATGAAATAAATTTCAGTTAGTGTGTTCAATACTTTTTCCCTGTGTTATTCCTTTTTTTTTTACACAGAACTTAACATACTATTACTACATTAACTACTGTTACTTCATAACATACTATTTATGAACTTATTTGTTTTGATTTCTTTGTATGTATGGATTGCATGGGTTGTTACCGACATGTGGTGAAAATTTCAGGTCAATAGCACCTTTAGAAATATATTTACCTAGAAAAATGGTTTTGTGTTCAATACTTATTTTACATGATGTATATATCTAATGACAATACGTAAAATGTAAAATGTTCTTAATAAAAAAACATAACTTTGTCTATAATTTCTGTTTCACTTTCATTCAGACTAAAGTGTATTAAACCCCATATTGCATATGTTGCTGCTAACAAGTCTTTCAAGTAATTCTTGCAATAATTTTTTCCAGGCTGTTTTTTTTTTTTACTTTTTTACTTTGTGATTCTGCCACTTGCAAACTTTGTATGTAAGGGTAAAAAAAAAACTACTCACTGTGTCATATCTACAAAAGAGAAGTGTTGTCCCCATATATTGTATATTTTTTATTTGGAATATTGCACACATTCTCCTATGCTCATATCCATAAAAAATGCTAATTAATTATAAGAGCAATAGAAAGCAAAAAAAAATTAAAAATGAAAACAAAACAAATACTTTGCTGGACAGAATATATTATAATAATCAAAGCAAAGTGAAAAAGAAAACCAGTGACACCTATTCACCAGGTCAGTAAATGAAAATATAACTCCTCAGCAGTGCCACAGAGAGCAAAAAAGTCAGAGACGTTCACCCTACCTCCCCTATTAAAAAACTAAATTCTCCAGAGTTACATTTTGAACATTAAATATCAAAAACAATAAGCAAACTCAAATGGTGAACAAAGTTAGCGTACAAAATTAGTGCAAAGTTTGCTTGAAAAAAAAAAAAGTCCGTAACACACTTAAGCTGAAATACATTTGTCAAAGTAAACAAAACATGTGAACAAGTAAATTAATTGCACCATCAAACAATGTATAGATACCTGGAATAGTGTAGTATAGTTAGAGATATCTCAGAAGCTCTCTCTTCCCCTGACCAGTCTGTAATACTAGTAACTCACTGAGCTCTACCTCTTAAATACAGTTTATCACCACTCACCAACATGAAGTGATATTAGGTTGCTAATAGGTCTAATTTACCTAACAAAAAGGTAAATTTCTTACTTTTTATTGAACAATGCAACTATCCTTTGTTTTCACTGATAATCCCAGTCATTAGCATTTTAATACTGGGAGGGGGTATATAGTATCAGGAAGGATCTTTAAACTTAACAGTATGATAATTGGCTCAACATACCAACAACAAATAAAACAATGATTTCATTATCAATGGAATTGTCTAACTGGTACTCTGAGGTCTTTTCCAAAGATAGCTCATTGTTCTATATGAATACTGTTACATAAAATTTGTATGGCTTCTTAAATAACCATTCACATGTAGGACCCATCCTGTACCCAATTTAGTTGCCATATGTAAAATGTGGAGAAATAATAGATTTAGTATGGTGACATATGGAGAAATATCTTTGTTGAAAACAACACAGAGCTTACTATTGCAGACCTTCTGAAGATTCACTTGTCTGGCAATTTTGCCAACCCTCTGGCTTAAGTCACTTACCTAGAATATATAACCTATCATGAAAGTCAGAATTCCTAATCTGTATACATTTTCTAGGTTAGTGGCATGCAGAATTGAAGCCAGAGGGTCACAATGAAAATCAGGTGACAGGTATTTGCAGCAGTGAAGATTCAGTAATGGCGACCTTTATGTTTCTCACAAAATAGAATTCTTCTATGAAACAGTTATATCCATAATAAATACTGACTGTTACCACACAGGAAATAAAATCTCTATGAGATGGGCCAATACATACAAATCGTAAATACTGTATATACTCGAGTATAAGCCGACTCGAGTATAAGCCAAGGTACCTACTTTTACCAAAAAAACTGGGAAAATTTATTGACTCGAGTATAAGCCGAGGGGGGGGGATGTGCCCATTGCCCAACCTTACTGTGCCCATTGGCATCTCACTCTGCCACCTCACTGCCCATTGTCACCTCACTGTGCCCATTGTCGTCTCACTGTGCCCCCTTACTGTGCCCATTGCCATCTCACTGCCCACTGTCTCCTCACTGTGCCCCCTTACTGTGTCGATTCCGCCTCCCTGTGCCCGAGTCAGTACCTCAAAATCTTGTAATTCCGCGGCGGCGTCCATTGTTCAAATCTCGCGCCGTTCTTCCTGTCCCTTCCCTGATAGGCGTTTCCAGCAAACACTGTGTTGAGTGTTTGCGCCTATCACGGAGGTCCTCTCATTCGCCGACTCCGTTTCCCAGCAGGCACTGTGTTCAGTGCTCGGCCAATCACGGACATCGGACAAGAGGACCTCCGTGATAGGCGCAAACACTCATCACAGTGTTTTCTGGAAACGCCTATCGCCGAAGGGACAGGGAGAACGGTGCGAGATTTGAACAATAGACGCCGGCCGCAGAATTTCACGATTTTGAGGTACTGACTCGAGTATAAGCCGAGGGGTATACTTTCAGCCCTAAAAAAAGGGCTGAAAAACTCGGCTTATACTCGAGTATATACGGTATCTCATTGAATTAGAGCAGACCCACCAGTCACAACTACATGTATATTACTATCTAAATACATTCTATAAACATCTTCCAGCTAAAAAAAACATGAAGGATGTTCTTGATACCACACTAAGATGCAATTTCTGATCAAACTTATGAAAATATTCTATTCATTAGTAGCATGGCTGTCTGTGTTTAGACACTCTTTCCAGATTACAGTAAAGTACAGTATTTGATTCAAGAACGGTTGAAATAACAATTGTGATATTGATGGGAAAGTTTCCCAGGATATTCCCTACTGTCCTAGGCCTCCACAGCAGCAAATTCAGAGCTTGATTGCTTGGCCTTAGGTAAAAAGGCACATGGAGAGTTCCAACAATTAGAATAAATGAATAGGTATATAAAAACATAACTACACAAATAAATAGATACATAAAACTATTGACGCATTTACATTTTTTTCCTTATTTTTAATTTTCATCAACTTCAAGAACTTTCTGCCTCTGATCTGACTTATGTCTTTTTGTTCGAGAAGACCCCCTATGAGGGACTCCTGCCTCCATACCAGGTTCATGCTATGAGACTAAAATGGCTGGTTACTGGGGATGAGCCGAACACCCCCCCCCCCCCCCCCGGTTAGGTTCGCACCAGAACATGCGAACAGGCAAAAGATTTGTTCGAACACACGAACACTGTTAAAATCTATGGGATACGAACATGAAAAATCAAAAGTGTTAATTTTAAAGGTTAATATGCAAGTTATTGTCATAAAAAGTGTTTGGGGACCTGGGTCCTGCCCCAGGGGACATGTATTAATGCAATGCTTATCGGAATCTGGAAGCCCCCTTTAACCACTTAAGCCCCGGACCATTTCGGGCCATTAGGACCAAGCCTGTTTTTGGGATTCGGCACTGCGCTGCTTTAACTGTAAATTGTGCGGACATGCAATGTTGTACCCAAATGAAATTTGCGTCCTTTTCTTCCCACAAATAGAGCTTTATTTTAATGGTATTTGATTGCCTCTGCGATTTTTATTTTTTGCGATATAAATGGAAAAAGAACGAAAATTTTGAAAAAAAAAGATATTTTCTACTTTTTGTTATAAGAAAAATCGAATAAACTCAATTTTAGTCATACATTTAGGCCAAAATGTATTCAGCCACATGTCTTTAGTAAAAAAAATGTCAATAAGCGTATATTTATTGGTTTGCGCAAAAGTTATAGCGTTTACAAACTAGGGTACATTTTCTGAAATTTACACAGCTTTAAATTTATGACTGCCTATCTCATTTCTTGAGGTGCTAAAATGGCAGGGCAGTACAAAACCCCCCCAAATGACCCCATTTTGGAAAGTAGACACCCCAGGGAAATTGCTGAGAGGCATGTTGAGCCCATTGAATATTTTTTTTTTTGTCCCAAGTGATTGAATAATGACAAAAAAAAAAAAAAAATTACAAAAAGTTGTCACTAAATGATATATTGCTCACACATGCCATGGTTATATGTGGAATTGCACCCCAAAATACATTCTGCTGCTTCTTCTGAGTACGGGGATACCACATGTGTGGGACTTTTTAGGAGCCTAGCCACGTACGGGACCCCGGAAACCAAGCACCGCCTTCAGGATTTCTAAGGGCGCAAATTTTTGATTTCACTCCTCACTACCTATCACAGTTTCGAAGGCCATAAAATGCCAAAATAGCACAAAACCCCCCCAAATGACCCCATTTTGGAAAGTAGACACCCCAAGCTATTTACTGAGAGGCATGTTCAGTCCATGGAATATTTTATATTTTGCCACAAGTTGCGGGAATATGACAAACTTTTTTTTTTTTGCACAAAGTTGTCACTAAATGATATATTGCTCACACATGCCATGGGCATATGTGAAATTACACCCCAAAATACATTCTGCTGCCTCTCCTGAGTACGGGGATACCACATGTGTGGGACTTATTGGGAGCCTAGCCGCGTACGGGACCCCAAAAACCAAGCACCGCCTTCAAGGTTTCTAAGGGCATAAATTTTTGATTTCACTCCTCACTACCTATCACAGTTTTGAAGGCCATAAAATGCCAAGATGGCACAAAACCCCCCCAAATGACCCCATTTTGGAAAGTAGACACCCCAAGCTATTTGCTGAGAGGCATGTTGACCCCATTGAATATTTTTTTTTTTTTGTCCCAAATGATTGAATAATGACAAAAAGAAAAAAAAAAATGTACAAAAAGTTGTCACTAAATGATATATTGCTCACACATGCCATGGTTATATGTGGAATTGCACCCCAAAATACATTCTGCTGCTTTTCCTGAGTACGGGGATACCACATGTGTGGGACTTTTTGGGAGCCTAGCCGCGTACAGGGCCCCAAAAACCAAGCACTGCGAACGCTGCAGTTATGTGTGTTGTGTTTGGTAAGTGACAGTGATCGATCGATACTGCACTTGGGTGGGCTGGGCTGGGCTGGGCTGGGCGGAGGGGCTAAACGCAGGCGCTAGCAGGTATCTGGGCTGATCCCGCTAACACTGCGTTTTTGGGAACCCTAAACCGCTGGGGATGCTAGTATAGATCTGATCAGATCTGATCAGATACTATACCACTAAGGGGGGTGTATGCTTTGCGCGTGGGTGTTAGCGTTACTGTCACTAACCTAACACTGCCTGGGGCGACGCAGACCCTCTCTGGCGCTAAAACCTAATTGATCTCACCCGCCGGGCGATCAGGGGGGTTAAACCTTTATTGGGTTATATACGGCGGGTGCCCTGATGCTATAAAAAGCAAACTAATCAACCAGCGTCACCCGTAACCTTTATATGGTGATCACTGGTGAAAGGGTTAACTAGGGGCAATCAGGGGGTTAAAATCTTTATTAGGTTAAATATGGGGGTACCTGACACTATATAAAAACCTGACGGGTAACCTAAATAACTAAATAACTTACTGGCTAACCAGTGACACCAGTGACGCTTATACGGCGATCACTGGTGAAAGGGTTAACTCTAGGGGCAATCAGGGGGTTAAAATAATATATGGGGGTACCTGACACTAATAAAAACCTGCGGCGAACCTAAAAAAAAATAACTGCCTATCTAAAACACCAGCGACACGAATACAGCGATCGGAAAAACAATCGCTTAGTGACGCTGAAGTTAGGGGGTGAAAGGGTTACCTGGGGGGTGATCAAGGGGTTAAACCTTTATTAGGGGGGGTTAGGGGGCTACCCTGGACCTAAAGGGGCCTAATCCTAACTGCCCTGCAACTTTTTACAATCACAGATGACACTAAATGCAGTGATCAGTAAAATAAATGATCACTGCAATCAGTGACACTGTGATTGGGGGCTTTGGGGTGACCTGGGGGGTGATCTGGGGGTGACTGGGGGGTGATTTGTGTGCCTATGTGTACCTACGTGTCAGTGGACTGTTAGTGCACTAACCTGCTTCTTCTCTGCTCGGCGCCGGGAACGGAAAGACCGCGGCGAGGGAGATGACATCACTTCCTCCAGCCTTGTTTACATCACATGGCGGAGGAAGCATTTTCATTGGCCGGGAGCGATCGCGAGGGGGGGGGGCGGAATCGAGCGCCCCCCCCCCTCATGCCTGATCGCTCCCGAACACTTAACGGCCGCTCACTGCAGTGAAGGGGGGTCCGGATGGACCCCCCAACTGCACAAAGGCGATCACGTAGATCTACTTGATTCTGCCTGTCCGTGCCATTCTGCCGATGTAAATCGGCGGTGGGCGGTCGTTAAGTGGTTAACAAAGGAGGCCCCCAGATCCCTGCCCCCCTATGTGAATTGGTAAGGGGTACGTTTTACCCCTACCACTTCACAAAGAAAAAGTTTGAAAATGTTAAAAATCACAGTAGACGGTTTGGGACTTTGGGACAAGTCTTTTATTAAAAAAATTAAATAAAAGTCCAGCGATGTAATCCAGTCTCTCGGTGTCTGTCCAGCGATGTAATCCCATCTCTCGATGTCCAACGATGATCCATTCTCCAGCGACGCTCCAGTCTCCACTCTCCAGTAAGGAACAAAACCCCCATGATGCGTAAGAGGGGGCGGGGTCTCCCGTCACGTCATTGCATAACTTTCTCCTTCGTAAGGAGAAAGCCGGGTTACCCAATGACGTGGACAGGTGACGCCGCCCCCTCCTACGCGTCATGGGGGTTTCGTTCCTCGCTTTCCTCGTTGGAGAGTGGAGACTGGAGCGTCGCTGGAGAATGGATCATCGTTGGACATCGAGAGACTGGATTACATCGCTGGAGTTTATTTTTTATTTTTTTATTTTTAATAAAAGACTTGTCCTAAACCGTCTACTGTGATTTTTAAAATTTTCACACTTTTTCTTTGTGAAATGGTAGGGGTACAATGTACCCCTTACCAATTCACATGGGGTGGTGAGATCTGGGGGTCCTCTTTGTTAAAGGGAGCTTCCAGATTCCGATAAGCCTCCCGCCCGCAGACCCCCACAACCACCAGGCAAGGGTTGTGGGGATGAGGCCCTTGTCCCCATCAACCTTGGAACATCCTCCCCATGTTAAGAGCATGTGGCCTGGTACGGTTCAGGAGGGGGGGAGCTCTCTTGTGTCCCCTCTTTTCCTGCGGCCTGCCAGGTTGTGTGTTCGGATAAGGGTCTGGTATGGATTTTTGGAGGATACCAAAAAGATTTTTTTTTTTACATTTTGGTGCAGGGTTCCCCTTAAAATCCATACCAGACCATTGCCAATGCCATTTTTTTTAAATGGCACAGGGTTTCCCTTAATATCCATACAAGACCTTGATATGGAATTTGGCGGGGACCCCCACGCTTTTTTTTTTTACATTTGGTTATAATTTTTTTTTTATAACTTTTTTTTGCATTGATACATGCCCCCTGGGGCAGGACCCAGGTCCCCTAACACTTTTTATGACAATAACTTGCATACTAACCTTTAAAATTAACACTTTTGATTTCTCCCATAGACTTTTAAAGGGTGTTCCGCAGCTTTTTGAATTTGCCGCAAACACCCCAAATTGTTCGCTGTTCGCAGAACGGGTGAACAGCCAATGTTTGAGTCGAACTCATGTTCGACTCGATCATAAAGCTCATCCCTACTGATTACATTTCACCATGTGAAAATGCATTAAAATGCATCACTATGTTGGCCCTGATAATCTTCTCGGGGCCTAAGAGTCAGAAGGAGGTCTCTATGCCTGGAGCAGTTAGTTCCCGATAAGGGGCTCCAGGTTACTAAGGAGAGAGGGTTTCCCTTCTCCCTTCCACTATATTATAAGGATGAAGAGATATCCCCCTGATAAACTTTTGATTGCTTACATGAATCTATCCTTTTTTCTAGGATGTTTTTATTATTTTATCCATTTATTGACTAATGTTTATTCCTAAACATAATCTTTTTTCTTTATTTTTGTTTATTTTTATATAACATGATGTAATGTTCTGTATTATTTATCTCATGAAAATTAAATATTCTGAAAGAAAAATGCATCACTATAGGAAGTTTTTTCTAATCACATTACCTTTCCTGGTGGAAACAGAAATGCCTCTGCTATCCATTGCAGCTCTACTACTCATTGTGGACAAGTCAGCAGCAACAATAGCACCATCACCAGCAGAAGACATCAACAGAGACAATGCAAACTTTTTTCAGGCAATATTGGGCCAACCTGCCCAAGGTAGCACTCATAGGCATGGCTTGTACAGAATGGTCAGTGACTATTTCATCTCCAATTCAATCTCAAATGTACAGAAAGATCCTAAGGACTACTGGGCATCTAAGATAGACCAGTGATCAGAACTTCCAGAGCACAAACTAGTTTCTGCATGCATGAAACCAGGTCCCTTTATCTGTGATGGAGTATATGTTTACAAAATTAAGAGCACACACTTCCTACTAGGTAGTGCTGCTCTTTCTGCTTCTCCAGTTATGTCTAAAGCTGGGTATACACACTTAGAATCCTCTCCACTGTGACACAGTATTCTGACAGCGGGTCTCTACACTGTGGAAATAAGCTGATCAGCCCCTGCAGTCATCTGGCTGCAGGCACTGACAATGAATGTTTTCCAGAGTGCACATTCAACAAAAGTCGATCTACTGATCACTTTTTGTCAAACGGGAAGGTGCACACATTTCATTTCAACCAGTCCTCGCAGAACCCTTGGAATTTCAATGTGTTTGCACCCATCTTTACAATGGCATGCTGAGGAATTGAAAGATAGAGAAGCTGCTGTAAACTTACGCACTAAATAATTGTCAATTAGGTTAGATTTGATGTGCATTAATAAGGCTGATTTTCTAAAGTAGTTGAGAATCTTCACTTAAAAATGTATGTGAATATTAATTTCAAAATCCAATCTGGTAAAAAGCTAATTTACGCTCATTTTAAATTTTCTAATCATAGTGTAGCGGGTATGTACTTTCCTGGGTGTAAATTTAACTGGCAGAGACACCAGTGATGTGTAATTCCCTGCAGCCCAGCAGGTGGCGCTGTCGCCATGGGCTGGGGGTTGAGCCATTGCTGTGTGCCGGGCCTCCTTTTTGTCCTCTCTCGGCAGTGTTATGGTGGGGCAGGGAACCCGCTGTGCTTGCTGGGAGAGGGTATAAAGGGGCCGGCCATCTTTGTCATGGGGTCGAGTCCCAGGCACCTTCAGCCTGTGGGCGGTGGTTCGTGTCGGCCCTCTAGGCAGCCTAGGCCTAGAGGACAGCCAGAGGTCGTGTTCCATCCCAGCCACCTTTGGCCTGGGGTGAGGTACTCGGATGGAGGTCTGGAGCTCAGTGCCCAACACCGAGTTCCGCGAGGGAAGGAGGTCCTAGGGAACCCCGGTAGTGGGTGTCCGAATCCGGAAGGCGTAATGGACCGGGGGGAGCTCCTCACTTGAAGACCGGGTGCAGCAGATTGCCAGTGACAGGTGAGCCTCCCACCGGAGACCGCCTGGACGGAAATTCCCCCTCGCTCGGAGACCGCAACCCACTTTCAGGAAGGAAAGTGGAGAGTTCATTGTGTCTGAGCCTATTCGCATCCACACCTCCTTTTCTGTTCTGTAAAGCCAAGGGAGTCTAACTGATTATGCTGTTCACTCGAGAAGAATAAAGGAGTGTTGGACTTTAATGGTGTGGGGCTCTTTTCTGGTGGACATTGTTCAAGGTAATCTCACGTGGAGGTTTTAGGTGCACAACACTGACCCGAAGGTAGAGAAAGAACTTTGCTTATACCGCACTGACACCTGTGGTGAAGGCCAGGCGTGGTGTCCCCGCTTCCTCCCCTCTAAGGTACCCCTAGACAAGAAGAGAAACAAGCTGATGCAGAGAGGGGAGTGAGGAGGGCACTACATGTGGGGGCTCGGGTCCGGTATAGTGTTCGTGCACCACGGAATTGAACGTGTCTGCTGGAGGAGTTACGCGAGTAGGCAGGCCTTCATTGGCCGAAGTGCATCCCTGTGCTCGAAGTCGTGGACATGACCCATTGAAGGGAAAGGCCTGCGCAGAAGAGCGAGGAGAGGGGGAAGCTCAGCCGTGTGGGGGACTACACGTGGGGGCTTCTATTTGCACTGCGCCACCAGGCACACCCCCATCGCTTAGTTCGTGGGCGTGACTCAGAAACAGAAAAGAAGAAAAGCCTGCAAACTGGAGCAAAAACTTAGCAGTGTGCGATGGATCAGCAACAGGTCGCCATGTTCGGACATACGTCGTGGATTCCAGTTCACCCTTCCACCACGACATTGACTGCTGCTGCTCCGGTAACAGATACGGGGATCCAGCTAAAGCCAAGGGGTCGATTCGCCCTGTATTCGTGCATGGACGTTGAGGCCCTGGGTGTGATTTGTCCCGGCTGTTCGGGACTGGTGTGCCATCTGAAGCCATTTGGGCGATGTGAGGCCTGTGGGGAGTTCCTGTTTGAAGTGGATCCAGCGATGGAGAAACCGAGGACCATTTACTCCGGCCGTGCTGCAGGCAACACCACTCAGAGAGGAGGAATCACTGCTTTGACAGCCATCCCTGTGCACACTGCAGCGACCGCGGAGGAGGTCGTAAAAAATCAACGGGAGAAATCCGAGGATGCTGACTCGGTCACAACTGTCTTGCAGTGTCCACCACCGAAGAGAAAGACCTGTATGGTAGCCCCGACCAGCGGTTGTGGTGGACCGTCTCGCCCGCTTACGCCCAGCCTGGATGGAACCGTCGACAAGAGTTCTGGACGCCCCGATTCAAGTAAAGGCCGAGGTAAGCCAGGCCGAGAGATTTGGTGTGCGGGAAGAGGTGAAAGCTCAGTCTCCACTACAGGGTACATACCCGCGGATTAGTGTGACACCTCTGACCTGGAGTCGCTCTCGGACATGGGAGACGACGTTGCTATAGATGAACTGTTTGCAGAAAGGAGCTGGGACAAAGTACCTCTCGCTTCATCCCGGAGAACCAGGGATCCACCCATGTCTACAGGGGAAAGTACACCCCGGGTGGAGGCACCAGAGCCTGAAGAGAGGTCCCGTCTCCGGCCTGCCTCTACATCCCCGGTACCATCTGTACCAAAGACCGGGGAAAAGAGACTGTTGCTGCGGGCACCAATGCCCCGACCAGATGTGGTCAAGGTCCCTCGCCACCCGGACTCAATAGTGTTGCCTGGCGAAGGGGACAGAGCTACTATGCCTCCTTTGGCCAGACTACAATGCCTATTTGGTCAGAAGGTTGCTGTGGAGTACGGATGGGAGTATCCATACTTGTCCAAGGAACTGCTCTATGAGGTGGAAGTGTGCCGGGAGCGCTGGTACAATGACTTTGTGTGGACTCACCTTCAGATTCCACACACACTCAGGTACCTGGCATGCTCTCCCAAAGCCTCTCAACGTTTTAAGGACTGTAAGGCAGAGTGGATGTTGGGACAGCACATCCATGCAGACAAGGTGCTGATCTGGCGCAAGGAAGGAGAAGATGTAGAGTATCATCTAGAGACCATGGACCAGCACTTGAAGCCGTTTGTTCTGCCGCATCCTCGTTTCTACCTGTAGGAGAGAAAAGACTCCGTTCTTGTTATGCTGCTGAACTTTCTGGGGCCTGTTGCTTTCGTTGCCCAGAGGAATGAAGAACTGTTCCTGGTTTGTTCTTCACTTTTCCAGTAAGAGATCATGGACTCTGGGGTAGATAGGGCCAAAGAGAAGAGGAAAAGTTCCATGAGTGCAGTTACCGCGATGCTGTCACCAGGTGGCAGTGTTGCGCAACGTTAAACACTATACACACACTCACTCCTTGGAGGAAAGGGATTTCTTTACCGAGAAGTTTCTTTTCTCTCACACGATATATATGTGTCAGGGTTTATGTGTGGTGATTTCGTTTTTTCCCTCTGCATGAGAGCATCCCATCAAGATCACTGAGAATGGGGTGGATCTTAGTCAGGATGGGTGGGAAAAGTATAATGTGAATATGTGATTCAAAGGTATGGTTAACTGTTGTTGTTTCCCCTCCCCTTTTATATAGGGCTCAGACACAATTGCTTTAGTTGATCAGGTTTTTCAAAAGTTTTATATTTTTGTACAATTGTTAGTCAATCTCTGGATTGGATCATGCCAGCCCTTAAGGGTATGATTTTTTCCAGACACTGGGAACCAGTGTCAAATCAACAGGGGGAGAGTGTAGCGGGTATGTACTTTCCCGGGTGTAAATTCAACTGGCAGAGACACCAGTGATGTGTAATTCCCTGCAGCCCAGCAGGTGGCGCTGTCGCCATGGGCTGGGGGTTGAGCCATTGCTGTGTGCCTGGCCTCCTTTTTGTCCTCTCTCGGCAGTGTTATGGTGGGGCAGGGAACCCGCTGTGCTTGCTGGTAGAGGGTATAAAGGGGCCATCTTTGTCACGGGGTCGAGTCCCAGGCACCTTCAGCCTGTGGCCGGTGGTTCGTGTCGGTCCTCTAGGCGGCCTAGGCCTAGAGGACAGCCAGAAGTCGTGTTCCATCCCAGGCACCTTTAGCCTGGGGTGAGGTACTCGGATGGAGGTCTGGAGCTCAGTGCCCAACACTGAGTTCCGCGAGGGAAGGAGGTCCTAGGGAACCCCGGGAGTGGGTACCCAAATCCGGAAGGCGTAATGGACCGGGGGGAGCTCCTCACTTGAAGACCGGGTGCAGCAGATTTCCAGTGACAGGTGAGCCTCCCACCGGAGACCGCCTGGAAGGAAATTCCCCCTCGCTCGGAGACCGCAACCTACTTTCAGGAAGGAAAGTGGAGAGTTCATTGTGTCTGGGCCTATTCGCATCCAAACCTCCTTTTCTGTTCTGTAAAGCCAAGGGAGTCTAACTGATTATGCTGTTCACTCAAGAAGAATAAAGGAGTGTTAGACTAAAATGGTGTGGGGTAGACTTGTGCACAACGGAAAAATTCGTTCCGTTTCGGTTCGTTTCTTTCCGGTCCTGTTGATTCGTAATCATTCGTAATTTTGCTAGACGGGATTTTTCGTGTTCGGACTCATTCGTATTTTTGCAAGCGACATTTTTCGTAGAATTTTTTGTTGCTTTATAATTCGTACTTTCGGTAGAGTACGTTGTTTTTCGTTGATTCTGGACACAACTCCTACTTTCGTAACTTTTTTTGGGTTCGTTGATTCGTAATTTTCCGTGTCTCTCTCACAACGACGCTGCCTATTATGCCTAATGTGCTTCGAATGGATTTGTACTTTTCTAAATACATAGCGGTTATTTGTAACGATTCGAAATCTCGTATTTTACTTTCGTTTTTTACATGCGGCTATAGGCTCCGCCCCTGTACACCATTTTGAGAGGGTTCAGCACGGTGAGGGAGAAGCAGAGAGCAGAGCAGAGTGAGTGTTATTGTGCTTCGAATGGATTTGAAATCTCGTATTTTACTTTCGTTTTTTCATGCGGCTATAGCCTCCGCCCCTGTACACCATTTTGAGAGGGAGTTCAGCATGGTGAGGGAGAAGCAGAGAGCAGAGTGAGTGTTATTGTGCTTCGAATGGATTCGTACATTCGTAACTTTTTTCATAACGAATTATGCCGAAGACCTTCGGGCATTCGCTATTTTGCGGTATAATTTATTTCGGATTCGGTTTTATTCGTAATTGCTCTGTTCGGAAATTCGAATGCTTCCGAATGTCCGAAAGTTGCTAAATTCGGACGAATTTTGATTCGTTACGAAACGAATTGCACAAGCCTAGTGTGGGGCTCTTTTCTGGTGGACATTGTTCAAGGTAATCTCACGTGGAGGTTTTAGGTGCACAACACTGACCCAAAGGTAGAGAAAGAACTTTGCTTATACCGCACTGACACCTGTGGTGAAGGCCAGGCGTGGTGTCCCCGCTTCCTCCCCTCTAAGGTACCCCTAGACAAGAAGAGAAATGAGCTGATGCAGAGAGGGGAGTGAGGAGGGTGCTACAATTAAAAAAAATTAAAGGTGAATTTGCTTTTCACATGATGGGTAAAGATTCTCAGCTCTTTTAGCAAATAAGTCTGAATGTCTTTTCACACTTTATTTGTAATCATGGAGTCAGAGTCGATCTTAGAAAAACATCTACCGTATATACTCGAGTATAAGCCAAGTTTTTCAGCACATTTTTTTGTGCTAAAAATGCCCCCTCTCGGCCTATACTCGATTCTTTGTGCGCCTGATCCTAGCCAGCCGTAGGTCCCCTGGACACCAAACTTGGTACTACAAGTATGCAAAGTTTGTTGTCCAGGAGACCTACGGCCGGGGAGCACCGATTTTTCAAAGCCGGGCACTCCTTCCTTAGACTCCCATGTTAAACGGCAATTTCTCTGGTGATTTTGGGGACCTGGTACTGGCCGGCCCTAGGTCCTCTGGACCCCAATCTTGGCATACATGTAGCCCCACTCTACATCTACAAGTTTACAAAGTTTGTTGTCCAGCGGACCTACGGCCGGGGAGCACCGATTTTTCAAACCCGGGCACCCCTTCCATAGACTCCAATGTTAAATGTAAGTCTAGTCACATAGCGGCGGAGATCAGGTAGGGGGATTGGGCACAGAGAGGCATGGGCACAGTGACAGTGAGGCATGTGCACAGTGAGGCATGGGCCCAGTGAGGGCACAGTGAGGCATGGACACAGTAAGGCATGGGCACAATGAGGGCACAGTGAGGCATGGACACAGTGAGGCATGGGCACAGTAAGGCACAGTGAGGCATGGACACCGTGAGGCATGGACACAGTAAGGCACAGTGAGGCATGGACACAGTGAGGCATGCACATGGACACAGTGAGGCAAAGTGAGGCACAGTGAGGCATGCAGATGGACACCCTAGGCTTATGCCGCGTACACACGATTGTTTTTCATGACGTTAAAAATGCCATTTTTAAAAATGGGCATTAAAAACGATCGTGTGTAGGCTCCAGAGCATTTGTAACGACGTGAAAAATGGCCTCAAAAAATTAGAACCTGCTCTATTTTTTCACGACGTTTTTCACGTCGTGAAAAACGGTAGTGTGTATGCTTTTACGAGGGGAAAAAAAACGCGCATGCTCAGAATCAAGTATGAGACGGGAGCGCTCGTTCTGGTAAAACTAGCATTCGTAATGGAGATAGCACATTCGTCACGCTGTAACGGACTGAAAAGCACAAGGCTGAAAAGCGCGAATCGACGCTCAACAAACTTTATTAACATGAAGGGTGGCGACATCCGAATGGAACTTCTCCTTTATAGTGCCGTCGTACGTGTTGTACGTCACTGCGCTTTGCTCAAGCTTTTTTTTTAATGAACGTGTGTATGCAAGACAGGCTTGAGAGGAAACGAGAAAAATCACGTTGAGAAAAACTTAGTTTTTTTAAATGACATTAAAAACGATCGTGTGTACGTGGCATTATACTCGAGTCAATAAGTTTTCCCATTTTTTTGTGGTAAAATTAGGTGCCTCGGCTTATATTTGGGTCGGCTTATACTCGAGTATATACGGTATATCTAATGACAATAAATAAAATGTAATATAATCTTAATAATAAAACTTAACCTTGTCTCTAATTTCAGTTTTACTTTCATTCAGGTTTTACTTCACCTTTTTTAAAAATTTAATTCTCCAGAGAATTTAAACAAATAACTCAATTGCACCATCATACTATGTATACATACCTGGAATGAAGTAGCATAGATAGAGATATCTCAGAAGATCTTTCTTCTCCTAACCTATTCGTAATTCTAGTAGCTGACTGAGCTCTACCTCCCTGTTAAATCCAGATTTACCACCACTCACCAACATGAGGTGATGTTAGACTTGCTAATAGTTTTAATATATGTAGCAAAAGACATTCATACTGAACAGTATAACCATCCTTTGTTTTCATTGATCATCCTAGTCATTAGCATTTTAATACTGGGAGGGGATATATCAGGAAGGATCCTTAACTACTTCAGGCCCAGAGGCCGTCATATGACGTCCTCGGCTTTGTGGGGGTATATCTGAATGATGCCTGCAGCTACAGGCATCATTCAGATATTGCCGGTTTCAGCCGGCGATTCCCTACACCAAGAGAATGATACTAGGGGCTGTTCCACCACTTGATCGTTCTTACGGGCAGCGGAAGGGGACATCCCCCCTCCCGCCGCCCTCCGGTGCTTCTCCTGACTCACCTGTGCGCTCGGTGAGTCGGTGACAGGATCCGCCGGCCCCGGATGTTGATCACAGAGATTTCTGGCGGACCAGATGTTTGCTGGAGTCTCTATGATCGTTATGATCGTCGGAGGGCGGGCGCAATGTTATGACGTCACGCCCGGCCTCTGCATTCAAAAAAACAGCGCCGCTTCGGCTCTGAAGCGGTAATCTTCTTTTTTTTTTTTTTTTTTTTAGGCTTCCCAGCCTAGTGGTGAGATGTGGGTTATATCTCACTATAAAGAGGACCTGTCATGTCATATTCCTATTACAAGGGATGCTTACATTTCTTGTAATAGGAATAAAAGTGATCAATTTTTTTTTTATTTTGTTTAAGTGTCAAAAAAAAATAAGTAAAATTAACAATAATTTTTTTTAATTTTTTTTACAGTGCCCCTGTCCCCGTGTGCTCGCATGCAGAAGCGAACGCATACGTAAGTCACATATGAAAACGGTGTTCAAACTACACATGTGAGGTGTCGTTAGAGCGAGAGCAATAATTGTAGCCCTAGACCTCCTCTGTAACTCAAAAAATGTAACCAATAAACATTTTTAAAGCGTCACCTATGGGGATTTTTAAGTACTGAAGTTTGGCGCCATTCCACGAGCGTGTGCAAATTTGAAGCGTGACATGTTAGGTATCTATTTACGTGGCGTAACTTCATCTTACACATTTAGCAAAAAAATTGGGCTAACTTTACTGGGTTTTTTTTAAAGCATGAAACCGTTTTTTTTTCCAAAAAAACACGTTTGAAAAATTGCTGCGCAAATACCGTGCGAGATAAAAAGTTGCAATGACCGCCATTGTATTCTGTAGGGTCTTTGCTAAAAAAACATATATAGTGTTTGGGGGTTCTAAGTAATTTTCTAGCAAAAAAATTATGATTTTTACATGTAGGAGCGAACTGTCAGAATTGGCCCGGGCCTGAAGTGGTTAAATTAAGCAGTATGATAATTGGACCAATAGATACCAACAACAAATAAAACAATGATTTCATTAACAATGGACTTACCCAACTGACTGTAAAGAAACTAAAGATAGCTCATTGTTTTATCTGAATACTGTAACATACGATTTGTATGGCTTCTTAAATAACCATTCACATATAGGACCCATCCTGTACCCAATTGAGTTGCCCTATATGATATTTGGAGAAATAATTAAATTTAGTATGGTAAAATATGGAGAAAACCTTTGTTGAAAACAACACAGAGCTTAATATTGCAAACCTTCAATTATCAGATTGGCCATTTTGCTGACCCTCTGACTTAAATATTTTTTAAATCACTTACCTAGAATAAATACCCTATCATGAAAGTCAGAATTCCTAATCTGTATACTAATTCTAGGTTAGTGACATGAAGTTTTGAAGCCAGAGGATCACAAGATGATGGGTAATTGTAGCAGTGATTATTCAGTAATGGCAGCCTTCATGTCTCTCACAAGATTGATATCTTTTAGTAAATAGTTCTGACCATAAAACATACGAATAGTTACCACACAAGTAGGAAAATCTCTGTGAGATAGTCCAATATGTAATACAAAATATTAGACATGTGCAAATCGTTTCATTTCTAATTTGTTTTTCACGAATTTAGAGAAATTAGTTAATTCCGATATTTCCGAATTTCCGAATTTTTCCATTTCCGAATTTTCGGATTTTCAGATTTCCGAAATTTCGAATTTCCGAATTTTTTAATTTACGAATTTTCGGATTTCCGAATTTTTTCAATTTACGAATTTTCGGATTTTCAGATTTCCAAAATTTCGAATTTCCGAATTTCTGAATTTCGTAAATTTGGAATTTTGGAAATTCGGCTTTACGAATTTCGGAAATTCGGCTTTCCGAATTTCGGAATTTCGGGTTTTCGGTTTTTCGAATTTCCGAATTTCCGAAATTCATTTAGAAAATTCGAAAATTGGAAATTTCGAAAATGTAAAATTCAAAAATCTAAAATTCGAAAATGGGAAATTTGGAAAGTTGAATTTCCGAATTCCGAATTTTTAGAATTTCCGAATTTCTGAAAATCGGAAATTCTTTTTTTTCGTTTTTTTGCTTTATTTGGAAATTCGAAAAATTCATTTTTTTTTCGTTTTCGTTTTATTCGTTTTTTTGGAAATTCTAAAATTCAGAATTCAAAAATTTGTGATTCGGAAATTCGGAATTACGAATTTCCAAATTACGAATTTCCCGAATTTCCGAAAAAAGCAAAAAAACGAAAACTAATTTTTTTTTTCGAATTTCCTGAATTTCCGAATTTCTGAAAAAAGAAAAAAAAAGAAAAAAACGACTTTTTCGGCAGTGCACATGTCTAGTTTTGAGTCAGTCTGCCTAAAACCCAGACATATTATTCAGACTGGACTGTGGCTCCCCAAGTAACCAAGATAGTCACGCACCAGTCTGTTGCCATCTGTTAATGCAATGTGACCATACCCACTGTTTCCTCGGTGCACTAAGCGTGCCACATTATTACTCTCCTTGGTGCACCCAACGGTGTCCTAGGTCTTTACAATCCTATAGTGTATACTACAAAAAAATTGTCATGCGCTGCTAAAGTGTTTGGGTTTTGCTTGAAGAAAAGGTGGCAACCCTATCCCATGGCATGTTTTTAGTGCTGAATCCCCCTTTTTTGTTTGCATTTTTTCAATCTTGTTGTAGTATATACTATAGTAACAGTGACATTTTAGACAGAAATAAAATATTTGCTGGCAATTTGAATTTCTTTACCCAATTTCTTTTTGTTGTAGAAACAGCATGAGGATCTCAAAATATATGGCAGACCCTTAAGGGTCTTTTACAAAGAAAACCCAGCTGACAGGGGAATGCAATTTATCAGCAATCTGATGCCTGAAGAAATTTGCAATGCCTCTGTCTCCTACTGGTGCTGGTGCGACTTTTGCTGCTGGCTTGCCCACCATGGGTAGCAAAGCAGCAATAGATAGCAGAGCCATCCCTATAGCCATTAGGAAAAGCATTGTGTCTCCCCTGTAATGTGGTGGGATCAAAGTGGTCATTGATCTGAAGCCCTTGAAGGGGTCTTCTCTAAAAATCTGGCAAGCCTCAGATCACAGTGGAGTAAAACAATAAAGAAAAAAGTGAAAGGTATCTCTTGTTTTATTTATTTGTGAATTTGCATTGTTATTTATAGACATGTGCACACTGAAATATTTTGTTTCAGAATTTTGTTTTCGTCCAAAAAATAAATGTATTTAGTTACTCCCAAAATTCGTTTTAATTTATTTAGTTTTGTTAAAAAATGCATTTGTCCGAAAATCCGAATTAAGGTTGAATCTGTCAATTAAAGGCTTATGGTGTCCGTCGAATATGAAGATTTGATGAAGAAGCTAAACTGTATGACGCCGCAATCGTACATTTCCAGCCGAATGCTCCACCCACAAGCTATAGTAGAATTCTAATGTTGGATGACTAGTAATAATTATATTTATGAATTATTATTACTAGTCAACCAACATTAGAATTCTTCTACAGCCTACGGGCAGAGCATTTGACCATAAATGTCCGCATGTGGCGATCGTATGTTTTTAACTGCTGCTTCGTCGAATCTTCATGTCTCTATAATGTTGAATCTTTTCTCTCTATGTAGAATAATCTTGGACTAATGGAGTTAGGTTAGGCACATTCGACCGCAGGTTTGATAGACACAGATCGCTATTGTCACCGTCATGTCGAATCTTCTATCTATATCGAACTGTTGTCACAATGAAACGAAAATAAAGCATTTTTTATGTCGGATCTTTCGGATTTCGGATTCTGGGCGTTCGTTATTGTTTGTTAAAACGAACGCGAAAATACCCGAAACTCTGACAAAAATGTATTTGGATGAAAACGAATGCACATGTCTAGTTATTAATCTGTTTATTTTTTCAGTTGTTGGCACCTAACCAGAGGTAAGTTTACCTGAGGACAAGAAGGTTGCTTTGAAGGTCCAAGGTATTAGGGAATATCCTGCCAAATATTCCCACAAACATCCCACCATTCCTAAATGAAATAGGTGTTATTCTGGGAGTGTTTCACATCTAAGCATAAACACGTGCTAATAATTAATAAAATTGGTGCTTAAGTTTCATATAAATATTAGCAAAAATAGGATGTACTATATGCAGATACATATATTTATGTAATTTGTGACATGGGGGTTTGCTCCATTTCAGTGAGAAATATTTAGTATTACAGTAAGTATTAGCCCATCCCAAAGGGAGTTTCCAACCTATGCAATAATAAAAAGGTCTTCTGATGGTCATAACTGTTTCCTAAAGGAATTGTATCTTGTGAGACACATGAATGCTGTCTTTGCTTAATCCTAAAGCCACGTACTCACAGTTCGGATATTCTGACTGTGTGTATGCCCCATCTGACTTTTCACTTCAAAATTTCCGACGGACTTAGATTTAGAACATGCTTTAAATTTTTCCGTCGGAAATTCCGACGGAGTTTTGTCCGATGCAAAGTCCGGCCATGTGTACGCGGCATCACTCCTACAAATACCTGCACCTGACTATTGTGGTGATCCTCTGGCCTCAATTCTTTGTTCCACCAATCTACAGAAAGTAGATTATGAATTTTGACATTCACGTATCACCATATTCATTCCAGGTATGTGACTTATCTTTAATATTGAAGCAAGAGGTTATCAAAATAGTCAGGAAAATTGATTTCTAGAAGGTTTGCTAAAGCAAACTGTGCTGTTTTCAAGAAATGTTTACTCCATATTAACTTGGGGGCTCGCTCCTGCTGTGATTATTCACAGCAGGAGGAGATGGGTGGGTAACGAGGAATTGATGTCTACTGGCACCTGCCGATTGTTTGGTACACAAGGTAGATTAACAACTTCAGCCCCAGAAGAATTGACCCCCTTCCTGACCGGGACTTTTTTTGCAATACGGCACTGCATCGCTTTAACTGACAATTGCGCAGTCGTGCGATGCTGTACCCAAACAAAATTGATGTCCTTTTTTTCCCACAAATAGAGCTTTCTTTTGGTGGTATTTTATCACCTCTGCGGAAAACCAAAAATACCGACAATTTTGAAAAAAAGCAATATTTTTTACTTTTTGCTATAATAAATATCCCCCAAAAATATATAAAAAAATGTATTTCTTCCTCAGTTTGGGCCGATATGTATTCTACATATTTTTGGTAAAAACAATCGCAATAAGCGTATATTGATTGGTTTGTGCAAAAGTTATAGCATCTAAAAAATAGGGGATAGATTTATGGCATTTTTATTATTTAATTTTTTTACTAGTAATGGCAGCGGTCTGTGTTTTTTATTGGGACTGCGACATTGCGGCGGACAGATTGGACATTTTTCACACTATTTTGGGACCATTGACATGTATACAGTGATCAGAGCTATAAATAGCCATTAATTAATGTATAATAGTCTCTGGCAGGGAAGGGGTTAACACTAGGGGGCAAACAAGGGGTTAAATGTGTGTCCTAGGGAGTGATTCTAACTGTGGGGAGATGGGACTGCCTGGGGGAGGAGACAGATTGTTGTTCCTAAGCATTAGGAACAACAGATCGCTCTCCTCACCCCTGACAGAACGGAGATTTGTCTGTTTACATTGACAGATCTCCATTCTCTCCTTCTCAGGAGCAATCACCGGGGTAGCCGACCAGCGCACACAGGCTCCTACGTCACGCGGCGGGCATGTGCGCGCGCCCTATAAGCCTTAAGGCGCATGCGGTACAATGAATGGGATTCATGCAGGAGTGCCATTCTGCCACCGTCAATCGACGGCAAGCGGTCAACAAGTGGCTAAGAAGAAGAAAGGAGGTAATCCTTGGTGCCTGCAGGCCCCTGTGGTTGTATGATAGTGAGCAACCTCAGCCTGGACTCCCACCAGGGATTACTTCCTTTCTTCTCCTTGAGCTACAGCAAGAGCTGGGCTCCATCACTTCTAGCAGTGGATGCGGTACAACCTACATATACACCTCACATAAACTAAGCCTGAGTGGCACACCAAGATACTTTGGGTGAAAACAAGGCAGATTGCCATTTTGTCAGGAAGGCAGGCATGGATCCTGTGTCTCTGCAAAGCAGGGACAAGGATCCTTGTCTTCCCCTTGTAAAATATCATCCCACAGAGTAAAACAACACAGGCTAAGCACACAGTTGACCCTTTGATCGCCCCCGATATTAAACTCTTGACCAAACTTTGTCCTTAGTACAGTGACAGTGCATATTTTTTAGCACTGATCACTGTATTAGTGTCACTGGTTCCCAAAAAAGTTTCAAAAGTGTCAGTTAGTGTCCGAATGTCTGCCGCAAAATCGCAGTGCCGCTATAAGTTGCTGATCATGGCCATTGCTAGTAAAATAGATAAATAAAAAAATATCCAATAGTTTGTAGACGCCATAAGGCTCTATTTCCACTATTGCGGGCCCAAAGTTGCGCGATTTACAGTGCAACTTTGCAATGCGATTTGTATTGCGATTTGAAGCGACTTTACCCGCGACTTCGTGTGACTTTGATGTAATGTGATTTAGTCATAGTGATATAATTCCTTATCCTGCTCATTAATTTCCCCTTCCTCTTTCGTTGTCACGTGTTGTCTAGTGCTTGGCAAACATGTTGGCTATGCAATATTTTGTGTCAGCAGTCATTATGGCTGCTGTAGCAGCATTAATAGATGAAAAAGAAGAGTATAAACGGAGGAGGAGAAGGCAAAGGTTTTGGATCCATCCCGTCATCGCCCAAAGAGAAGGGAGAGGCCAGTGTTGGGTCCTTTATAACGACCTCCGTGCTCATGAAGACAAATTCTTCAAGTACACACGGATGTCAATTGGAAGGTGAGAACATTTGTTTCTGTCAACTTGCAAATGCTCCAAGATATGTTTTTTTCAAATGTGTATATGTATGGTCACCATGACTCTTTTGCTAGTTTTTAACTTCGAATAGTGTTCCCAAAAATCTGAGCAAATTAAACTAAAAAGGCAAATAGAGTAAAAAATGGTTCATTTTTTCATGGTCAATGTAGCTAATAGCCATATATTTTCACTTTACAGTTTTGATGAATTGTTGGCTTTGCTCTCTAGCCATCTAGACCGAGAAAAGACCAGTTTCTGAAGGAGTATTCCAGCTGTTGAAAGACTCATTATAACATTGAGGTAACTTTTCATACCTACTTTTTCTTCTTCTTACCTCATATGTGTCATTTGGAGATTCACATCATTATGTGATCCTTTTTACATGAATTTAAATAATAAAAAATTGCATGTAATTGTGGGTGTGATTGTGTTTACCATATTAACCACTTTCCGCTCGGCCTATAGTTATCCTAACTGGGCGTCATATGATGTCCAGCAGGATTACTGCCGCCGTGCGCCCGTGGGGGCACGCATCGTGGCGATCGGTGGTGCGGTGTGTCAGTCTGACACACCGCTACACTGATCTCGGTAAAGAGCCTCTGACGGAGGCTCTTTACCACGTGATCAGCCGTGTCCAACCACGGCTGATCACGATGTAAACAGGAAGAGCCATTGATCAGCTTTTCCTCACTCGCGTCTGACAGATGCCCACACTGGAGAACCGGGGATGCTGCCAGGACCACCAGGGAAGCCCCCATTATGTGGATGGCCAGGTACGTCCCCCATGGCCACAAGGATTGCCACAAAATGCCCAATATATGCCAATCAGTGCCCAAAAATGGGCACTAATTGGCACCATTATGGATGCCTGCTAGATTAGTGATGTCCAGCAGTGCTACCCATCAGTGTTCATCAGTGCCACCCATCAGTGCCCATCTGTGCCCATCAGTGCTCACCTATCAGTGCCCATCAGTGCCCATCCGTGCCACCTATCAGTGCCACCCATAAGTACCCATCAGTGACGCCTATGAGTGCCCATCAGTGACGCCTATGAGTGCCCATCAGTGCCGCCTATGAGCGCCCATCATTGCCGCCTATGAGTGCCCATCAGTACTGCCTATGAGTGCCCATCAGTGCCGCATACCAGTGCCATCTATCAGTGCTCATAAGTGCCGCCTATCAGTACCCATCAATGCCGCCTATCAGTGCCCATCATCAGTGCCCATCAGTGCCACCTCATCAGTGCCATCTCATTGGTGCCCCCTCATCAGTGCCGGTCAGTGCAGCCATATAAGTGCCCATCATTGAAGGATAAAACATACTTATTTAAAGAAATGTTATAACGGAAACAAAGAAAAACTTTTTTTTTCAACATTTTCTGTCTTTTTTATTTCTTGCGCAAAAAATAAAAACCCCAGCAGTAATCAAATACCACCAAAAGAAATCTCTATTTGTGGGAACAAAATGATAAAAAAAATTATTTGGGTACAGTGTAGCATGACCGCGCAATTGTCATTCAAAGTGCGATAGCGCTGAAAGTTAAAAATTGGCTTGGGCAGGAAGGGGGTGTAAGTGCTTGGTATTGAAGTGGTTTATTGTCCCTGTACATCACCAGTGTCTTTCTCCTGCTCCTCTTCTTCCTTCACTTCCTCAGGCACCTCCTCCCAATATATGTTAATATGCATCTGTAGCACTTTCCCCCATTTAAGAGACCGGCTGGTTTTGTTGGGTCTTGCAAACTACCTCCAAGGCTTCCGTTGTCAGGGTATAGAAAGTCTCCAGAAAAGCCAATGTCCACACAAATGTAAAACCCGACAATAAGGCTTTATTTACTTTGCTGAGAGAACTTGAGAGGAAAGTAGCACTAAAGGCACAACATCGCCACTCAAGCCTGAGTGGATATTGCTCACCCAGATAGTCCCTCTCACTGGTCCTAGCATCCGGGATGATGCACGTATCAACTTTATCTGAGAACTTATGGATGCGATCAGGAATCCTCTGCACGGCTGCCGAGAGAGGACACCCAAGGTGTTGTGATACCCCTATAGCTCAACCTGGGCCGGTGGTGGCAGTGCCACCTACAGGCGAACAGGGAACACTACTGCCAGGTAGTATCACACCCAAAGCAGAAGAAAATTTAGAACAATCAATTGGTCTGAGCCCAATTACTAGCTCAGACTACCCTTAAATTTATGCATGGCGTCCAAAATATTTGGGAGGGGCGCTACACACACCCCCTCCTAGAAAAGACCCTGTCCCCAGTGGCTGAGGAAATCAAAATCCTTCAATCCTGAAGGCAGTTGATTACCCTAAAAAAAACAGTAACCTAGTACCTGAACCAAAATTTTGGAAAGGGAGAAAGAAAAGGGAAGAAAGCACACAAGATAACATTACTCTCCAGATATGACATTTCAATGCAAATACACACCATCCCCATTACTGACTATCTACCCCACCCCATTCTCCGGTGGTCTTGATAGTAGCTTTGGTACCTGCAAGAAAACACAAACAACATGCATGGAAAATGCAAACATCCTAACCTCACATTCTATTTTACAAAGAAGCAGACTGTTTCCCCCAAGATGAAGCAGTTCCCTTCTTAAAAGTTTTTAATGCTAAGCCTAGTATAAATTTTTTCCTAATCATAAGTGCTATATTAGCAGTGAAGTCTCTATTCCTGCAGACCACTGCGACCTAGTGCCGGCAGGGTCACAACGTCCTTTACTGGTTACGCAGGGGTTTGCGACACAACACAAAGAACATCCTACTGTTGACCACTGCGTTTTCTCACCATAACATCCTAACTGACTGACCCCAATGTTCAAGGAAAAAAAAACTGTTCTTTTCGGAGAGAAGAAAAAAAACAAAGCACGCTCTCCGTCTTTTCCTCCTTAAGAGCAACAAACCTCTTTCAGTAGAGGACAAAGTCACCTTGATCCAGAATGTGGTTGTCCCGTGAAGGGACAGGAAATAAAAGCAAAGTCAAGCTCCTGTCTTATAGTTTTCAAAGATAGAAACTTGGATCCAGAAGGGTAACCGATTTCCACTGCTTGTCCAAAGTTGTTATAAAGTAAGTCACATCATATCTTCCTGGGCACAAATTACAACTCGGTCAGCATGGATGTGCCGGACATAGTTCCAGTCCCGGCGGCAGCACCTTAACCGTTCAGTCATGGCAGCTGAGTGGCCAAAGTTCCTGTACGGCTTGGGCACTTGCAGGTAGTCCCAGATGTCTTCCCCGTACCACTGTTCACGGCAGGCCTCAATTTCGAACATTAGTTCCTTGGGTACGTAGGGGAACTCCAAGCCGTACTCACTAGCCACTCTTTTCATAAGGATCCGCTGCAGGTGAGCAAGTTTAGGCAGAGTTGCAGGGTTTCTTGCTCCTGGCATCACATACGAATCCGGGGACTTCTGGACCAAAGCCGTAACAGGCTCCGATAAAAGTCTCTTTCAACACAGGTACAGCCTTCTCCGTTAAAGCAGGGACTTCCACCCGGGGTGTGGTATCCCCAGAGCTCATGGGTGATCCCTCTCGAAGGCTGCGGGTTGAGACAACATTTTTCCTCTTGTCCCATCCCTTTGCGAGGAATATCTTATCTATCTCCACATCGTCCCCAACATCAGATGAAGAGTCGATGTCCGAAGAATTCAACTCCTCAGCAGGCAGAAAATTTCTTGCATCAACAGTCACTTTCCCCCCAGCCTCCTTACCGTCCCCTGACGTGGACATCTCAGGCATCCTCTCGCTTTTAAAGTCCGGTTCCGGCAGGCGCTGGGGCAGGCTTCGACCACGGGCATGGGAGGCCTTGACATATCCCACCTTCCGTTTCGCTGGCGGGATGAAGGCTTCAGTAGTGGCGGAGACAGCATTTGCCGCGGTGTCCGCCAATGACTTTGCAGCGGCAGAGGCATCTTCTCCGGTCACATCTGTGGCAGCCAATGCGATGCGCGTGGGCCTGGCTGAAACTGTATAGGCAACTTTCTCTGAAGTAACGGCGCCTGTAACCCAGTTGACCTCGAACAGAACAAGCATTGTCCGAACGCGCGCAGCTGCACAGCCAGTCCATCACATCTAGGGCAGAGCATGCCCAGGGCCTCCGCATCTCGACATGTGTATAAAGCGAAGTGGCCCCGGGGCTTGAGCCGGATCCCCGTATCCGTAAGCGGGGCTGCAAGCGGAGCAATGTCCATGGTAGTATGCACTGGGAACATTCGGGGTTCCGATAGGGCTGAGGTCTATGAAAGCACAGACATGTTGCTCCTTTCGCTTGATCCAAACTCTCTCTCTGTTCCTTGGTGCCAATGCACCCACGTGTAGCACGCAGGTGGCGAGAACTCCTCCCCTTTTTCTCTTCCTGCACGTAGCTCGCGGGCTTTTCTTCCTGGGGATCCACCCACGAACTACGCAGTTAGAAAAAGAACAGTTTTGTGTCCCTTAACCCCTTCTTCTCGTTCAAAGCACAGTAACACAGTCCAACTTCCTCAATGGCCGACTTTTCCAAAAACATAAAAGTAATCCAATTCCGGGAGGTAGCCGCAAATCCTGGACTCGAGCCCCCACGTGTAGCACTTACCCCCATTTAAGGGACCGGCTGGTTTTGTTGGGTCTTGCAAACTACCTCCAAGGCTTCCGTTGTCAGGGTATAGAAAGTCTCCAGAAAAGCCAATGTCCGCATAAATGTAAAACCTGACAATAAGGCTTTATTTACTTTTCTGAGAGGAAAGTAGGAAACAAGAGAAGAACTAGGGAAAGTTCAGGCCCGCAGCACTAAAGGCACAACGTCGCCACTCAAGCCTGAGTGGGTATTGCTCTACCGGATAGTCCCTCTCACGGGTCCTAGCAGCTGGGATGATGCACGGATCAACTTTATCTGAGAACTTATGGATGCGATCAGGAATCCTCTGCCACAGGATTATCAAAGTCCTGAACCTCCTAGCCAAGCAATAATAGAGAACCTTTATGCCAGATCGGCGTATTGCAGTAATGGATCCCTCCTTAGGTGAGTCTCCGGGCCTCCTCCCGAGACAGCAGTACCGGCGATAGTCTCCTCTGGGGCAGATCCTCCCCTGGCCTCCTTTCCTAAGAGTGGGCTTCCTGCAGGTGGGTAGCCTGGGATCATTTCCAAAAGTGTAAGCCTCAGCCATCAGAGCTGGGCCTACCAGGTAGCGATGTAGCCTCGGGCTGAAGGTGCCCGGGGCCAGAACACACACACGCCCCCTGTGCCATGCGGACCACCAGAACCCCCAACTAATGGCGTCTGCCCCTTATGTACCCTCCCCCAGCATGCACAGCGGGCTAACCATGCCCACTGCATGGCTGCCGAGAGAGGACACCTAAGGTGTTGTGATACCCCTGTAGTTCAACATGGGCCGGTGGTGGCAGTGCCACCTACAGTCGAATAGGGAACACTACTGCCAGGCAGGGTTGCCAACTTTCAGTAAATTTACAAACAGTTTGTAAAATCCATAATTGTTGCATCTGTCCATGAATGTCAGTTACGGACATGCAGCCTACATGTCTGTAATGGACATTCATGGACAGATGCAAAAAGTACGGATTTTACAAACTGTATATTTACTGAAAGTTGGCAACCCTGCTGCCAGGTAGTATCACACCCAAAGCAGAAGCAAATTTAGAACAATCAATTGGTCTGAGCCCAATTACTAGCTCAGACTACCCTTAAATGTATGCATAGTGTCCCAAATATTTGGGAGGGGAGCTACACATCATTCCAATGAACTGTATTTACTCTGCCATTTTAGGTACCTGGCAACTGGACATTCCTTTGCAAGTTTGTATTTTGAGTTCTTGGTTGGCAAAACTACTGCCAGAAATATTGTACATGATACCTGTAGAGTCATCTGGAATGTTCTTAGGGATTTGGTCCTGAAGAAGCCCACTCCCGAAGATTGGTGCAAGATAGCAGAAGTTTTCTGGGACCAATACAATTTTCCAAATTGTGTCGGGACAATTGATGGAAAACGTGTAAGAGTAGTGATGCCCATTGGCAGTGGAACCAAATTCTTTAACTATAAAAAATATTTTTGTCTTATAAGCAGTGGCTGATGTAAATTATTTGAATGTGTGTCTTTCGCACTAATAAAGGGTAAATAAATGAAACTGAGGTAAAAACAATGGCTGCAAAATCGATCTGTGTTCACTCTACACATAAACAAATCATAAAAAAGGGGGGGGGATAATGCGCTAATGTGTAATAATACTAAATAAACATACAGTGACAAAGTGACAAAAATATGAATAAAGTGCAGGAAAAAAGTGCATATCAAAATATCACAATATCTCTAACCATAATGAAATAGAAATGAATAATCTAAATCTAATAAATAAAATTAGTATAAACACCAGTGCAATAACATGCAAATCAGTGAACCTGAACAAATGAACACACTGAACGTGATGGTTCAATAATGCAATAGTGAAATATTGTATGAGCTCATAAAGTCCATAGATAGATAATAAAGGTGAACAAATAAGTGTAGACCTTAATTAGGATCAGGGTCTTCTAGGTAGGATTCCAATTGGAGTATTGAACCACTGTTATATCCTCCTCCTGTCTCTCAATATTCTCACCTCAATGAGGAATAAAACTGGCTTAGTAAGGGGTCTTGTCTTTCTCTTTCAATCTTCTCCACTCAGATAGCCAAAACAATCGGACCACCACCAATCACGCTATCTGCAAATGGAAAAGGGGGGGCAGACCTCCAAACCAGGGTCCAGCAGGGGAAGAGACAAGAAACCTCCAATGGTGTAGTAATGTAGTTAAAAAAGTATAGGGTTTATTAAGAATAAGAGGGTGGACTCTTACATCACAACAAAAAGATAAAGGCAAATACAGAGAATCGCGGCGTGCAAAGTGCCGTCTTACTGTAGTTCTGCTGTTTGTAATCCTGGATGTGATGCCGCAATCCTTTCCCACATTAGCGCATTATCCCCCCCCTTTTTTTATGATGTAAATTATTGTTTTAGATATATTGATATCGGATCATACAGCAGCAGCTCAGACTCCAGTATTTTTGCATATTTTGGAAGAATGATGAGGGAAAATGGTCTGGACCTGCCACAGGACTGTCCGCTGCCAGGGACAAATGGGCCGCCAATGCCATTTGTCTATGTTGGGGATGAGGCCTTTGCTCTCAGTGATCATCTACTAAGGCCTTATTCCAATCGGTCTCTGAGTGAAGAGAAGAGAATCTTTAACTACCGCTTAATGAGGGCAAGATGAGTTGTCGAATGTGCTTTTGGCATTTTATCTAACAAGTGGCGGGTCCTACATACACCTCTAAATTTGAAAATGGAGAATGCAAAATCTGCGGTAAAAGCAGCATGTGTGCTTCATAACTATGTACATATTCTTGATGGGTACCTTTGCATGAGATGGTGGTTGCACAATGGAGTGTCAGTAGGGGAACTAGCAATGGTGCCACTGTGTGTGAGGGTTTCACTTTGTTTTTCATGTCTGCTGCTGGTTGTGTCCCCTGGCAGCAGGATGCTATTGCATAATGTATGTCTTGCATTTTGTTTGTTATTATTATTTCTATGTCTGTTATGTGTAATTGCATTCAAATGCTGAATAACAGGTCTTTAACCCAAAAAAAGGTATAATTCAAGAAAACATAATGTAACCAGAATATTTTTTATTTACAACATTTTCGTGCAGGAATGCACCAAAAATAAAGTTTGTTTTCGGGGGAACTACACCATTTTTGGGTTGTTTCTTTTTGACAACCACAACAAAGAAAAATAAATTAACATATATCAATTTGAACAAAAAAAAAAGGCAGACAAAAAATAACAATATAGTATCAGAATATTTTTTAGCAGCAAAATGTCTTTGCTAGAATTCAACACAAAATAAATTAATTTTTTGGTGAACTACACCATTTTTTGGTTGTTGTTTTGGCAACCACAACAAAGAAACATAAAAGAACAGATATCAAAACAACACCAAAAATAACAAAACCTTACAATTGCTGGAATGTTTTTCTTTCAGTGGTCCCGGAACCTGAACTAGTGGATGGTCCAGGGTAATCCACTGATGTTCCTGGGTAGTATTGCCTTTCCTGAAAAGTCAGAACCTGACTGGGTGTAGGCTACCTAAGTTGGTGAGTGGTCGGGGCGCCAAGGGTAGAGGTAGTGGGAGCAGGAATTGGATGTAACATGCATGGCCATGATAGGTAACTGTGATAGGTAGTGCGAAAGTAAAATCACTGTTTTATGCCATTAAAAAGCCTGAAGGCCGTGATTGGTTTTTGGGGTCCTGTACATGACTAGACTCCCAAAAAGTCTCACACATGTGGTATCCCCATAGGAAAAGCAGCAGAATGTATTTTGGGGTGTAATGCCACATATACCTATGGCACGTGTGAGCAATATATAATTTAGTAACAACTTTGTGTAAGAAAAAAAAATAGTCATATTCCTGAAAATTGTGGCAAAATATAAAATATTCCATGGACTCAAGATGCCTCTCAGCAAATAGTTTGGGGTGTCTACTTTCCAAAATGGGGTAATTGTTGGGGGTTTTGTGCTATCTTGGCATTTCATGGCCTCCGACATTGTGATAGGTAGTGAGGAGTAAAATAAAAAAATTACACCCTTAGAAAGCCTGAAGCCTGAAAAGTCTTACATGTGGTATCCCCGTACTCAGAAGAAGCAGCAGAATGTATTTTGGGGTGACAATTCCACATATACCCATGGAATGTGTGAGCAATATATCTTTTCAGTTACAACTTTGTGTAAACATTTTTCAATCACTTGTGACAAAAAAATAAAATATTCAATGAGCTCAACATGCCTCTCAGCAATTTCCTTGTGGTGTCTACTTTCCAAAATGGGGTAATTTGGGGTGTTTTGTACTGCCCTGCCATTTTAGCACCTCAAGATATGAAATAGGCAGACATAAACTAAAAGCTGCGTAAATTCCAGAAAATGTACCATAGTTTGTAGACGCTATAACCAATAAATATACACTTTTTAAAATTTTATTTTTACAATAATGTCAATACATTTTGGCCAAAAAGTAAGACTAAAATTGAGTTTTATTGGATTTTTTTATAACAAATAATAGAAAATATATATTTTTTTCAAAATCTTTTTTCGTTTATATCGCAAAAAATAAAAATCCCAGAGGTGATCAAATACCACCAAAAAAAAGCTATATTTGTGATAAAAAAAGGTTGCAAATTTTGTTTGTTTGAACGCTGGGATGTATTCTGTCTATCACAGGTGCGGGTTAGGAGGAGGCGGGCTGTGTGAGATCAGTGAGCAGAGCGGAGACAGTTTCAATGTAATGCTGTTACAGCGTGTTTTACCGCTCGTGATTCCGCGGCTCTTCTCTAACTCAGGCCACCCCTCTCACTTACTCCGCCCTGGCAGGGCTGCAATGGTGGCAATGTAAGGCTGCAATGGAGGCAATGTAAGACTGCAATGTAAGGCTGCAATGGAGGCAATGTAAGGCTGCAATGGAGGCAATGTAAGGCTGCAATGAAGGCAATGTAAGGCTGCAATGTAAGGCTGCGAAGGAGGCAATGTAAGGCTGCAATGGAGGCAATGTAAGGCTGCAATGGGGGCAATGCAAGGCTGCAATGGGGGCACAGTGATGCTGCAATTTAGGGCACGGTGAGACTGCAATTTGGGGCACGATGAGGCTGCAATATGGGGCACGGTGAGGCTGCAATGTGGGGCACAGTGAGGCTGCAATGTGGGGCACAGGTCACGCTGCATTGATGGGCACAGGTCACGCTGCATTGATGGGCACAGGTGAGCCTGCATTGATGGGCACTGGTGAGGCTGTGCTGAGGGGAACTGATAGTTGTTGGTAATATTTATTTTTGTAACTTAATTCTGCATAAAACATTTAGGTGTCATTTCATTAGATAATTTATGATGGCGTGATTTGGGGCAGGGTAAGGGTTGGATGGGGCAACTGGTGGCGAGTAACCCTTGAGACCTGGATAGTAGCTCAGAACTTGAAATTTTGAGCCCTGGTATAGATCATAAATCATTGTGACATTTCTTACTCAGTAATTTTTAATTCATCCTGTTTGTTCCGTTGTGTGACTATGATTTGGAAGGCAATAGATGAAACAAATTTTTCCTTTTGTTGAAAACACGCGCCTGTTAAAGCCAATAAAAGGGACAGCTGTACCGCTACGGCGATTTGCGCAGCCGAGCCATTCTGCCGCAGTATAACTGCGGCGGCTAGTCGGTAAGCAGTTAAGCTCATAACTTATAAGCTTATAAAATGTATATTGCTCTTTTCACTCAAAGCTTTCTTTCGGTGGCATTTGATCACCACTGGGTTTTTTTTATTATAGGAATGAAAGACTGAAAATTTTGGAAAAATATATTTTGTACTTTCTGTTATAAACCATATCCAATAAAAAAAAATAATACAATTTCTTCATAAATTTAACCACTTAACGACCACCCCATGTACATATACGTCGGCAAAATGGTACGGCCAGGCACAATCACGTACCTGTAAGTGACTGCCTTCGTATGGGTGGAGGGTCCAATCGGGAGCGATCCATGATGAGGGGGCGGCCATTGGTTTCTGGCCACCCCCTCGCGATCGCTCCCGGTGAATTACATTCTTCCTCTGCCTGTGTAATGTAAACACAGGCAGAGGAAGTAATGTCATCTCTCCATGCGGCGGTCTTTTCGGTCCGGTGCGAGGAGAGAAGACATCTCGCAGTAAGTGCACCAACACTACACTGACACGAGTACACGTAGGCACACTTTCACCCCCAGTCACCCCCAGATCACCCCCAGTACCCCGTCAGTGTCACCGTTTGCAGTGGTCATTTTTTTACTGATCACTGCAATCAGTGTCATTTGTGACAGTAAAAAGTTGCAGAGCAGTTAGGTTTGAGCCCCTTTAGGTCCAGGGTAGCCCCCTAACCCCCCTAATAAAGGTTTAACCCCTTGATCGCCCCCCAGGTAACCCTTTCACCCCCTATCGCCAACGTCACTAAGCAATCGTTTTTCCGATCGCTGTATTAGTGTCGGTGGTGCCCCTAGTTAGCCAGTTATTTTTTTAGGTTTGCCGCCAGGTTTTTATAGCGTCAGGTACCCCCATATATTATTTTAACCCCCTGATTGCCCCTAGACTTAACCCTTTCACCAGTGATCACTGTATAAGTGTCACTGGTGACACTGGTTAGCCAGTTACAGTAGTTATTTAGTTATTTAGGTTACCCGTCAGGTTTTTATATATCGTCAGGTACCCCCATATATTACCTAATAAAGGTTTTAACCCCCTGATTGCCCCTAGTTAACCCTTTCACCAGTGATCACTGTATAAGTGTTATGGGTGACGCTGGTTGGTTAGTTTGCTTTTTATAGCATCAGGGCACCCGCCGTATATAACCCAATAAAGGTTTAAACCCCTGATCACCCAGCGGGTGATATCAATTAGGTTTTAGCGTTAGAGAGGGTCTGCATCGCCCCAGGCAGCGTCAGGTTACAGCAAGTAACGCTAACACCCACGTGCAAAGCATACACCTCCCTTAGTGATATAGTATCTGATCAGATCTATAATAGCGTCCCCAGCGGTTTAGGGTTCCCAAAAACGCAGTGTTAGCAAGATCAGCCCAGATACCTGCTAGCACCTGCGTTTAGCCCCTCCGCCCAGCCCAGTCCAAGCCACCCAAGTGCAGTATCGATCGATCACTGTCACTTACCAAACACAACACACATAACTGCAGCGTTTGCAGAGACAGGCCTGATCCCTGCGATCGCTAACAGTTTTTGTTTGTAGTGTTTGATACATTTGGTGACAGGTGCTTTTTTACCTGTGAATCTTACTGGTGTACCACTAAATTTAGAGCCCAAAATGGCAAATCGAAGGTACACTAGTAAAGAGGCCTATGAGATTCTGAGCATGACAGATAGTGAAGAGGAGGTCATGTATCTGTCAGATTCAGGCTCAGAATACATTCCCGTAGAAGACAGCGGCTCCATGTCAGATAGCACTGACGACGAAGATGATGAGGTCCCTGCTAAGGTCAGGCGTACCCGATCCCGATCTTCTGATGTTGTTGAGGAGCAAGAACCGCAGGGCTCTCGTATTATGGAGCAGAGTCGTACTAGCGCCGCTATTCCTTCAGGTGAACTGGCAAGCACCAGCGGCCTAGTACAGCCTGGACGTACATCCAACACTGCATTATCACGTGGTGACGTGGCGAGTCCCATAAGTGCAGTTCAAGCTGGCGAGGTGGCAAGCACAAGTAGTGTCCCGCTGCCACCAAGAAGAAGACAAAGGCAGGCCCGTCGTGCCCATAGTGCCCTTCCTGCAGAATTTGCCTATCCTGATTGGGTGCCCAACACTTAAACCCGATATTCAGGTGGAAACAGCTGATTTTACGCTACTTGATTTTTATTCGCTTTTTTTCACGGAAGATCTCTATAGATCTATTGTGGACCAGAGTAATTTATAAGCTGGTTAATTCATCGCCGCTAATCCCCAGTTGCCTTCCATTGCCAGAGATTGGAAACCAATTACGGTTTCCGAATTTAAAACCTTTCTGGGCCTTTCCCTCAACATGGGCACACATAAATTCTCTTCAATGCGCGCCTATTGGTCCACGCGCCCAATTGACCATATGCCCGTGTTCTCTGCCTCCATGTCCAGGAAACGATACGAGCAGATCTTGCGGTTCATGCACTTCAACGACAATGAACTTTGTCATCCACGTGGAGACCCTGAATACGATTGGCTCTACAAAATTCGGCCCCTCATAAACCACTTCAACGAACGTTTTGCAGCCTTGTTTATTCCTGATCAAGTTGTCTGCGTTGATGAGTCCCTGATTACATTTTCTGGCCGCTTGTCTTTCAAACAGTACCTTCCCAGCAAGCGTGCCAGATACGGGGTCAAGCTCTATAAGTTCTGTGACAGGGCAACAGGCTATGTATGGAGCTTTACGGTTTATGAGGGAAAAGATAGTCGGGTAGAGCCGGAGAACTGCCCAGATTACATAGGGAGCGCTGGCAAGATAGTGTGGAACTCAGTGTCACCCTTATTTGGAAAGGGGTACCACTTGTATGTGGACAATTATTACACGAGCGTGCCACTGTTTAGTCACTTGTTTGATCATCAGATTGGAGCATGTGGCACCGTGCGACCTAATCACCGGGGATTTCCCCAGGGGCTTGTAGATTCCCGTCTTAGGCTGGGGGAGAGAGCCTGCTTGAAGTGTAATAATTTGCTCGCTGTGAAGTGGAGGGATAATAAAAATGTTTTCCTTCTTACCTCCTTTCACGCAGACAAGACAGTCCAAATTCGTACGGCGACTGATGTTGTGGAGAAACCCCTCTGTGTCCACGAATATAACCAAAATATGGTAGGGGTGGACCTCAACGACCAGTTGTTGGCGCCGTATCACATTGCCCGTAAGGCGAGGCGCTGGTACAAAAAAGTGTCTTTATCCTTATTTCAATTGGCTTTGCTGAACGGTCATGTGCTATACAGAGCTTCAGGTGGGACTTTATCCTTCCTAAAATTCCAGGGTGAGATAGTCACAGATCTCCTGTATCCAGGCGGTTCTGCACCTCACAATCCCCAACCAAATGCAGTAAGCCGGCTGCATGAAAGGGCATTTTCCGTATGTATGTAAAAAGATGTTGTGTCTGTAGCAAGCACAGATTTAGGCGTGACACACGTTATTTTTGTCCACTCTGTCCTGACAATCCTGGTCTTTGCATTGGTAAATGTTTTGAACGCTACCACACAAAAGTGAAGTTTTAGCGTAGGGTACATCATTTCACAGACTAGGACACACTTACATAGGGTCTCCCAAGATGTCATCGCATTTTGAGAGACCCGAACCGTTACAGTTGTTAAAGTTTCAAAAAAAAGTGTAAAAAAGAAAAAAAAAAAAAAGAAAAAAAAAAAAATAGTTGTCGTTTTATTGTTCTCTCTCTCTCTCTCTTTCTCTCTCTCTTTTCTCTCTCTTCTCTCTCTTTCTCTCTCTCTTCTCTCTCTCTCTCTTTTCTCTCTCTTTTCTCTCTCTCTTTTCTCTCTCTCGCTCTCTCTTTTTTTCTCTCTCTCTTTTCTCTCTCTCTCTCTTTTCTCTCTCTCTCTCTTTTCTCTCTCTCTCTTCTCTCTATTGTTCTGCTCTTTTTTTACTGTATTCTATTCTGCAATGTTTTATCGTGCTTGCTTTTCAGGTATGTAATTTTTTTTTCAGGTGCACCATTCAGCTGCAGCGCAGATTTATTTATCTTGACAGCAACAGCGTTTGCTCCTACGATATATAAAGCCATGACTCCAGTGCTGTAGGAGGTGATTTCACCACCACAGTTAAAAAAAAAGAGCATATATGCCGAAGCATGGGGGCAGCAGGGGCGGAGGAGCGATTTTGCTCCTAATGTTACATACGGTCGAAATTCCGACGGAGGCTTGCCCGTGGAAAAGTCTGACCGTGTGTACGCGGCATAACGTTTTTGCGGGAGGATGCCCCCATGCTTCGGCATATATATATTTTAGGCACCATGTGCGTTAAAAAAATGTTTTATATTTTACTATATTTTTTTTGGTATTTGCTTTGCAGGTATGGTATGGTAAGGTCTTACTGTTATACTGTAATGTTACTTTGTTTCAATGTTAACCATCATTTGCTTAGCAGGTACGCCATTCAGTTGCAGCACGGATTTATTTATCTTGACAGCAACAGCGTTTGCTCCCACGATACATAAAGCCGTGACTCCAACGCTGTAGGAGGTGATTTCACCACCACAGTTAAAAAAAAAGAGCATATATGCCGAAGCATGGGGGCAGCAGGAGGGGTTGGAGGAGCGATTTTGCTCCTAATGCCGCGTACATATGATCAAAATTCCGACGGAGGCTTGCCCATGGAAAAGTCTGACCGTATGTACGCGGCATAACTTTTTTGCGGGAGGATGCCCCCATGCTTCGGCATATATAAATGGTGCATGTATTCCCATCATTAGAAGTGGGTGGATGAAGGGAGGTATTCTAATGGTGGGCATACCCTAGGATCTCTTTTTTTTCGTTCAGCCAACAGGCTGCATGAAAAAAAGATTACAATACATGTCCAACAAGGACCAGCAACGTACTGGTATGTTGCTGGACTTTGAATGGTTATACCAGAATGATGCCTGCGGGTTTAGGTATCATCTTGGTATCATTCTTTTCAGCCAGCGGTCGGCTTTCATGTAAAAGCAATCCTAGCAGATAATTAGCCTCTAGACTGCTTTTGCAAGCAGTGGGAGGGAATGTCCCCCCCGGATATAAACAGCCCCATTGGGAAAGCATTTTATAACATCGATCTTGGTGTGGTCAGATGCTTTGAGGGCAGAGGAAAGATCTAGGGTCTAACCCCCCAATTTTTTTCAAAAAAAGAGTACCTGTCACTACCTATTGCTATCATAGGGGATATTTACATTTCCTGAGATAACAATAAAAATGGTAAAAAAAAAAAAATGGAAGGAACAGTTTAAAAATAAAATAAAAAAGCAAAATAAATAATTAATAAAAAAAAAATAAGCACCCCTGTCCCCCCCCCCCTGCTCTTGTGCAAAGGCGAACGCAAGCGTCGGTCTAGCGTCATATGTAAACAGCAATTGCACCATGCATGTGAGGTATCACCGTGAAGGTCAGATCGAGGGCAGTCATTTTAGCAGTAGACCTCCTCTCTAAATCTAATGTGGTAACCTGTAAAGGATTTTAAAGGCTTTTAAAAATGTATGTAGTTTGTCGCCGCTGCGCGTTTGTGCGCAATTTTAAAGCATGTCGTGTTTGGTATCCATGTACTCGGCCTAAGATCATCTTTTTTATTTCATCAAACATTTGGGCAATATAGTGTGTTTTAGTGCATTAAAAAAAAATTCCCCAAAAAATGTGTTTGAAAAATCGCTGCACAAATACTGTGTGGAAAAAAAAATGCAACACCCACTATTTTAATATGTAGGGCCTTTGTTTTAAAAAAATATATAATGTTTGGGGGTTCAACGTAATTTTCTTGCAAAAAAAAATGTTTTCATGTAAACAAAAAGTGTCAGAAAGGGCTTTGTCTTCAAGTGGTTAGAAGAGTGGATGATGTGTGACATAAGCTTTCTAATGTTGTGCATACAATGCCAGGACAGTTCAATATCCCCCCCCAAACGACCCCATTTTGGAAAGTAGACAACCCAAGCTATTTGCTGAAAAGGCATGTTGAGCCCATTGAATATTTTTTTGTCCCAAGTGATTGAATAATAAAAATGAAAAAAAAATGAAAAAAAAATGTACAAAAAGTTGTCACTAAATGATATATTGCTCAAACATGCCATGGTTATATGTGGAATTGCACCCCAAAATACATTCTGTTGCTTCTCCTGAGTATGGGGATACCACATGTGTGAGACATTTTGGGAGCCTAGCCGCGTACAGGACCCCGAAAACCAAGCACCGCCTTCAGGCTTTCCAAGGGTGTAAATTTTTGATTTCACTCCTCACTGCCTATCACAGTTTTGGAGGCCATGGAATGCCCAGATGGCACAAACCCTCCCAAATGACCCCATTTTTGGAAAGTAGACACCCCAAGCTATTTGCTGAGAGGTATGGTGAGTTTTTTGCAGATCTCGCTTTTTGTCACAAAGTTTTGAAAAACAAATGAGAGCTGTAAAATACTCACCATGCCTCTCAGCAAATTTACGCCCTTAGAAATCCTGAAGGTGGTGAATATATCAATTTGTAAAAAAAAATTTATTTGTTTTCTGTCATTATTCAATCACTTGGGACAAAAAAAATATTCAATGGGCTCAACATGCCTCTCAGCAAATAGCTTGGGGTGCCTACTTTCCAAAATGGGGTCATTTGGGGGTGTTTTGTGCTATCTTGGCATTTTATGGCCTTCAAAACTGTGATGGGTAGTGAGGAGTGAAATCAAAAATTTACGCCCTTAGAAATCCTGAAGGTGGTGAATATATCAATTTGTAAAAAAAAATTTATTTGTTTTCTGTCATTATTCAATCACTTGGGACAAAAAAAATATTCAATGGGCTCAACATGCCTCTCAGCAAATAGCTTGGGGTGCCTACTTTCCAAAATGGGGTCATTTGGGGGGGTTTGTGCCATCTTGGCATTTTATGGCCTTCAAAACTGTGATAGATAGTGAGGAGTGAAATCAAAAATTTGATCCCTTAGAAATCCTGAAGGCGGTGATTGGTTTTCGGGGTTCCGTACGCGGCTGGGCTCCCAAAAAGTCCCACACATGTGGTATCCCCATGCTCGGGAGAAGCAGCAAAATGTATTTTGGGGTGCAATTCCACATATAACCATGGCATGTGTGAGCAATATATCATTTAGTGACAACTTTTTGTAAAAAAAAATTTTGTCATTATTCAATCACTTGGGACAAAAAATAATATTCAATGGGCTCAACATGCCTCTCAGCAATTTCCTTGGGGTGTCTACTTTCCAAAATGTGGTCATTTGGGGGGGTTTTGTACTGCCCTGCCATTTTAGCACCTCAAGAAATTAGATAGGCAGTCATAAATTAAAAGCTATGTAAATTCCAGAAAATGTACCCTAGTTTGTAAACGCTATAACTTTTTTGCGCAAACCAATAAATATACGCTTATTGACATTTTTTTTTACTAAAGACATGTGGCTGAATACATGTTGGCCTAAATGTATGACTAAAATTGAGTTTATTAGATTTTCTTATAACAAAAAGTAGAAAATATCTTTTTTTTTTTTTAAAAATCTGCCTTTTTTCATTTATATCGCAAAAAAATAAATCGCAGAGGCAATCAAATACCATTAAAAGAAAGCTGTATTTGTGGGAACAAAAGGACTCAAATTTTGTTTGGGTACAGCATTGCATGTCCACGCAATTTCCAGTTAAACAGCGCAGTGCCAAATTGTAAAATCACCTCTGGTCTTTATGCTGCGTATTGGTCCGGGGCTTAAGTGGTTAAGCTATAATGAATGTATTCTGCTACATGTCTTTGGTTAAAAAGAAATCTCAAATGTTTTTTAATATGTTATATAATTTTTCACATAAATAGAGCTTTCTTTTGGTGGTCTTTGATCACCACTGGGTTTTTACAATTTTATTATACTGTATGAATGCAAAACAGACCAAACATTTTTGAAAAAATATATTTGACACTTTCTGTTATGAAACATATCCAAAAAAAAACAAAAACAAAAAAGTTCTTTATACATTTAAGGAAAAATGTATTCTGCTACATGTCTTTTTTTTTAAATCAATGTTTTATTGAAAAATAAAGGCATAGAAATCAAAGTTTACAACAGTTCCAAGACAGTCACCAAAGTTTATTGAACATATTCAGAAAACATCTCACATAATGCATAACAAACACATTAGAATGGATCTAGCTTGCCTTTATCACAAAAGGACAGTACAGTGGGTCATAGGTAAACAATAGAATCAAGCTCCTCTAGTCCCCACATCCTCTCTGCTATATGTCTTTGATAAAGAAAAATGTCAATAAGCGTATATTAATTGGTTTGTGCAAAAATATAGTGTCTACAAACCATGGTATACAGTATAAAATGGAATTTATGCAGCTATGATGATATACTGGTAATGGAAGAGATCAGTGAGTTATAGTGGGACTGTGATAGTGTGTCAGGCAATCTGGCACTAGCTTACAATGGCTGGGAGGTACACTAACATCAATACTAACACTAATACATTGATCAGTGCTAATACTGTACTCTGTCACTGTACTAATGACACTGGCTGGAAAGGGGTTAACATCTAGGGTCAATCAAAGGGTAACCGTGTGCCTAACAATGTGTAATGTATGTAATATGTGCTGCTTTTACTATACTATCTTGCTATTTTTTCTCCCTGCTTTTCAGGGAGTAGAAACAGCCAGATTGCTGTTCACAGTACACAGAGTTCTGTGTTTTGTAAACACAGAACTGTGTGTGATTGGACACAACTGGTCAGCTGCGAAACTCATCTCTGTCCGATCACAGCATGGGTCGGCAGGGGGAAGGGGAGTTCATGCACGACCAAGAAGAAGGCTGATCCCGTACATGTACATGATAGTGCCTGTACCTGCTGCCTGCTCTGAGTATATTTACTGTGAGTGGACAGCAGGTGGTTAAGAGATCAGTACGCAATGACGTATTATAGAGTTAAACCACTTAATATTTCTTTGGTTTCTTATGAGCTTTGCTTAAAAGATATAAATGTTTTCTTCTGTGTCTGCAAACCTGCTGCACCTGTTTTGTATCGTCGACACTTTCCTTATAGTCATTTTTGTAAATGTTATACTCTAGCAAATGCAGTAGGGAGGGATTGCTGCAACTCAAAATATTGGGAGATGGAGGGAGGCATCTAAAACTCAAGGTGACCAGGAATAGAGTCCAGACAGAGAGATGTTTTCACTGTTGGAGTATTCAAGAAAGCATCCAGAAGCCAGGGACTCCATCTGCAATCAAGATATCACTGATGTGACTAACTATGCAAAACCAAACTCCCGCCATTGTTTTTTTTTGGATATAGTAAGGAAGAGTTAAAATCTTCAGTCTGAGTCAGATCAGACTTTTTACCATAAAGTTTCAAATCATTATTTTTCATTTTAATTGATGGATGAAAAAAGCTTGAGAGATTTTGTAGGAAAATTGTTTATTTTGTAAACGTCTAAATAATCTTTTTGTTCATCTTTAAAATGTAACCACCCTCTAAAACATTTAAGGAATTCTATTTTTTGATTCAATAAAAAAAATCTAGAAATTCCATGATTTGTGAGCACTGCCCATCAAAAATAAGTGACTTCTATCTTTGTGACTATAATCCCCTAAGAATGAATGAGCGTGTTTGTTATTGACTCCTTTGCATAATGACTTTGGCTCCCTCCAATGAACCTTCTGGTGTGATTGAAGATGGCGTGTAAAGTGGTTAATCCACGCTACCTCCCTAGGCTGTATCAACACACAAGTGCTAACACACTTAGCCAACAAAACATTAATTAAATATAATAAATAAGTGTGTATATATATATATGCTAGTCATCAAAAGAAGCTATGGCGCATATATTAATGACAAGAAAGTGATGGTGCTGCAAATAAAAATATGGAATATTCAGCTAGAAACACATGTGAAAAATAATAACCCGGATCTGGTGTACGTGTTGAGCTCGTTTGGTCTCCGTGACAGGGACCCATCTGCTCTGGTAAGCGGCCTGTTTGTACATTTCTGCTAAACCGAAGTTTGCATCGAAGATCTACAATCTCCTGTCATATATTGGTTGTCTGCTTCATCAATGGACACTTCCTATGTGAATTTATTTTTTGTGGGATATAATCTGGCAGTGGAAGTGAATGGACTTCCTGCTTTTTACACATTCACTTATTTTGTTTTTTACCTGGATGTGAATCCAGAGGATGTGTATATATGGTATTAACTTTTAAGTGCATATATATATATATATATATATATATATATATATATATATACAATTGTTTCTGGCACATTGTCTGCTATTCACAGGGTTGCGCATTTATTATTATTTTTCACGTGATTGAAGATGGAACAGTTTTATAAAACACATGTAATATTTCAGATTTTGATATGGCTTAATTTCCTTGTAAGGCTTTTGTTTTTGGATCAGTGTACCGTATATACTGGAGTATAAGCCGACCCGAATATAAGCCGAGGCACCTAATTTTACCACAAAAAAACTGGGAAAATTTACTGGAGTATAAGCCTAGGGTGTCCATCTGCATGCCTCACTGTGTCCATGTGCATGCCTCACTGTGTCCATGCCTCACTGTGCCCAATCTCCCTACCTGATCTCCGGCGCTGTGGAAGGAAGAGGTGTAAGGCTTGAAAAAGATACAGAAGATTGATGTGTTTGAACATCTAAATGGCTTCTCTCCTGTGTGGATCCTCTGGTGGAAAGTAAGACTAGACTTGTGTGAGAAGAGAATACCACCCTGTCATCATGCATATGGCTTCTTTTTGGTGTGGATCATTTGGTGTTTTTTAAGATTTGTCTTATTTGATAAGTTCTTGCCACATTCTGAACATTTGAATGTTTTTTTTTTCCTCCCGTGTGAGTCTTCTGGTGCTCAAGAAGATTTGGCTTTGAAAAGAAGCACTTGACACACTTCTGAATATTTAAATGGCTTCTCTCCTGTGTGAATCCTCTGGTGTTGAGTAAGACGGTAATTTTGTGAAAAGGACTTGCCACATTCTGAACATTTAAATCGTTTTTCTCCTGTGTGAGTCTTCTGGTGCTCAACAAGATTACTCCTTTGAGTGAAGAAGTTGTCACATTCTGAACATTTAAATGGTTTTTCTCCTGTGTGAATCCTCTGGTGTGAAATAAGACTTTGTTTTACTGAAAAGCATGTGTCACATTCTGAACATCTAAATGGTTTCTCTCCTGTGTGAATTCTCTGGTGTGAAATAAGACTTTGCTTTACTGAGAAGCCCATGTCACATTCTGAACATCTAAAAGGTTTCTCTCCTGTGTGAATTCTCTGGTGCTGAGTAAGATGAGCATGTCGTGAAAAGCATTTGTCACATTCTGAGCATTTAAAGGGTTTCTGCCCTGTGTGAATTCTTTGGTGTACAGTAAGATTACAAAGTTGTAAGAAGCACTTGCCACATTCTGAACACTTAAATGGCTTCAGTCCAGTGTGAATCCTCTGGTGAATATCGAGTTGTGACTTACAAGGAAAACTTTTCTGACACTCGGAGCACTCATGTGGTTTCTGCGCTACTTGACTCATTGTGTTGATGAAGATCTGTTTAGCTGTAAAAGGTGTCAGTACTTGCCTCACTTTTACCTATGTAAAAAAAAAAAATGTAAATTCAGAACCTTAGTATTAACAAGAAGTGTAAGTCAAATTAAGTGTTTTTTGACACTTTTGCAATTTCTAATTGAACTATTTGGTCATTGCAAACAGCAGATTTATGTAATGAAAATACATGGCTCTGACAAGGTATATATAGATGACTTTTCTGTTTTCAAGGCTAATAACTCACCTGCATTGTTGATTATTGTGACCTCATTCGGTTATTTTCTTACAGTAATGACTAGACAGGACAAGTTCTTCTGAACCAGTTCCAATCCACCAAGTTCCAATCCACCAAGACTGGGACATTTCCCGGTCTGTGCAGCTGCAGACTGGGAAATGTCTCACTGCTTGTGATTAGCGGTGTGCAGTGTCGGCATCATGGCGGGATTGGGCAGGTAAGTTAAGACTAGGATCCCGAACACGCCTGATCCCATCTCTATACAAAATTAGATGTTTACAGCTCAGACTTTTGATTTCCTTCTTGCAGCTTTGAAAAACACAACTGAACACTGTACTTGTGGAATGGCGCCAAACTACTTAAAAATCCCCATAGGCGTGTTTTACATTTTGTTACTGGTTACATGTTTTGAGTTACAGAGGGGTCTAGGGCTAGAATTATTGCTCTCGCTCTAACGTTTGTGGCGATACCTCAGATGTGTGATTTGAACATTGTTTACATATGTGGGCGCGACTTACGTATGTCTTCGCTTCTGCATGTGAGCACACGGGCACTTTCATTTTTTGTGTTAATTTTACTTTTATTTTTCTAGTTTGAAACTTAAAAAAAAAAAATCTAAACATCAATTGTAATAGGAATAAGCATGACAGGTCCTCTTTACAGTGAGATATAGGGTCAATAAGATTCCCAGCCAAGGCAGCGCCATTTGTTAGAATACAGAGGCCGGGCGTGATGTCATAACATTGCGCCCGGCGACTGAACGATCATAGAGACTCCGGGGACCATCTGGTCTACCGGAAATCTCTATGGTCAACATCCAGGGCCTGTGGATCCCTTCTCCGACTCATCGATGGCAGAGGTGAGTCGGTTGAAGCACCGGGAGGGGGGATGTCCACGCTCGCCGCCCATAAGAATGATAAAGCGTCTGAACAGCCGCTATGATCATTCTTAATGGTGTAGGGAATTGCCGGCTCTAAAAGATGATATCTGAATGATGCCTGTAGCTGCAGGCATCATTCAGATATCCCCGCTCAAAATCAAGGACGCCATATGATGGCCGGCGGGCGAGAAGTGGTTAATATGACACACTGCTTCTAAATAATATGATCCTTTGTACAACATTCAAGTTATCTTAACGTTTATATGGAACTTACAATGTCTGGAAGGAACTGATACAAAGTAATTCTCTGTAATGATTTATGAACTCTGATATAGTGAGAAATTTGCATATGGCTTATTATTATAGCCTATGAAACATGTAAACAAAAAAATAATACTTTTGTGGTCTTTCCCCAAAACTGTTTGTTTCCCTTAGGCCCCTTTCACACTGGGACGGGGAGGTGCGCTGGCGGTATAGCGGCGCTATTTTTATCGCCGCTATACCGTAGTTTTTACCGCGATATTCGGCTGCTAGCGGGGTGATTTTAACCCCCGCTAGCGGCCGAAAAAGGGTTAATACCACCCACAATGCACCTCTGCAGAGGCGTATTACTGTGGTTTCCCATTGCTTTCAATGGGCAACAGTGGTAAACACACCGCTCCAAAGATGCGGCTAGCAGGACTTTTGGAGCGGTCCTGCTAGCGCACCGCTTCAGTGTGAAACCCTTCAGGCTTTCACACTGTAGACTGCACGGCACGGTTTTTTCAGGTGGTATAGCAGCGCTATTTTTAGCGCTAAACCGCCTGAAAAACGTGTCAGTGTGAAAGGGGCCTTAGATATTGTTGCATGAATGACATGGATTCTCAAGTATCCAGTAATATTTAGGATGTCTTTAATTTGACCCATCCTGTCACCAAATTCATGGCCTAATATGATTCTCAGCACAGGTTCTGCTTTATAAGTATATCATAGGAGACTATAAAGTATTTTTTCCTAAGAAAAGCAGAAAGCAAATAGCATTTTCAGATGAAGTTTAGCAAAGGTGCTAACCTCCTTCTGAAAATGCTGTTTGCTTTCTGTTTACTGACCCTCTGACTCCTTAGCTGCATAGCTGACCTGTGCCAGTGACACAAAACACACAAACCAATAGGGGTGTTGAATATAATCGTTGCATCGATGCATCGGGATTCGACCGTCCACGATGCGGCATCGATTCTGTACCTTTAAATAATCGATTAATGAGGATGACGTCATCCTCGCTCCGTGCCATGTCCTGCCTACAAGTGGAGCCGAAGTAAGCCGAGGTTCAGAGGAGACAGACTGCAGCAGAGCCGAGTGACACCATCCATCAATCACCTTCCCTCCCCTCATCGTCCCACCCCCTCACCAGCCAATAGACGGTGATCCCAGGCGGCGTCATGGTGACGGAATGCGGAAGTGAGGAGCCACGCTGTGCGCGCATTGGCGGGGACATGGAGCGCTGGGGCTGGAGATGTCCCTGCTGCTAAGAGTGGCGATGGCCGGCTTATGGAGCATGGAGCTCAGAGGAGGAGAATGGAGCCATCAGTGCCATTGGTCCCAGAAGGGATCAGGGCGGCCGCGGCGTATCCAGCGGAGGTGTAATGGAGGAGGATGAGGCAGAGCCGGAGGAGAGCCAGAAGAGCAGTAGAGCCAGGTGAGGGGGCTGCGGGGGGGGGGGGCACTGAGGACTGACATAGTAAGGCAGGTGCCAGACTGTATGCAGAATGCAGATAGGGCAATAAAACAAAAAATGGTGTGCAGTGCTTTGCCGTGATAAATGTACAAAAGAGTCTCTTATTAAGTAGTGAACAAATATAGTCCTGAAATATATTTATAAATAAATCTGATCTGATTGAAAGAAATCTTCTGTGTATTCAAAGTAATTCCAGTGCTGAGTGTGCTCTGCTGTGTTTACCAGAAATCAGGAATGATTTGAACACAGCAGAGCACACTCAACACTGGAATTACTTTGAATACACAGAAGATTTCTTTCAATCAGATCAGATTTATATCTAAATATATTTCAGGACTATATTTGTTCACTACTTTTTTGTACATTTATCACCGCAAAGCACTGCACACCATTTTTTGTTTTATGGTCTATTAAAATGCTAGCTGCCAACTAATCATACAGCACCCACTTTATTTTGTTTTTAACTCAGATATGATGGCATGTTCCCCAGCTGGCTGTCAAACTGCCTAATGTCCTTTACAGCCCCTTCCTCCCCCCTCAGGTCCCACTATCACTCGCCCAACCCCCCCCACCCACCTTTATATATATATATATATATATATATATATATATATATATATATATAATGTCTCAAACTACTCCTTTTCACTAACCCCAGATCACCCAAACTACACATCAGACGGATATGGCTCCCAGCCCATTCCTCTTCCACCTCCCTATTTAAACCAATGGCCACCACATAGCCCTCACCCACCTCACCTCCATTCACAGGCTCCAACCCCCACCCCATGCAGCCCTGAACAATCTGAGGTCCCACCGATTCTTATCTCTGGACCGACCCCTCCATCCTTCAGTTCCCATCACCCCCCCAGACTCTTCCATCTAATAATATTCCTGGACTCTACCAGCCTTCCATTCCTATCCTCCATATTTTTTTCCTTGTTCATGGATTCCTATTTCCCAATCCCTGGACTCTTCCATCCTTTTAGTTCCCATCTCCAGACTACTCCATTCTTCCTTTCCTATTCATGGATTCTTCCCTCCCTATCTCCAGACTCCTCCATCTTTCTAATTGTGATGCATCGTGATGCATCGCGGAATCGAATCGAAATGTTGACATGATAATCGTAATCGAATCGAATCATGAGACCACCGAAGATACGCACCCCTACAAACCAAAGGGTCAGTATTTTGCCTGTTTTTTTCTCTCTCTATTTTCTCTCTCTTCTCTTTAACAAATGCCTCTGTCCTTCAGAATACTGGCTATCACAGAGCAAGTATAAAGTAGAAGGGCTGTTAAGTGGGGTACACACTATAAGAAAATCGGGCTAACGATCGTCTTATTTTCCTCGTTGTTTCACAGCAAATTGGAACAGATGAATGAAAATTTGTATGAAAATTCTCGTAGACAAAACCTTTTTTTTTTGTTTATTGTTTCTGATCATGCACAGTCTCTCTTTTCTGAGTTTTCTTGTACGAAAATCATACAAAAATGGTACACATTAACCAAAAATCATTCATTCTGTTACCGTACAAGAAAAATTTGGAAGTTTGACACTTCGGAAATTTTCATACGAAAAGTTGGAATCGGCTGTCAAAAGTTGTGTACACACTATACGAAAATATAAATGAAAATTCTTTGGGCGAAAATGTTCGCCCGATTTTCTAATAGTGTGTACGACCCTTTACTCTCTTATACTTTTTAAAATGTGTGGGAGAGGATCCAAAGCTCACTTGTAAAACTTCAGTTAAAGGGGTTGTAAAGGTTTGTTTTTTTATTTTCTAAATAGCTTCCTTTAAGCTAGTGCATTGTTGGTTCACTTACCCTTTCCTTCTATTTCCCTTCTAAATGTTTTTTTCTTTGTCTGAATATCTCACTTCCTGTTCCTCTTCGGTAAGCTTACCCCCATCATCCGAGCTGTTCTGGATGGGGGTTAGTCAGCGTGCTCGCCCCCTCCCTTGGGACTACATCCCTGTGGGGAGCCTCTCATGCCTGTGAATGTACAGGGCATCTCCCCGCAGGGATGTAGTCCCAAGGGAGGGGGCAAGCACGCTGACTAACCCCCAGCCAGAACGGCTCGGATGATGGGGGCAAGCTTCATGAGGAGAAACAGGAAGAGAGATATTCAGACAAAGAAAAAAAAAACATTTAGAAGGGAAATAGAAGGGAAAGGTAAGTGAACCAACAATGCACTAGTTTAAAGGAAGCAAATAAAAAACAAACCTTTACAACCCCTTTAATTGGTCAAATCACAGTATTAGTCGAGGGCACAGAAAAAATGTAAGATTTTTACAAGTCATTACTTGTCTTCTGTCTATGACTACCTTCATGCTAGACTATATTGAATCTCGTTGCAAACCTGATAAGCAACTGACACATTAAATATAAGAAATCAGTACATTTAAATAGCAAACACAATTTCTGTACTGAGATTTCTAGTAAAAGTAAAAAAGAACTTTGAGGCTGTAATGCATTCAAAATTAAATACATTTGTAAAAATGTAAAAAGTACAAGTGTGCGATTTAAAAAAAGTAAATATACCTGGAATAATATAATATAGAAATGTCTCAGCAGCTCCTTGTTCTTCTGACCTGCTTCTAAATTCTAGTAACTGACTGAGCTCTGCCTCACCTTAAATAGCTAGTACTTCCCTTTTTGGTGGGAAAATTAAGTATGCCAGGTCATAGAATTTTTTTGGCGGGAACTTTAGGTATGCATGGTCATAGCCTAGGACAATTGTGCCTTCCTGGACAGATTGCTATCCTCATTGCATATCCAAAGAGCGGGTCCTTTGAATTGGACATAATGAAAACAAAAGAGATTTAAATGGGCTGGCATAGATAATTACTTTGGCCTCATAGAGGTTGAAATAAGGTAATTTATTGAATCGTTGTCCCTTATCACATACAGTATTAGAACTGGTAAATAGAGCATTTTCTGTGGCACACACATGTTCAGCACATGAAAACATTTCTACACTTCAAAGTGTCTGGTAAATCAATTAATTAATCACACAAAAAACTTGAACCCTTGTACTATATATATATATATATATATATATATATATATATATATATATATATACCGTATTTATCGGCGTATAACACGCGCCGGCGTATAACACGCACCCCAAGTTTAGGAGGAAATTTTAGGGAAAAAAACTTTTAGGAGGGAAGTTTAAGGAAAAATAACTTACATTTAAATGCAGCCTTGTCAGTGTCCATTGCAGCCTTGTCACAGTGCAGCCTTGTCAGTGTCCATTGCAGCCTTGTCACAGTGCAGCCTTGTCAGTGTCCATTGCAGCCTTGTCACAGTGCAGCCTTGTCAGTGTCCATTGCAGCCTTGTCACAGTGCAGCCTTGTCAGTGTCCATTGCAGCCTTGCCCCAGAGTCCATTTCAGCCTTGCCCCAGAGTCGCCGTGCAGCCTTGCCCCAGTGTCGCCGTGCAGCCTTGCCCCAGTGTCGCCGTGCAGCATTTTAAAATTGGCACCGAGACTGTGCGGACGCCGCCGAGAACGCAGAGGACGCCGGGGACGCAGGGACGCAGGGACTGGGCGGCGCCGCCGCCGAGATACACATAGCCGAGTGTACTCGGCTATACTCAGCTTTTCTCGGCTCCGCTCACAGTCACGCCGAGTCCCGCCCTATGATGGACATAACACAGGTCCAATGGCGGGACTGGGCGTGACTGTGAGCGGAGCCGAGAAAAGCCGAGTACATTCGGCTATGTGTATCTCGCTCCGCTCCGCTCAGTCAGCGGAGACAGCTCAGGGATGTGGGTATCGGCGTATAACACACACCCACGATTTTCCCCTAATTTTCAGGGGAAAAAAGTGTGTGTTATACGCCGATATATATATATATATATATATATATAATGTATGTACAGTATACCTACATTAAACCAATATCTAATTCCTCTAACCTTGTAACTTTTTTAACAATCATAGTTATGCAAATATCTATTTAGAGTTGCTAATGGAGATTACACATAAACCCCTCAAAAGGCAACAAACATACATTGCAACACAGTCCATTTACTGGAAAAGCAGCAGGCAATCAGATATAAAAGTAGTTGAGTGGTGTATAATAAGTCACATTGTTTGGAAGGAGTATGTCATATGAAAGTTTGTATGATTTATTCTTCATCATACTAAACAATAGCTGAAGAAAAGGGTCAAATAATTTCAGCATAGGCAAAAGGTGCATAAGTTTTATGCTTTACAAAAAACAAATTTTTTGCATAATGTGAAAGATGATGTTATGCCAAGTAAATGGATACCTGACATGTCACGCTTTAAAATTGCACACGCTCGTGGAATGGAGCCAAACTTCGTTACCTAAAAGTCCCCATAGGTGACGTTTTAATTTTTTTTACTGGTTACATGTTTTGAGTTACAGAAGAGGTCTAGTGCTAGAATTATTGCTCTCGCTCTAACGTTCGTGGCGATATTTCACATGTGTGATTTGAACACTGTTTACATATGTGGGCACGACTTACGTATGTGTTCGCTTCTGCATGTGAGCACACAGGGACACTTTAGATTTTTTTTTAGTTAATTTTACTTTTATTTTTCTAGTTTGACACTTAAAAAAAAAATGTTTTTGATCACTTTTATTCCTTTCACAAGAAATGTAAACATTCCTTGTAATATGAATAAGCATGACAGGTCCGCTTTACAGTAAGATATGGGGTCAATAAGATTCCCAGCCGAGGCGGCGCCATTTTTTTGAATGCAGAGGCCGGGCGTGACGTCATAACATGGCGCCCGGTCTCCAAACAATCATAGAGACTCCGGGGACCATCTGTTCTGCCGGAAATCTCTATGGTCAACATCCAGGGACGGCGGATCCATTCTCTGACTCCCCAATGGCAGGTGTGAGTCGGTAGAAGCACCGGGAGGGGTGATGGCCCATAAGAACGATCAAGTGTTTGAACAGCCTCTATGATCATTATTATGGTGTAGGGAATTGCTGGCTCTAAAAGATGATATCTGAATGATGCCTGTAGCTGCAGGCATCATTCAGATATCCCCGCTCAAAGTCAAGGATGCCATATGATGGCCGGCGGGTGGGAAGTGGTTAATATGACACACTGCTTCTAAATAATATGATCCTTTGTACAACATTCAAGTTATCTTAAAGTTTATATGGAACTTACAATGTCTGGAAGGAACTGATACAAAGTAATACTCTGCAATGATTTATGAACTCTGATATAGTGTGAAATTTGCATATGGCTTATTATTACAGTCTGTATGGAGCCTATGAAACATGTAAACAAAAAAATTAATACAGCACCTGGACCAGATGGCTTACACCAGGGGTGTCCAACCAGTGGCCCGCGGAGTCCTCTGATGTGGCCAGCGACCTCCTGCTCTGGGATGGTGGTTTGGCAAGCCCAGATCGTGGGTTGCCGACCCAACATCCCAGAGCATCAGTGTTGTGAATGAAGCCGGCGGTAGAGAACGCAAGCAGTTGCAGAGCAGAGCTGCATAGGCTGATGCTTCCTGTCACAATCGATACCAAATGCACTCTGCCTGGGACAGCAACAGCCGGGGAAAACTGAATAGAATACTGTTATTAAAGGTAAGTTTATTACTGAAATCACAGTGTATATGTGGGCATATCTGTTCTGCAATGTTTACCAGGCTGCTTTCAAACTAATCCTGCCCCGAGCCATAGACTTCTGTTATTTGGTGTGCTTTTTAGAAAGTGCACTATACCATCCGGATGTAATAGAAGTCTATGGCAAAGTGCAGCTAACCTGCAGAAAAGCCACAGGTGCAAGTGGTGAAAGCAGCCTTAGCTCCCAATTAGACCCTCCTTTCACCCCCGCTTACCTCCAATCAGATACACTAAAAAAAAAAAAAAAAAAACAGAAGGGGATCTGTCGCCTTTAACTGGGTGGATTGAATTGGAGGGCCCATAGAGTAGCGTGGGCTGTGTTCGTATCTGTTCTGCATATGCAGCGTGGACACAGACCTCTCATCCACCCATTCCACCTATTTTGGCCCGCAACCGGCTACCAAGTCACTTCAATGGCCCTCACTCTTCAAAAGGTTGGGCACCCCTTGCTTACACCCACAAGCCCGGAGAAAAAATTAGCTCCGTTATTTCAAAGCCATTGTTTCTAATTTTGTGAGAGTTTAATGACTGGCTCAGTACCAATAGATTGACCCAATGCCAATATGGTGCCTATATTTAAAAAGGGATCTAAGGCTGGATTCACACCTATGCATTTTTAGTGCTTTTTGTATTTTGCAGATTTGCACTACAGAACGTGTTCCATAGGAAACAATGGTAAATGGACTGTAGTGCAAATCTGCAAAATGCAAAAAACACTAAAAATGCATAGGTGTGAATCCAGCCTTAGTCTTTATCAAGTAAGTAGAGACTGAGTTTTAACCTCTATAGTCTGGTAGATACATGAGAGTATAAAAAAACACACAGCTGAGTTTTTGCTAGAAAACAATATTATAGGCAATAGCCATTGTGGATTAAAAAAACATGAAATTGTCAAAAAAAATCTTTCTATCCTTTTCAGCCACCATCTTAGCCTCTTTTTAATCTGAAACTTCCATGGTGCTACACATGTGATCAGTTATGGCAACAGCCATTTGATAGTTTGGTTAAGATCACAAGCAAATTTGGCAGTTGGCTTTCCCAACATTCCTTGAATGTAACTGTGTTTAAATTACATTGATTGGTTTAGCTTCACTTTAATAATAGCATGCAATTTCTAAAGAAAGCAA